>JAODLC010000050.1:17683385-17697990 GCA_026781145.1 Hippopotamyrus pictus
TTAGGTCTGCGTTCACGGTTTGACTTCTGAGATTCAGATCGAGCTCTAGGTAATTTTTTTTTCGAACTGGTTGGTTCAACTTTTAAGAAATTCGAGTTCTAATGAGTTCGAGAACTGAGGTACCACTGTATAATATATATATTTTTTTTTTTCCTCTCGTATTTGGCAGTGGGATGTGTTCAGTAATCAGGTTTTTAGCCAGTCAAGAATGTCTGTCTCGATTTGTGATATACAGTCAACCCTTCTAACCCTTCCTTATGTAGGAAAATCCACATGCGATTGTTTTGGCTTCCTTGGTGAGTAGAGTGAAGGGAAGCTAAAAGATGAAAAACACAATATACAACGATAACTGTGAGATATCACGCCAGAGACTGCCGTAAACACTCTTGCCATCCCAACCAGCACTGTATATTTAATGCATTTATGAGTTACTAAACTTTTTCTGTGTGGTCTGCTGGTCTTCACTTGTCGTCTGCAGCTTTCTCAAAACTCCCCAAAAATGCTCCTTTAATGGGGAACATTGCAATTCAGAAGGGCCAACTACACATCCAAGTTGTATTACACAGCAAGTCAGACATTTGGTTTGAACAGAGGTGGGCATTTCTGGACCTGACATTTCCACCTCTGGGTTTGAATGTATGTCTGATTCGAATGTTGTGGCCCATTTGTTTTAATAATGTATGTTTTTTTTTTTTTTTTTTTTAATAATTTCATGAAAACTGGTTTAAAACCTCCATCCAAAGCCACTGTTTCTTTTCACAGAGCCTTTGAAGCAGCATCAAGCCGCAGTGTAAGGGTGACTGAGTAATCCTGTCAGCTGCCTGTGGTCCCTGCAGTGCGCTGCACAGGGGCCTGCTGTAGCAGCGAGCTCAGGCTGGGAGGAGTCTGACATGGCAGCCGGCTGAGCCCAGGTTTGGGAAGATCAGTGTCCAGCGGAAGGATTGCTGCTGTCAGCTTGGACGTCCTCAGTCCTGCTTCCAAGGGGCCTCTTTCTTTAGGGTGCCAACAAAAGGAATTTATCAGAGGGTAAATAAGACAGGACATAAACGAAGGAATAACCTCTGTTTTTTTTTTTTTTATTGAATGTCCATCTATCCAGACATTTACTGCTTTGCTGGCGGAGCTGTGATGCCCCAGTGAGGCATCAGCTCGAGGTCTTCCCAGAGCCTGCATGAAGTTTCTTCTGACCATGCGGCTTCCACCCAGTCCAGCAAAAGGGCAGAATTCAGTGAATGACGGCTATCTTTGTCTCAGTCACCTTTGAGGAATTATTTTACTGCTGATCCCCACAGCCGATCTGCCAGGCAGCAGCAGAAATGGCGGCTCCACCTTGAGGCCCAGCGGAGGAAGTGCCCTCGTTCCATTCTCTTGGGAGAGAAGACAGCCGGTGCCGCACTGAGGGAGAGATAGGGAGGTCCAGATATTTCAGGGAGAGTCTTGGCCTCAAACCAGCAAGCTCTGAGTGTGTAACTTCAGGAAGGTGTCCCTAGGAGGGAAACCTGACTCCAGAAGCCTGGGAAGTACTTGTTGAGGTACTGTCTTTGTGCCGGTAGCAAGCCCAGTGTCCTACAGAAGCACATCCGCTCACACACTGGGCAAAGTCCCTGTCCCTGCGGCCCGCACCACACGCCCGTACCCGCCGAGCTCCGTCTGGTGAGGAACGCAGTCTGAGCGGTTCCGAAGGTGGGCGACCAGCAGAGGAGCAGGCAAAGCAGCCGGAGGCGAAAGCATGAGCTCAGAGGGTGAATCTGGGCAGCGTGGGAGCACCTCCTCGTCTACAGAGGAGCACGGACGGACTGCCTCGCAGGAGAGCAGCACCACACCGTTATCTTCCGCTAAGGAGGCCCAGGGAATAAAAGATTTTCTGCCAGCAGAGGGCGCCCATGCAGTCAAGCAGCGGCTGGCCCTGCGACTGAGTGAGAGGAGGCATGCTCCCCTAGGGTCCTACGAGGAGGCCCCTGCCTCCCTGGACCTCTGGAGCAGGGGCAGCACCGAGTCCGGCTATTTCTCCCGCTCTGACAGCGGTGAGTGGTCCCAGGCAAGCCCCCCAAACACAGAGGCCAAGAGTTATGCTGAAATTATACTTGGCAAATTTGGACGGTTAGATCAGTGGCACAGGAACCAACAGCAGCAGTGTTCAGGGTCTGCAGAGCCAGGCGAGAGGCGGAGAAGCGTCCCGATAAACGTGCCGGCCAATCAGGTCATCGAACACATCACCAAGCTCATCACTATCAATGAAGCTTTGATTGACACCAGAGAAATCGACAGTGTGAAACCTAGGCGATCCTCTCTGTCTAGGAAGAGCAGCATAGAAGTGCCCAAGATCTCAGCTCCCAAAGCACCTGCCTCCGATAGCAGCGGCTCAGTTGATGTGGGATTGTCCAGGGACCCCCTCCATCCGCGCTTTCTGAGGGTGGGCTTGCTCGCCACTCGCCTGTACACAGCCCCCCTGCTTAGGAGCCACTCCCTACCGTCGCCGACTGGTGCTGCAGACTCCGCCACCCGCAGATTCCGCTTCAGCCACTCCTTCGATGAGTGGCAGGCCTCGCCGGCCGGGAAACGGCTGGGCCGGCATCACGGCACACTGAGACGTCAGCCTGCCCTGGAGGTCCCTGCTGAGCCAGAGCCCATTCTCCACGAGGTGCCTCATCGGTCCAGTGTCACCACGGTGATGCCTGGTCCTTGGCAACACCAGTACATCAACACGCCCGGCGGCCAACAGAAGGAATGCAAGAGCTACGTCTCTCATTGCCGAGGGCAAGAAGTCTTAAGGGCTGATGGATCCAGCTTCCCCCCCGGATATCTGGCAGAAGAGCTGAACAACATTTCCAGAAAGGAAGTATTGATCCAGAGGTTGCACAAGAGGCAGAAAGAGGGAAGCCAGGAGCGTGAGGTGGATCCTTCCAAGGTGCCTGAGATAGCTGCTCCTTTTCCCCCTACGTCCACATGCACAGGCAGGCAGAGGAACAGTGCCGTAGGGGAAAGGTGGGACAGGGCAGATGAAGCGTCACAGTCAGGCTCAGATGGGAAAAACACCGGAAAGGGCATCTCCGTGATTCAGCACACCAGCAGTTTTGAGAAAAAGGGAAAGGTGTTTTCTGCTTTCTCCTTCAACAAGGACCATCACCTACCGCAAAGAGAGCTGCCAAAGTCACACTCCCACGCCCGTCTGCTGCGCCAGCCCAGCGTTCAGGTGCCCGAGCTTTCGTTTACAGAGGAGCCAGGCGGCAGTATCGCAAAGCCCTCCAACACGGACGCGGTGTTCCAGTGGCCAAAGCGCAGCTCAACCTTGGCCCAACTCCCAACAGAAAAGCTGCCCCCCAAGAAAAAGTGCTTGCGCCTGGCTGAGGCGGCTCGAGCCTCGAGGGGTCTCTGCGTGAGCTCACTGCCATGTAACTCTGCTGTGAAGAGCAGCACATCCCTCCTCCGCATCTCCGCATCTAATGACAAAATACCTCAAGCCAGTCCTGAAGTGGTGCCTGCAGCAGCATCCGAGGGTGTTCAGGTGAGCCACACAACGACAGCACTTTCGCATCCTCAGCACCCGCGGATGCTGCCCAGCTATTCAGCCCAAGCCAGAGATCCCCGCTGCCCACCCGCATGGAACAAAGGACAGAGGTGTCAGCCCACGAGAGACCCCATCTGTGGAGCATCTGGCCAGAACAAACCTTCATGCCAGACGAGTGGAGAGGAGCTTCTGCAGGTCTGCCCCAGTAACCCAGACCCAGCTGTGCTTCATGCTAATTTCAGCCCAAGTCCAGCATCTGATTTTAACCACAAAACAACAAAAAATTCTAGCGAATCAAGCCTGGCTTCTCCTTCTCCTGAGCCTGTTACAGACGTGAGAGCTGCCTGGTCCCCCTACGGGGTGAATTCAGACCCCGTGGAGCTCTCTCTGTGCCCAGTGCCTCCTCTTTCCTGCAGTCAGTCAGCTGTCTGCCTCCTTCCTAAGCCTGCCCTTCCCTCGCCCTCATTAAGGAGCAGGTCCAGTTCTGGTACCACGCAGCCGGGGCTGCAAACGGAATCCAGACCATCCCCATCTCTCACGCAGAGCCCGATCCCTGTGGTCCCTCAGGATCCCGACCGTTCGCCTGATCCCTCTCCCTCCGAGCTTCTGAGGCCCGTCACTGCGCTGGTGATACCGGTTCGCACTCAGACCCCTGTAGCCAAATACGGAAGCGCCGTGTACACTGCACAGTCACAGATGCCTGCACTGAAACAGAAGGATCCAATCTGCTCTGCTGTAACCAAAAGGAAGCTGGAGGATGACTGTCAA
Source organism: Hippopotamyrus pictus (assembly GCA_026781145.1). Classification (NCBI taxonomy): domain Eukaryota; kingdom Metazoa; phylum Chordata; class Actinopteri; order Osteoglossiformes; family Mormyridae; genus Hippopotamyrus; species Hippopotamyrus pictus. The sequence continues at coordinate 17,687,662 of JAODLC010000050.1, forward strand.
AAGCCACACGCAGTGACCGCCCCCTCTGACATTCAGGGGCACCGGGGCTTGTTGCTGCCCCTGACACCAGGTGCTATGGAGACAGAGAAGGGACAGGGAAGCGCCCTCTCGCCAGCGAGCGGCCTGGAGCTCAGCCCTGACACGGAGCACCGGCAGAAGCGCGCAAAGAGGGAAGAGGAGACTAATTATAGTGACAGGGATGGTAGCGGGTGTGTCGGAGGAACAGGAACTGACGAGCAGAGTTTGATCACAAACCCGCCAATGATGTCTGAAAAGAACGAGGAAGATGATGCAGCAGAGGAAGTGGATTGCAGTGACAACAGGAAGGGTGACTCAGTGACGGGACAGACGCAGGGAGACAGCAGCCAAAGGAAGCCGCTGGGAGCAGTGAGCTCTGAGGCGTACCCCTGCCTGCACACCGCCACCTCGCTAAGCTGGTGCTTCCTCTGCCCGTCCCCCCAGAGCGATACAAAGCCCCCAGGCAGCTCCTCCCAGCCCAGCGCCTTGCCCGGCCTGAACTCGCTCGGTCTCTCCACCAGACTGGCCCTTTCCCTCCTTCAGTCCAAGCAGAAACACAGGCCTGCACTCTACACCACTGCCAGCACGCCGCAGCCCACAGCCTCTGAGCTGCTTCCTGCCGGGAAACCGCAAATGTCCCATGGAGATGTAAGTCCACCTGAGTGCATTCAGTCTCCTGCAGATCATTGCATCACAGACACCTGAAATATTTGGTTTCACAGTTCCTGTGGAAAATACAGTTGTTTCCAAATTTAAACACAGCTGTAACATTGAATTCTAGAATGTGCCATACATATCATACAGATGTATTAAATCATTATTAGCTAAATTTACTTTATTGACTTAACAATATTGATTTATAATACTGCAGCAGTGTTATGATTTTATTGTATACATTACATACATATTTTATGTATTTGCAGCAAAACTATACATAATGTAGATACATTCAGCAACTGATGTTTTAATCGTAGCTGTTGTTGACGTAGAGGATCAGATGCATGCCACGGTTTCAGAGTTAATGCCGGACTCGTGGCCCTCGTGTTACGGAGCACAGACACTGGCCTTCGCGGCGCGGCCCTCAGTCACGTGCTCCTCCTTTGCCTCCTCTAGATGCGGCAGGGCAGTGCTGATGAATGTACCCAGGCAGAAGCTGCCACACCTAGTGCACCAGCAGCATCCAGGGAACCCACTCCCACTGCGGAGTAGCAAGGGAGGAGTGACCATTCAGGACGAGGCATGATCCAGCTCCAGACGAAGCCAGTGCAGAGAGAGGCATATCACGACGTTCTGGGTACATAAGTCATTCCTTCTTGGGTTAATCACAAGATCCACTTCATTTGAGTTTGAGCGCATCACCTGTAGTATATATACGTGTGAACACACTGCCAATACCACATGAGAGTGTCATGTCATGTCAGCTATACCATATGAGTGTGAACCTGTCATCTATGCCATGAGTGTGAGCATGTCCCCTATACCATATGAGTGTGAATACATCACCTCTAGTATATTAGGGTGAACACATTGCCTGTACCACATGAATGTGAATATCCAAATATGCCATATGAATGAACGTGAACTCGTCATCTATACCATATGTGTGTGAATACATCTCTGACACAACATGAGTGTGAACTAGGCTTGGGTGGTATGACAGTATTACGGTATACCCTTGTATTAAGAAATCCCGAAGGTATTTTTAATACTGTCCAAAATGCAGACACCAGTCTGTCTGTGAAACTGATACGGAAATGCTGTATTGAGGTGATGTATTACAGTGCACAGCACCCGCCCCCAGAAGTCACTATGCTGGTGAGAAAGATGGTGACAAAGTGGTACAAATACTGGACTAGTGAAAAAGCGAAAAGTTTCTGCCCCTGTTTGGGAGTATTCTACATTTCTTCCCAATGAGAAAGGTGGACCAGCCAGTCTGTTTGTTTAATTTTCAGTCTACATTGAGAATATTTGTGAACATCATGCATGTAAATAAAGTTACCTGAAACATAGAAGTCGCAACATTTTTTTAACTGATGGAAAATGCAAATGGGGCGGCACGGTGGTGCAGTGCTTAGCACTGTCGCCTCCCACCTCTGAGACCAGGGTTCAAGTGTGTGAAGTTTACATATCCAACATACTGAGGTTAATTGGAGTTACCAAATTGTCCATAGGTGTACATGTGTGAGGGGTTGGTGTGTGTGTGCCCTGTGATGGATTGGTTCTCTTGGGTTGTTCCCTGCCTTGTGCGTATAGGGTCCAGACCCCTCACAAGCCTGAATAAGATCAGAGTTACAGAAAATGGATGGGAAAATACAAATCTGAAATGAATTTATTACAAAGCAGAGAATAATTTGGAAGTAGAAAATAATTTGCTTGTGCTGACCATTTGCACACAGGACTAATATTTAATACAATTCACAGTGATTTCGCCCAAGTTGGAATGCGTTTACATTCATGCTTCTGTTAGATTAGTTAACTATGTTTCCCATATACACCTACAGGGTGCATACAGAACAGCGAAGAAGTGGAATGTTAATAAACGTTGATTTTTTTTTTTAACTCTTCAATAAGAAATAGTTTCCTAGTGCTCAGCTTCCACATTGGTGAGCTCGTTTAGACTTTCTCTGATTCCAGAGATTGCAATAGCTACATCAGGGACACCCACCCAATAGCTACATCAGGGACACCCACCCAATAGCTACATCAGGGATGCCCATCCAATAGCTACATCAGGGACACCCACCCAATAGCTACATCAGGGATGCCCATCCAATGGCCTACATCAGGGATGCCCATCCAATAGCTACATCAGGGACGCCCATCCAATAGCCTACACCAGGGACGCCCATCCAGTAGCCTACATCAGGGACGCCCATCCAATAGCCTACATCAGGGATACCCATCCAATAGCCTACATCAGGGACGCCCATCCAATAGCCTACACCAGGGACGCCCATCCAATAGCCTACATCAGGGACGCCCATCCAATAGCTACATCAGGGACGCCCATCCAATAGCCTACACCAGGGACGCCCATCCAGTAGACTACATCAGGGACGCCCATCCAATAGCCTACATCAGGGATGCCCATCCAATAGCCTACATCAGGGACGCCCATCCAATAGCTACGTCAGGGACGCCAGGGATTCAAGATCTACTTTTCAAGTGGCCAGTGTGCTGAGATCTACCAGTTCAAATAGGGAGCCATAGCTATTAGTCTTTTACTCTATTATTACTCTAGCTATTGCCTTTCTACATAGTTAACATGCACACAGCAAATCCAGACAAATCCAGGTAATTCTCCAAATTGAAAAAGTGTAAATAAATGTATTTCTCTACCTTACTGGGACCGCTAGCACTGGGGTGCTGTCATTGCGGCCTTACATTTGGTGTTCGGTTTGGTAAAAACTGACTGCTGTGCTGCTAACTGCCTGTTCAGTTCTCACACTTTTTGGCTGCGTATGGCTGTTTTAGCTTTTGTGCATCGTTTTGAAATGTCGCTCCAAATTGCCCTTCTTTGGTAAAGCCACGCATATAAGACATATGAACTTTGAATCTGAGTAAACAAAAAAATAATCCTCTTCCCACTCTGAATGAAAATGATACGTTTTTGATCTTTTGGCTTCTGACATGTTTGCGTGCTAAATGTTTACAGTACACAATTAGTTGCACACTGAAAAATGGGCACGTGTGCGCAAGTGTATGGATGCTTGCGACACACTTCGCGATTGACTGAGAACAGCGATCGACTGTTTGGGCACCCCTGACCTACATGATTTATGTTTTGTGTTGTTTATATACCATCATATACCATGGTGGAATGTCTAGATGGTTTGACAGTATGAAAAAATAAATACCACCCAAGCCTAGTGTGAACACATCACCTGTAACACATGACTGAACATATCACGTATACCACGTGAGCGTGAACACATCACCTATACAACCTCAGTGTGAACTCATCACCTGTAACACGAGTGGGAGCATGTGACCTATACCACATGTATGTGAACACATGACCTATACCACATGAGTGTGAACTTATCACCTGTACCACGTGAGTGTGAACACATCACTTATACCAGGGGTCACCAACTCCGGTCCTGGAGGGCTACTATCCAGTAAGATTTCTATCCTACCTGGCTTCTGATGAGCCATACCAGGAGCAGGTGTGGCTCATCAGAAGCCAAGAAAGATAGAAAACTTACTGGATAGTAGCCCTCCAGGACGGGAGTTGTGACCCTTGACTTATACCATGTGACTGTGAGCCGATCACCTATGCCTTATACCTCTGAACACATTGCTTATACCATATGACTGTGAACACACTGCTTATACTGTACCATCTGACTGTGAACGCATCGCCTATATCATATGACTGTGAGCCGATCACCTATACCATATGAATATGAACACATCAACTATACCGTAAATGTCATCCACTTTAAATTATGTCAACACTGATATAAACTTCACCATTTGTAAACACTATGTCCGTTCTTATGAGGTAAAATATAGGTAACCAGTGTGATATTTTCTGCTTCATTGCCAAGTTTGAATGAATTTTTATTGATTATAATACATTTGCTGGAAACCCAACATAGTGAAACAAGTAACAAATATCTATGATTACACATACACGGAAAAACTGTGGAGTTTTTAATACTGTATAAATCCAACATTGAGGTTTATTTTTTATCTAAAACAAAAATGTGCCATATTTTAAAAGTCAAACAAGGTCTCAATATATCTTGGTCTTAACAGGTATGAGTCCAGCACTGAAATGAAAAATTTCTTCTTTGGTTTCCATTTCATGACCCCATTTGATGCCCAGACTTGGAAGTCTCTTTGGGAACATCAAGAAGGTGAAAGGAGCAACCTGGAGCTGGAGACGCGAACGCCAGCATTCTGTGTCAGTCAGCTGCATTGTGGAAGATAACAAAGCATCTTTTCTCACTGTAATATCTTCTCATTTCATTTTGTTTTACTAAAAATCCTCTGGGTGTTTCTGCGTGGTATCACAAGGTTCTGTGCCCGCAGCTCATGGCTGAATGTGTGGCGTGTGTGTGTGTGTGTGTATGGTCCAGGTATGCATTACATTGTGTGGACATTTGTTCCCCACAATGTGATAAAAACCTGTTATTTTGATGTTGTGAGAGACATTTTATTGGTCCCCACAAAGAGAAATTCAATTTTAGAAAAATCTGTGACTGCAATCAAAAACTAAAAATGCCATTTTGTTTGGTTACTTATGGTTAAGGTTAGGCCTGGGTAGGGGGTAAGGTTGTCATTGTTGGAATCAGGGTTTTTCCCACAGAAATGAATGGACAGTGCCCGCAAAGAACAGGTGTGTGTGTGTGTGCACGTGTTTGTGTGTGTACATGTGCGCACATACTCCTGCCTAGTGATTGCACAGAGCAATGGCCATCTTGTCTATTTGTATTGTATTTTTGTGGTAATGGTGGAAAAGTTTTTAGGTAGACTGACTGCTTGCATTACTTCTTCCACCCAGGAGAGGGCAGCAGGTCACACACATGCTGGGGGACCAATTGCCTGCATTGTTTTTTCACCATGGAAAAAACGGGAGTTTGTATACAGGGAGGTTTTTGAACCAGGAGCATCTTAACTTCACAGGAAGGTCTCTAAAGGAACATGATGATGATGTTGATGGTGATGATGAAGATGAGGAATAACTGATCAAACAGTCTGCTCCAACAATAAATATATTTTGTGGGAGGACCCCCACTCCTTGGGTGAATCCTGAGAGTGTGGGGGGAGAGGGTGATGAGGGGGCTCTGTGGGGCGGGGGGGACATGAATATCAGCATCTAAATGTCTCTTACCGGCTTAGTGTCTTTATATACAGCTTTACCAAAAACATGTACTTGAGCAATATTTGTATACTTAGGGAAAGCATTTTATGGTGCATATGGATTTATATCTGTAAGAAGCATGTTTTATAAAACCTATGGTTAGTATTCTGATACCTAGGTGTCTTATTTGGTTTGTGTTGATAAGCACACACGTCTGCATATCTACATGCTGGAGGATGGAGCCACATGATAAATGTTTTTTCAACCACCAGAGGGAAGCAGAGAGTAATCAGCAGTCTGCAGTGACTAACCAGAAGACAAAAACACAGTGCCAGCATAAAACTACAGTTTCAGTGCTTTAGTTAATGCTTTTAACCAAATATCTTACCAGTTCTACATATCTTTTACATGATATTTTACCAAAGTAATTCCTTTATTCAGTCTGGCTTAACATCAAGCTCTTTGACCCTGTATTTTTCTGGAACTGGATCTCAGCTGCAACCACTACATCACCTTAAATTTGTAAAATCTTGTTCATGAAAAAATTCAATCAAGGTATAAAAATAATCTGCACAGGAAGGGGGGAAATGATGTCATTTTCCATAAAACAATCTTACAAATGACATGTTGGAAATATTTTTCGAAAGACTTATTATGCAAATATCTGACTTAGCAATTACCGCTGGAATGTAGTGTTAGCTTGGAATGAACAAGATGATATTGGGTCTTCACTTGTAGTTCCCTCCATTCAAACCCTGGACGGGATGCCCATCCACTGCAGGACACAAAGGTAGGGGGTGCACTGGATGAGAGGTCTGTCCACCACAGGGAACACGAAAGGGGGCGATGTGGAGCGGATGTCTGTCCACCACAGGGCACAAGGTAGGGGGCTCCCTGGATGAGAGGCCTGTCCACCACAGGGAACACAAAAGGGGGCGACGTGGAGCGGATGTCTGTCCACCACAGGGCACAAGGTAGGGGGCTCCCTGGATGAGAAGCCTGTCCACCACAGGGAACACGAAAGGGGGCGACGTGGAGCGGATGTCTGTCCACCACAGGGCATAAGGTAGGGGGCTCCCTGGATGAGAAGCCTGTCCACCACAGGGAATGCCTTACACAAGCAATCACACTTTGAACAATTCAGACACCAATACTTTGTGTTTACTGGTGGTGAGAACCATCCTCATAAACGAGGGGTGAACATGTTAATGTACATGTGTGTTGGGGGTCAGGTATCAAGCCCCTTCATACCTGTGACTCGAATCCTTGCAGGTGTGAGGCTCCTATGGTGCTGTGCAGAATATCAAGCACATCATATGTGCTGTTCTTACCTCTTCAAATAACAGACATTTAAACACGATTAATACACACACAGGCCTCAGTGAATACCAAAGCTTTGGACATTTTACTTACTATTCAACATCCTTTCTCTCCCCAGCCTCTGTAACCTCTCTAGCATACCTCACTCACTCCAAATGACATCCGAAAGAAGCATTTTGATTATAACTAGGGCTCCAGACTGTGCCCATTTAGTTGCATTTTGAGACACTGTGACTAAATTTTATAACTAAGCGCAACAGTTCTACTTGCCATTTTTAATTTTTTTTTTTAAACCATTACTGTTTATCGTGTGAAGCAGCAGGAGGGAGCGAGGATTGGTGTGTAAATTAGAAGCGGCTTTAAATTAAGAACCTGGAATTCGATAATGTCTGCATGCATATTTGCATGCGTTGAAATGAACAGTTGTGCAGATAAAAATACAGATGAGACTTTTTAATTGTGGTTCCACATATTGATTCCTACTGTACCAGTGCATTTTAATCAATTATATAAGGGCTAATGCAGGGTGACTCCACTTACACGTCTGTACTTGAATATACGAACCAAAAACACATTTATAAGTAGAACTACTATTTAGACTTAAGCATTCTGCGCAGTATTTCCTAACTGTGGGTTGCAGAGGGAAAGTATGTAGCAATTTAGGCCTGTTCATTCAGCCATTAATTCATTAATTTAGCTTTTTATAACTCCTGGTATTAAGATGTTGTTATTATGAATAAAACCCAATTTATTTACTGTTTACCGATTATTAGAACCAGACCTGTATACCATGCAGTTTAGGCAGATTAAACAGACATGTAAAGTATTACTGACATCGGTGGCAAACTGGCAACATTCTGAGTGTGGTTGTTAACATTATTTATTTGATCTTGAAACACTGTTTTCATTTTAGCAAAGTACTGAAATGACATAACTGCCTCAAACGACTTCTGTTGTAATAGTTGAACTCTAAAGAGAATCAATGCAGTACTTTGTTACTGAAGCATTTGAACAATTTGTTTTAGGCATATAATAATCGGATACAAGATTGGGTTTCGATGATCAGATCTGGATTTAAAATCGAAACGATACCCAACCCTATTGGTTTGTGTATGTGAAGGAGGTAGCGTTCAGAGTGGAGCGCTAATGCGAGGCTGTCGTCATCATAAACACGGGTTGGGGACGATTCTGCACAGGATGTCATCTGCTAGTGTCTGCTCCATAAGTTACTCTAGCTCTCGTTTGGCCCTTTGGTCACAATGACACAAACTTCGGTGTTCATGTTTTAAAAAGCACCATTTTACTTAATCACTTTTTCCTTTGAAATTGAATGAAGTGAATTGTATGTTTATTACCAAAGCATTTATCAGTAATACAGTTAAGATGCACAAAGAAAAACATGAATGCATTGTGTTGCATATCGATATAAGTGGTGCGCCTAGATTTTGTGCTGGTGCCCTTAACATGTTCAGTAAGGAGCATCAGTGCTATTGGTGGAAAAAGTTAGTCTGGAGTCCTGGTTGTAACCTAATTTCATTTAAACTTTCTGAAAAATAAATAAATTATACATAGAAATAAATAAGTATACGAACAAATAAAAAAATAAAAAGAAAATCTAGCACTTAGTATGATGTTTTTTGTACAAAAGCCACAGCCAAATTCTCTATTTAAAGTGTTATTAAATAACTAGTATCTAGTTTTCTTTGTCAGCGTTAATAACTTTGGAGAGCATGACTCTTTTCTTTAGAGAGCTAATTGTGATTGATGTCCTCATTCAAGGGCATATCACCTCAAGCTTTTGGAAAAGAATTTGTGTCAAAAGTTTGTGTCACTTTCAGAACGATAAAGAAAATTAGTAACCATGTGTCAAAAATAGATTGTGTCTGGAGACAATGGAACCTCTGAGTGTGTTCTTATATCTCACAGCATATTGCAGCCTGGCTAAACATAAGCCTATGTTATGAAATACACTAGGAATGGTTACAGGATGGAGGAAATAAAAATTCTAATATCCATCCATCCATCCATCCATCCTTCCATCTTCCAAACGCTCAGCTATCAAAGGAAACACTCTGGACAGGATGTCCGTCACAGGTCAAGTGTGAGTAAGTACGTGTGAAGCTCACCATCCTGATGCTTCACCATAGTGCACATGAGCTGTAATGGAGCAGAGCATCTCAGAATATTGTTCCACTTATCAAGTTTGAGTATTTCCTTTGTGTTTCAGCATCTTTAATTCCAAAGCAATTTTCTAGTATAGGTTGTTTATTCAGTGGTGCTAGCCATTTATTAAAAGGACTAACGTTTCAAGAGTGACCGTAGACACGTAGAAGGTGTGGGCCCTATGTCACTCACCCTGAGTCGCTGTCTGATGAGGTCCCATAGCATGTGACCATTAAGGGACATATTTCTCTTCACTCTTGCAACAGGAGGAGTGGATATGGGTCTATCTGTGCCCTTCTTCTCCAGCCGTGGGGCGGATCTACCATCAGCTGATACTTACGTGGATGTGCAGACTTAATGTTAAACTTTACATTCACTCAAAGCTCACGGGCTATTGGAGGAACGTATCAGAGAGTCAGCCTAAGGCTCCCAGTTCACGGTGAAGGCGAGGGGGGTCCTCTCAGATAAGCTGGCCTCTGAAATCACAGCCAGATAGAGAGAGGTAACTCCGGCCCACACTGCTGCCTGGGGGGGCATCAGTCCTGGTTTTTTTCCATTTCCACAAATCAGTGGGTCTCAGCAGTTTCTGTTCGCCGGCCCGGGAGCTGCGGTCTCTCTCTCTCTTTCTTTGTGTCTGGGCTGTTTTGTTGTGTGAAATTGGGGCAGACTGTGCCAGGGACTTGCAGTACAAGTTGATTAATGCATTCCTGGGGCCCAAAGAATTCTCTGGAATGCACCGTATCGGGCTGTTTGTGTCGGCTGGCCTGCATTCCAATGTCTCATTCATATGTGCCGGAAAAGGAAGTGGATAAGGTCTGTCTACGCAGGCCGGCAGTGAGACTGCTCCACTGCTCCACTGCTGCACTGCTCCACTGCTCCACTGCTCCACACTCGCCTCTGTTTTTTTTGGGGGGGGGGGTCATTCTGTCATCTACCTCTGTTCACCTTTCAGCAACAGTGAAGCTGCTGCACACTCGCCTCTGTCTTGCAGGGGGGGGGGGGGGGGGGGGGGCTTT
>JAODLC010000050.1:17700949-17727909 GCA_026781145.1 Hippopotamyrus pictus
CTCCTATACGGCCGTCTGTGTCACCACTCCCCTATAAGGCCGTCTGTATCACCACTCTCCTATACGGCCGTCTGTGTCACCACTCCCCTATAAGGCCGTCTGTATCACCACTCTCCTATACGGCCGTCTGTGTGATCACTCTCCTATACGGCCGTCTGTGTGATCACTCTCCTATATAGCCGTCTGTGTGATCACTCTCCTATATAGCCGTCTGTATTATTGATTGGGCGTTTCCATGTAACATGCCTGCAGTGAATCACTGGGATTACTTGGAGTGACCATGTACCCCACTCTTTAGGACAAACTGTCAGAGCATGGAGGCCACAGTCGCTGAGCACCAGCTGTGCTGGGTGGGTGTGTTATTAGGGTTAGCGGAGCTTCTATCCAACTACGCCACATTCACAAACACCATCGGCCTGGAGGCTCACCTTGATGTAGCTGTCTGCATTAGGGGTTCTTATATCAGGACAGAGGCTAATGCTAATGCACAGGCAGAAAGCTCTTTATGGAAAAGAAAGTCTTGATTTGATTGATTAGGCTTGTGGGCACTATTCTCTCTGGTGTTGGCCCTGTGGATCAGATTTGAGGTTGACTTTGCATGAGGTTACTGGCAGTATTTGCTTATCACACTACATTTGGGAAGTTCCTCTACAAAGGAAGCAAGGAAGTCCTGGCATCGGCAGTTACTGACTGGGGTGACAGTGTGACATCCTGGGGTAGTACAATTCATAGGGATAGGGTTAGGGTTAGTAGGATTCTTGGGGGTAGCGTCTGGTTTTCTTGGGTCAGAGGGTACTGGAGTATAATGGTGTCATACTTTGGGATGATATATGGAAATATAATATGTGGCTACTGGATTATGGAGACCTGCATCAGTATTTGAGCTTATGTAGCAAATCACCAGAGTTAGCTAGCAGGAGCAAGTGGCTTAAAAACTCAAGGAAAGTTCCTGCTTGGACAGGAGCAGCGTGAAGGTCGGCTCTTATCTTCCATACATCATGCCTCCAGGGGAGCCCCCCCGGCTGCAGAGCACAGAGCTGCTGATATTCCAGGGAACGAAGGAATACCCGCTAGCAGGGGGAAGGCCGCCTGCTATCTGTGTCAGCAGCAAACACAATGGGGCTGAGCCAATGGAAATGATCTTTCTTCACTTCCTCTGCCCCCACCCACGGGGTTTCTGTGATGCTTGGAATGCAAGGAGGCAGCTGGAGTACTAACATTGTGTAACTATGGAGAGAAATAGGGGGTGTGGCCTCCATGATGTCATTCTAAGTGGTGGTACATATAAGGACCGACACACGGCTCAGCTGTAGAGAAGCACCTGTTGGTGAAGCGTGTCGCAGGAGCCAAAGCTATCAGTGGCACCTTTGAAGTCGCAGATCAATCCGTGTTGTAAACACCGCACTGCAGATATTTACAATGGCTCTATCCTTGGTCACAGTCTTGACTCTCGCCCTCACCATCTGCATGACACCAGAAGAAGGTAGGTGTCCTCTTCTTACTCTGCTGCTGCTGCAGTGACACTCGCTCTTTATTTAGTCACGAGAGTCTGTGTCAGCCTCCTTCATGCATTGGCCAAATTACAGACCGAGCTCATGCATTGAAGAGTCATCGGAAAAAATGTCTTTGATCTTTAAAATTTGTAGAGTGACTGCAGGTGAGGAACTTTTCTTCTGTGCTGAACGCTTATAGTGAAGGAGCTAGGTGTGTCAGAGCAGGAAGCACATGGCAGAATTAGGGACTATACCGCCTTATCTGATATTTGCTGTTAAAGGAACTGGCATGCCTGATACCTCTAAGTGGGGGCAGGGGGGGGGGTTTCACAGTCAATATTTACTCCCTCTACCTCTGATCACAGCTTGTTATCTGGGAAATTGCAGTAAAATACTGGTTTCTGCCTACGGGGGCCTTGACATTTACCACTCTGTGACTCAGATAAACTCCGTAAAGCTTAGATAACCCAATACTTTTACGGACACCTGGCTAATTTTAGGCTTTGTCTGCCTGGGATTCACACTTCATTACTGATTGCCAGGTATAATCCATCACCATGGACAATGTATGTAGCGGATATAGCTGCACACACGACTTGGATCTTCCTACAGGTTCTGCTCATGCACGTCTTCTCCACAGGCGCGGGTCTCCCTGTCCCCAGGGAGCATGCGGTCCACAACCATCCTGCTCCTCACCGGGTCCGGACCAAACGCTGCTCCTGCAGCAACTGGCTCGACGTGGAGTGCATCTACTTCTGCCACCTGGACATCATCTGGGTCAACACGCCCAGGTACTGCTGTGCACCTGATTCTGAAGCGTACGGTCAGTCCTGCTGCAGGGCGACTAATGCGTTCCTGAAGAACTACGGGTTCTCTAAAATTCTCTAAAACCTGAGTCACTGACTCCAAAGAAAATTAATTAAATAATGATAAAACCGGTTATACCAGTGGCCAGTAATGTAATAATAATACGTTAAAAAATACTATCATAAACATCTATGGGAAAAGTACAGTACTGTATTTTAATGTAAGTTACAAACAACGACAATGAAATAAGAACTAAAACTGATGACAGTGGACAATAATACATGTTGTAATAAAAATAATCCAGCTGTATGTTTTTATATGTTAATTTGTCAAATATTTTTAGATTTTTGAAGACTTTGACGTGGATGTACAAAAAATTGATTCTTTTCAGATTTGAAAACCAGTTCAATCAATTCACTGAAAAGAATCAGTTTATAAGAACAATTTGTTCACGAATCGGACATCACTATCACTCAGATAGCTGTTTTTGCGTGCAAATAGTGTTTCTAATTAAGACCATATTACATTGTATTTTGCGTACTGCTCTTCTCTCTGACCCAGAATCATATAAATACAAATGCAAATCCATGTTATACTGGACTAGGCTACTAATATATCAGTGGTGTTAGAATAGTTTTGCACTGTAACATCACGTGTTGCAGCAGGACAGGGGGGCACCTGTGAATTGGGAGGGGAGGCAGCATGTGGCTCGGGAACTAAGCCTCGGTGCCTGTGATCAGAAGGTCGCTGGTTCGAGCCCGGCCTCGCCACATCTGCGGGTCCTTGAGCAAGGCCCCTAACCCCCAGCTCCCTCGGTGCTGCTATGCGTGGCTGCCCCTTGTGGCTAGAGCAAGTTGGGGGGGGGCATAAAAATATTTCCCCACAGGGATCTTTTTTTTTTTTTTAAATCCACATTCAGATAAAACACAGACATGGTGAATATACAGAGAAAGATGCGCATTTGAAACATAGACTTCGTGTTCTGGTGTTTTAATGATACAACAATGTTTCTCCTCCCATACAGTAAGACTATTCCCTACGGCCTGGGAAACCCCCTGTCTCGAAGGCGCCGCTCTGCTGGCCGCTGTGAGTGTGTCGACTCTGCAGACAAGGCCTGTGCTGCCTTCTGCTACCAAAGGTTTGCCCATTTCTCACCCTGTGGACCATAGCTCATCTAACTGGGATTTTAGCTGCCTGCCCCCACCCCCATTGATCCTGCCAACCTCTGTCCCTCCTGATCTCTGGACCTTTGACTGCAGCACTGAAGATCCTATCCCGCCTCTGGTGAGACCAAGCCAACGGGAGGCAAACATTCCACTTGCACCTCGCTCTAGCCTGCTGTCCGTCCTCAGGTAGGTACAGCAGCACTCAGGCAGGATCCTAATGACAAACAATAGCTGATCATGTGTCATACCTGCAACAAGAGGAAAGTGAGACTAAGAAATGTAAAATTGTTGTGGCACAGCAAACCTGACATATCACACTGCCCCCTACAGGCTGGCAGGGCAGGGCAGAGCCCTTGGGAAGACACCTCCAAAGCTTCACCGTCCTCTCACCAGATAGAGCGGGGAGATCGATGAGAAGAATGAGCATCTGATCAAAGACGACTCTTCCCAGGAAGTGGAGCCAAGAACAAGAAGAAAGGTTGTGACTCCAGAAAGATGCCAGGAGATGCAGCGCTATGGAGCCAAGGAAGCAGGGGACCTCCAGAGTCACGTGATTCCCACTCTGCGAAGCTCAAGTTTATTGCAAGGCCTCACTCCTCCAGAGACAGTGACTCTCATCATGGGTGCTGGCTAGAAAGGCCCCTAAGCAGGGGGGTGTCTGTCAGGTGGAGGAGGCCATCTCTGTAGCAGGAAGGCAGAGAGGACAGACATGGCATCAGCAGCCATTGTGGACGTAGTGCTTTGGTGTGTGCAGCTAGCATGCAGCAGTGAGGTTTTGACTGCGCAGTTTGGCTTTGAGGATCCTGACCAGTGATGGCCACTGTCCATTGACCAGGCCAAAGAGCCGGTACCAAGAGTGTAAGTCAATACAGCACCATGGCAAAAGTTAGCTAAGTATGGACTTTTAGTCTATGAAAGGGTGTTAATGTGTGTCATGTCAAGTGGTTATGCTACAATGTCACTCCTGTTTGGAAATGTTAAGAGTACGAGTGTGTCTGTGTGTGTGTAATGGGTGTATATATTACATTGTGGGGACCAAATCCCCACAGTGTGATAAAAACCCATCTTATGAGGGACCATTTGTTCGGGCCCCACAAAGGAGTCTCAGTTTTATAGAAATCTGTGACTGCAGTCAAAAGAACTACAAATGGCAAAAGTCTTGTATTTTGTTTGGTTACTTGCGATTATAAGGATAGGGCTGGGTAGCCGTTTAGGCTGTCATAGCTGGGATTAGGGTTTTTCCCATAGAGAAGTACGGTCAGAGCCATGTCAGACTTACGCTTTATGGGTCTCCAGTATGAAGGACATCATAACTTGCTTTCTGTCACAAAACACTAAAGTAATCCCCAAAATTTAGGTCTAACTGAAGCTGATTTCTTCAAAAGTGCTTATTGCTAAGGAGGTAACCGTATAGTACAGGGCAAATGATAGATTTCACATCAAACGAATCAAGAGATGTGAGACGAATTATCTGTCAGCATCAGAGATCAGCAATGAGACATTTAACACGAGGGATCACACTTTCACCTGCACGGCACAGCAGTTGCTTGTTCTCGTCTGTTTGTGTTTTCAGTATGTTTGTCTTCTACCTTCACTTATTGTTACTGTTTCATATTGGGGACAGGTTTTCTAATGTATTTGTGGCCAAATGACGAATTTATTCTTCAGAACACTATCGGTCATTCACAGGGGATGGCTTGTGGGGTAGAGAATGCTGCTTATTCCTGGGTTACTGTCGCTGGGTTTCTGCCCCTCCCAGGACTGGCATTGCACTTGTGTCACTCTGATGGAGATTTTTGTGCCCGGGTCTCGCATCCACCAAGTCAGCATGGATGTTGATTTAATTACCTACCTGATCTCATAGAAACATATTCAATCTGTCCCTGTGTAGAAGGAATGTATTTATTTTAATAATGTGATTTTTAAGCAGGAATATCAAAGGTAAATAAATTATTTTATTCAATTATCTTCCCTGGTTTGCTTCCTTATTTTATATAGAAACAGAAAATGATAGGTGTGGTATGATATATCCATCCATCCAGTCATCCATCTTCCAGCTGCTTCTCCTGCAACGTGTAAAAAAAGTTCTTTATACAGCTCTTTATGCCTTCATTAGTTTTGTTGTTTGTAATACGGTTTTTGCTGTGTAGTTTATAATAACATAGAGACACTTTAAGCACTGGTTATACTGAATATACTGATTGTGTGATTCTATCTTCTGCCATGAGCAAACATCCTTTTGTTCAGGTCGAAAAGAATTCAGCAGGAGTCTTTCTGTGCCGACCAGATGAAGGTCCTACAGATCTGCCTACATCTGAAAAATTGTTGATATTTACATTGCTGTCTGTCAGTGACATTTCGTGACAAGTATTTTTTTCCCTTTAGTTTTTAGTTGTTTTCTCTGTTGAGGGACACCTGTGCATTAAACCACATTGTAATCTGCCCTTTCACTTTCCATTGACCCGGGTGACTTGAATAAAAATGCTCAATATAAGAAAAAGGTCAAGCAACAAACTGGAATGCAACTTATTAAATAACAAAGACTTTCTTTGGTTGCCTATGGAAAAATATATGTGCAATAGTGTGTAAAACATATGAGAACTATTTGCCATGTGAGATTCCATGAATGAAATTATTAACATTTTCTTCTTCCATAACGGCTTATTTTCAGAACGTTACGCGTTGCATGTTGTGAGCTGAGCCAGGCTGTCTCCTCGTGTTTTCCTTCTTGTGTTGTTTTCCTATGTAGGACAATGAACACTTTGGAAAGGAATGTGTTCCAATGCGTCTATTGTGTGGTGTTGTGCGTTGTTTGCTAAGTCACGATGAAAGGGCCAGCAGCAATAGACATGCTTTTATGGATGACTCATAGTAATCACACAGATCCCGGGACACATTGTATGCAAGGATTATCCATTCCTATGATTTCTAATAAAGATGGAAAGGTAGAAGTCATTCAATAATAACATATAAGGGCTTACCAATACAAAATAAGTAGCCTGCATAATTCTTCTTACTTAGAATGCATGTGTTTTTAAATCATTACATTCATGCATGAAAGGGGTAAACTTGTTGACATGTTAAGGAAGTGTAATAAAGATGGCTGTTTACTTAATTTCAGTACACTGCAGTATTGTACACGGCATGGTGCACAGAACAAGAATTACACCCAGTTTCATGCCAACAAGGCAGAGAAGACCCTAAACGTGTTTTCTCTGTATGGGTGGTAGGTACCTGTCGAGGAGGCAGAAAGGAGCCTGACGGCGGCCAGCAGGGGGCTCTGCAGCCGGGGGCCACCACCGTGGCGGCTCACGAAGCCCCAGAGAGGGAGAAAAACAGGATGCTTTTTCTACATTCCTCACTCATCTTTCCAGCAATGGAGGGAGTAGGAAAGACAAAAACAGCGGAAAGACCCAGTGGGTGCCACCCCCCCCCAGCCGAGGGAGGTGGTAGGAGCTGGGGGAAGTGATTGCAGGGTGATCGAGCCCTGAGCCCCCTCATTGTTTTAGTTGCCTTTAATGTTGCCCGTTGAGCGACAGCGTGTACGAGTGTGTGTTGTTGTTGTGTCCCGCTCAGAAGGCCACGGGGGCCACTGCAGGCTCTGATTGCGGCTGCCCTGCATATCAGAACATTCTGGCGCTTCCTGCTTTTGTTTACAGGGAAGCTGCCCTGCTCCCAGGCCCAAATAGTGAGGGCCGCATCATCTAGGGCATGCCGGTAGGTTGGCTGGAGCAAGACCTGGTCTGGCATGGCTGGGGCAGGGTGGCGTCTGATTTGGCTGGAAGAGGTCAGGACCTGGCATGACTGGAAGAGGACGGGGTCCGACCTGGCTGGAGCAGGTCATGGCCCGGTGTGGCTAGAGTGTATGTCAGTTGCCTGGAGCTAGACCAGATCTGGAGTGGCTGAAGCAGGGTGGGGTCTAGGGTGGCTGAAGCAGGGCGGGGTCTGGAGTGGCTGGAGCAGGGTGGGGTCTAGGGTGGCTGAAGCAGGGCGGGGTCTGGAGTGGCTGGAGCAGGGTGGGGTCTGGTGTGGCTGAAGCAAGGTGGGGTCTGGTGTGGCTGAAGCAGGGTGGGGTCTGGTGTGGCTGAAGCAGGGCGGGGTCCGGTGTGGCTGAAGCAGGGCGGGGTCTGGAGTGGCTGGAGCAAGGTGGGGTCTGGTGTGGCTGAAGCAGGGCGGGGTCTGGAGTGGCTGAAGCAAGGTGGGGTCTGGTGTGGCTGAAGCAGGGCGGGGTCTGGAGTGGCTGAAGCAGGGCGGGGTCTGGAATGGCTGGAGCAGGGCAGAGTTTTGCGTGGCAGAAACTGGGAAATACGCATTGCTTGCCTTCTGCTAAATGGGCCCCATTTGGGTCACCAAGCTGGACCAACTATGCGGGGGTGTGGGGGATAGGATTGATGCAGGTCCTTGTTTCACAGACATGTTTTTCTCTCGGAGGACTTCTTGTTATTTCCTGTTTTAAAGTGTTTCCATCCACCTGCATGCAGCGACAGAAGCGGGGGCAGAAGATGCACGATGGGATGGATGCTGGGTGAGAGCTGGCTGCTGCAGTCCAGGGCAGCACTCGTCTCCTGAGGGAAGTATGCTTGGATCTTGGAAGGAATTCAGACACCATTCACCTGGTGGCAGGGTGAGGGTGATCTGCCGTGTGCGGCGGCACACGTACAGCAGATGGGAAGATAGCGTCAGGCTCCCGAGGCTCTGCTAGGCTTTCACACCCACTGATAGGCATCTTGGCTTTCCGCTCGCTTGCCGGCAGGAGCCAGCACACCAGGGGGCTGGATCGCAGTGTACACTAGCTAGGGGACGGCTTTGACTTACAGCTCCTCTTTTTATTCAGTACATACTTACTCTTCTTAGTATGTGAGACAAACCGGGCCTTTCAGAGAGGAGAAGGAACTTTCAGTTTAAAAGATTTCAAACGTTCTTCTGCCCACAGATGAGGCTAGAGCTGGCATCAGGAGCCCTTGTACACAGAGCATTCAGTTCTCCCTCTTCTTAAATAGAAATTCTGTTTTCTGTACTTACGAGCATTCAGGGGTGCTGATGCTAGTGCTGTTACCATGGCATCAGGCTCAGAGTCTGATGAATGCCCTTAACTAAATCATCCAAAATCATCCCAAATTCCATATTAAGATTCATGTGGTTTCAGAATCCACAGTGTGTGTGTATCAGTCTGTCTGCCAGCCTGCCAACAGGTAAATGAGGCCATCTATTTTACAGGACCAGCCTGTGACCTGTCGTCTGCAGTCTAGTGCCAGAACAATTGAAGTAGCCCTTTTTTCTAGCTGTGACCTGTTGCAGAAGTAGCCCTTTTTCCCGTCTGTGACCTGTAGCAGAATTAAGTAGCCCTTTTTCCTAGCTTTGACCTGTAGCAGAAGTAGCCCTTTTTCCTAGCTGTGACCTGTAGTAGAAGTAGCCCTTTTTCCTAGCTGTGACCTGTAGCAGAAGTAGCCCTTTTTCCTAGCTTTGACCTGTACACATAGCTCTGTTACCATGTCGATGCCGTGTCTGTAGGTCAGGGTGGTTCTAATGTGCAGATTGAAGGTTATGTAGGTGAAAACTGAAGAACTCAGGAGAACAGATGAGAACTTTCCACCAGGCCTGACAGGGTGGGGTGCCGAGAGGCAGATTTATCCCACAGGTTCCCTTTTGGAGCGTGTGTGTGGGGGGGTCTCAACTGGGCTGCTTTGGTCATTCACTCACTCAAACTCACAGAAGCTTTAACAGCCCAGCTGTCAGAAGGAGGAGCGCCTTTATACTCAACTCTCAAAAAGGAGAGAGTAGGGGACTTATGGAAGCTGCTTATGCAAACATGTGTACTGGATGATTCACTGATACTGGCCTGTTCAGTGACCCTGAACTGGCCTAATCAGGCACCAGATACCCCCTGCCTTGCTGATCAGCCTGCTGGGGTCTGCGCGCAGTCACTCATTAACCTGGGCCTCCCACGGCGCCTCAGCATGCTGACTACTATGCTATCCCATTTACACACTTCCTTTACCTTTACATTTTATACATTTGGCAAACGCTTTTTCGTTCGTACCAGTGAGGCAAATGGCACGTAGATTAGCTCCCAGCTCATGCCAGGGCGAGATTTTGAATGACTTCAGTCTGAAGAGGGGAATTAAAGAAGGGGAGATGCTTCCTAAAACCTGACTGAGGACATCATTCCTGTCATAGTTGCTGGTAAATGAGCTTCCAATCTTCCCTAGCTTTCAGAATCAGGGCATGATGCTGGTAAGATGGCTTTCCATTTTCAGCTGTTTTACAGCTCAACACTCCTGTCTCGCTACTTGCTATTTTGTTTTATTATTATAATAATAATTATTATTGTTATTATTATTATTATTCACCCATTCCAGGGACTTACCCAGGCCAGGGCAGTGGGGCACCCTGCATGCAGTGTCAGTTGAGTAGCTTAATTCATTGTCAAAAGCATCCTTCAGTACCATTATGAAATGTACCAATCAATACAATGGACATCCTTATTTTTGCCTAAGGTGCTCTATCTTCTATGCTATCGCTAACAAGCGCGACTTCCGTGGCCTTAATGTCCTGATAAACACTGGTAGATGTTGGCTGTTCAGGTAGTTTGGGGGAGTACTGTAGGCACAGATACCAGGGAAGAGTTACGTGCGGCTCTCCCCAGACACGCCGGGAATATCGATACCGTCTATCAAGGTCGTCCACCTGCATGAGATCAGAATCGCTACTGGAAGCATGTCAAGCTGTTGCAAACTGCATCCTGCACTATGCCGGCTGCTATCGCGGCATGGTGGCCCGCAGCACTAATCCCTGCGGGTGTCTATTTTAACTTTACAGTGTCACGGCTTTCTGGCCTCCATGCCTACACCCTCCCTAACACATTTCTCGTGCAGCAAGTAAGGTGTCGCAATTAAACGTAAGCAGAGACAAAAGCCCGAGAGAGATTTTTCCTGCTCTCTAGATAGGAAAGCCTCCATCACCAACATACTGTGGTCTGAGATCAGTACTCGCATCCATCAAACCATGCGTCGTGTCAGGAAGTGACAGCACCAGCAGTGCTCTGTGGCACCACTCTAACTGGGTCGCTGACCTCTGGGTACAAGAATATGATGCGCCTTCATGTGAAGAACCCTTCAGTGACTAGAAGTTCCTCTTTGCAGGGAGTGTGTATCTGTGACTCAGCGTGTAAAAGGGCTTCAGGCAATGTCTGTCAGCCACGATAGGTCCTGACTTTCTTTCTCTTTAATAAATTACAAATTTGTCCAAAGTCCACTCTGCTCCTCCGATTTCAGCATTAACAACCCCTCCAAGTAAAATGGCCTCCACCCTTTCTGCTGGGTTCCTTGTACTTTCTAGAAGAAGGAGATCAACCCTGTCCAACCATCCAAAGGTGGCTGCTACTTTTGGGTGAATATTGTGTGAAAAACACAAAGTCAAATAATATACATAAAACAGATCGAATCCTAGAAATTGGTATTTAAGTACTACTTTCGGCATTGTTACTGGAGCGTGTTATGGAGCTAATGGGCAGAAATTAGATATTAGCCTGTAGATAAACACACACTGGGTGTCTTGAATCTGGACATTGTTCAGTTTTGTAATATTTAAAGGGATCTTGAGAAAACACCTTTCTGCTTGTCATTTGAGAAAGCAGTTTGGCAACCTGTGAATGATTCAGGCATTACATAAGGGTCATAATCGAATTACCAGCTAAGAGCTATCTGTTCCAAAAAGCATTGCCATCTTTCTCCTCTGTTGATTAATGAAGGGATATACCCATCCATTTGCACCGATGGGAGCGTGACCTCTCTCCCATAAACAGCCTCTCAGTGTTGCCGCATCTCGACTCCCTGCGTGCCGTGAATTCCTCCGAGGCAGACGGGATTCCCCCGCATGCCGAGGCAGAGCCAAACACAGTTTGACATTTTGGTGCTCCTTGGCTGCGTGTGAGGTGTACACTGGCCATGGTATATCTTAGATGGATGTCTCATCCTCACACACTGCATCAGCAGCAAATTAGCCTCAGTAATGCGCAATTCATAATACAGGATAAGGGACACGGTCTTGTTGATTTATTTATTTATTGTGAAGGTGTGGAGGAGTCTGTCCATGTGGGGAGGGGGGGGGGAGTGCGTCTCCCCTGATCCCCCTACTTTCGATGCCCCTGTTGACAAGAAAATTTTTTTGTAGAACAAAACTCACTCTGTTGAATTTACATCATCAATAAATAAATAATATTCTTCAACCAGAGTTTAATAATCATTAACTGTATCCTGGGAATGTGAAATAACTCATGCAAAGATAGTAAGGCACTGTACTGTCCATTTTGTCTTTGATTGTTGATGCAAATACACTGCATCATAGAAAATAGTGACGTTTCTCCAAAGTTTGCTGAAATGGAAAATTACATGATTTCATGTCTCTGTAGAATAATGTCAGGATCAGTCCTGGCCTTGTACGTTTCCCTGTTTGGTCAGCTGGTGGCGCTGGCCATCCACTTCTGTGTTTCCCTAGTTCTGTTAACCTGGTCTTCCTCACCTCACAGGTCCCAGTATGTTTCCCTGCTTCCCAGGCGGCCGAGTGGCTGAATGGGCGGAGCATGTGCTGTGAACCTAGTATCTCCTGCCATCATGGGTTTGTTGGACAACTTTGTTTTAAATTTTGTGTTTTATTTTTTTCCCCTTGTTGTTATGCCCTTGTTTTTTGGTATACTGTAGGTCCATGTTTTGTATCTTTGTTCCTAATTATCCTTGCTTGTTTCTTGTGTTGTACTTATTCTTTATTTCCATTTCCTGTGTCGCTCCTATGCCCTAGTGTATTGCTTGATTGTCATTACCCTCACCTGTTCCTTGTTACCCTAAGTTCCCAGTATTTAGTTACTTGGTTATGGCTTGCACCTGCTTCTTGTCTAGCGTCATCTCATGTGCCTGCCTGTGTTTTTTTCTTCGGTCATTGTACTGTATATGTTGCTTTGCATTGGTTCTTGTATGTTCCCCACAATGTGTTTGGTCAACGAGTATCAATAAGTATATGAGCTCGGAACATCTAACTTCCTCCGCAGTGTGGAATACTTTAAACTCTAAAACTAAAATACCATTTATCATTTGTCTTTTTTCAAACAGTACCATCTTAAATTGTGACTTTATCTGCAGACTACAGATTTCCTGTTAATGCTACAAAGTTCAGGGGAAGCACAGGAGAACCCATGCTAGAACCGCTAGAACCCATGCTAGAACCAGAAGCCTAGGGAAGACCGCAAGAACTGTGAGCACAAGGTCTCAGTGGAGATGTGCCCTTGCACTTTCATGTCAGTACTGATTCAGAGAAATCGGCCACTGATCAGGTAAAACTGTATGGGGACATCCTTATCTTTTTCTCTTATCTTCTTGCAGGCACAAACTCTGCATGACAGCACTGTCAAGGGTGTCAAGGGTAGCATGTAAAAGCCCAAAAAAACACACCTGAGGTTCTACCCAAGGTGCTTACTGAAGTCAGGTATGTGACATGAACAGTCCCAAGATTCAACCTTCTCTGAACTCTTGCATAGTAAACAGCACCACAAGGCAAACAGCCTTAATATATGGCAAGAGGAGCTGTAATGTAGGGAAAAAGAGGACAATTAAAGCTCAGTGGTACAGAGACATTGCAGATATTTTCTCTTTCACTTATTACTTGCAATAAAAGCATGCAATAAAAGGAGTATGTGTGGGAAAACAAAGACATGCTTGTGAGATCCACAGCCTTCAAAGAGAAATAGACAAAAGAGATGCACCTAGTCCCAGAAAGGGTGGGGGGGCAAGCAATGTCTGAAGTCCAGTGTCACCCTAGCTCTCAGTGGAATTCTGAGCACATCTGCAGGCCAGGATGGTTGACAAAAGATGTATGTGTGTAGTGCACATACAGGCATGGGTGAGCCCAGATTTGCATACATGTAAATCCCATTTTCTGAAGAAGTAGTCTGGCCTATCGGCACCCATAGGCCTCCAAAAGGACCACATAACATTCTCTTTAGAATCTCTTTTATCTGCCCGTTGGAAACACCCTGGCCACTTACATTGTTAAACAGTGTAATCAGACCTTAATTGCACTAAGAACCTCTGCAACATCTCACAAAGATTCCATGTGACTCACATGGCCTCTAGTGAGCATTTCTGTCACTATGATTTAGAGGCGCAGCACACTTAATGGCTTTGCTTCCTCATCTCTCTCCCTCTCTCTCTCTCGTTCTCTCTCTTCCGCTCTCTCTCTCTCTCTCTCACACACACACACACACACACACACACACAAAATCACACCCTCCCACAGACACGCAGATCTGACTTGAAAAACACACACAGAAGCAAAAAACAAAACTTGCCACTGGGTGGCAGTGTTGTAGCAAAAAACTATATACTTAGCATATTATTGCTTTATGTACTGGGTGCTGAAGTGGGTAGCAGTTTCAGCTCCCACCTCCAGGGACAGAGGTCTGAATCATACTGCTGCTGTGTGTGTTCTTGTGTTCTCTCCTGCTGTAGTTAGGTGAACTGGCATTTCTAAATAACCTGTAATATGTGTGCGTGTTCAGCGATAGACCAGCATTTCACCCACAGTGTCCCTCTGCCTTGTGCTAAATGCAGTCTGGCTTAGGCTCCAGGCCCCCAAGACCCTGTACTGGACAAAAGCTTCATTCACGCTCACTGTGCCTCATTCCCCAGCCTGAGACAAAATTACTCCAGCCGGGCCCCCGTTATGCCCTTTTCTGGCTCCCTGGGCCTGGCTTTATGTTCAGTTTGGGATCATTTGGGATCATTTTAAGTGCAGTTTTGTTGCACTTTTATTCATTGGCAGCTGTCAAGAAAAAACAGAACAGTTTGTTCCTGAGCCTTCAAGTTTGGATGAGAAAGCTATATCACCATTACTGTGATTCATACCTGCTGTGGAGCATCTCATCATATATTAACTTATATATTATCAAGATGTACTATTATCATGTGGTATAACTGCTTTGGAAAATATTTTATATATTATTGTGTGCTACCCTTGCTGTGGAACATCTTTTATACATTAATCTGTGCTATACCTGCTGCAGAACATCTCTTATGCAGATAAAGAACCATTATTACCCCTCAAAAAGGGCTTTGCTTATGTGTCCTCTGCACATAAAACAATATTAAGCAGTACAATTCCACCAGTCTGTCTTCCAAGCACTTGCCTTAAGTCTGTCTCAGGTAGTATATGGTACGAGGCAGGGCTTCACCCTGGATTGGATGTCAGTCCATTGCAGGGAACACACAAGTAAACACAGTCACACAATACGGGCAATTTGATTCACCTAATTGCATGTCTTTGGACTGAAACTGAAACCACAATACCCAGCAGAAACCCACACAACCTGAGGAGAACATGCAGATGCCACACGTGCAGAGTGGGGTGGGGACTCCAGGCTGGAGGGGTGAGGTGACAGGACTACCCACTGCTGCACTGGCTTGCCAGGATTGACCATTTGCAAAACCAAACCCTCCATTATTGTACCTGCCTTCCTAGTACAGGGTGAGTCCAGGATTCCAGGAAATACAGGACCCGAGGCAGGAGACACCACTGAGTACATATCTCATACATATATGTGCGTGTACTGTACGTATACGTACACACCCATCTGTGTAAACTGACAGCAAAAAAGTGCATGACGTAATTTGTTTGACACAATGTTATTTAATATATATCGGGGGTCGATTATTACAAAAGATCGTCCTTCGTTCAATCATAAGCGGTCTAACGTATATGCAAAATGTCCTTGGCAAGAATAGCCGAAATCATTACAGATCAGAAATTTTTACAACACAGGTAGGCTACATTAGTCGAAACAGGTTAGGTAATGGGTACAACGAACAGATTGAAAAGTGTGACTAATACTCGTAATAATAATAATAATAATAATAATAATAAGAAGAAGAAGAAGAAGAAGAAGAAACTTCTCATAACACTCTAAAAAGTTTCTTGTTTTACAGTGCTAACTACACAGCATACCTGAGAATATACGCATGCGTTCGTTCGAAACTGAACAAGGTATGTTGGGTTTTGTAGTCATAATTCCGCTCAAAAGTACTAAGCGTAATAGGTGTGTCTATTTTCATAAAACTACAGGTACCGAACACCTTTCGGAAAAGGTAAATATAAACGAACAGGTCCCAACCAAAGCCATATGCCGAGCTAAGGAAGGTCAGGTGTGGTATCGACCGAAACTATTCGCAGTAGGAGGGAGTTTGTAAGACCGTATTCGAATAGGGTGAGTAACGTTATTTACTGACATTTCAGGGTGCGGTCGATATAAATTATCAATAAGTAAAAAGTACTACTCTTTAAAGTCTTTTCTTGGTTACTTTCTAACAATGATCTGCTATTTATTTCTCTGGTGGACTACCACTGGCTGCTTGTAAATGGCTGTAGTACACGAAAACGACAGCGAAAGAAAGGGATTTAAAACGTTTATAACACTTAGGCTTTGTACTATTGTAATGTTAAACTGAATCTTGAACTATTTTCACACGTATGACTCTTACTTTTTAGTCTGTAAATGGACATCGATAATTAGAGGAAAATTCTTGCGATGTATGATAATATGCAAAGATCTATTATATTGCAGGCTAAGTAGTTTGATTTCTGTACTGTACACGTCGTTCTAAGCTAGCTTGCTCCATTAGGCAATTCCTCAGCCAGGTAAATCATTGAATAAACGGGCGATTTCCTCGTGTTGCGCTGTCATATCGGCTGTAGTGTCACCCCTTTGTAAACACACCTATCGGGCGCGGTTGATCATCCTCTTGTACAATGAGCTACACGGGTACGTGAGGTTAGGCACACATCTTTGTAGATTTATTATAATGAACAGTCCCATAAATGTTTTTGGGTAATTTGACCGCTCCGCAGCACAGCCACTGATACCTACAAACGTTTCTACCAGGGCTGCCTTTAGAAAGGTCATAACAGGAAACTGCTGCAAGAGAAGTTATGTTGGTGTCCACAGTTGTAAGATTGTGAATCAGTCTGAATCAGTGCTGGGGCTGAAGAGGTTGTCTCCAAAAGAAGGTTGCGACACACTGCAGACACAAATCTTCGGGAGTGTCTGGCTGTTGGTGTCACCCGCATTATGGTGTTTGGGATACGTAAGAGGTTATGTGAATGGAATTTACCTGGGGCCACGGAGATCCTGCACACATTCTAGCAGGTTCTGTAACTGGAATACAATTTGAAATAATTATGCTCACCCAGCTGAAGATCCTCAAACTTGTGTTTTTTAATCTATATTGTCTGAAATACCACAGTGTTCTGTCAGGATAGATTTGGGTGGAACACCTGAATACGGAGGAACTGATTTGGTTAAGAGGCAGTGTCCAGCAGATTAGAAATGCCATTTCAGATGGGAGTTTACAGAAATCTGTACTTAAAGTCTCAGAAACCAAAGAGAATTTTACCTACATTGTTATGTGTTGGAAAGCATAATTTAGCATAAATTTAATAAATGCCCAGAAAATGTTAGCATCTATTCAGCTGCACAACCTGAAAATCCAGTTTTTATTATGGTGCTTTTATTGCATCTCTTGTACACCTTGTTCAGTGTGTAAATTTGAACCGATACTCAAAAGACGTGCCAATACAGACTTCATAGGGTGCCCGGCATATGTTCAGCATAAACACTGACCGTGAGCCAGTGTCATTGTAGCTACAGGCTGCAAACCTCCCTTACCATTATGGCTGTAGCATTATAGGTTAAATACAGGCTGTGTGGTATTTTGATTGTTCATGTCTGTGCTGCACTTCGATCTGCAAGTTGAGGCTTGTGCAGTTTGCCATGCCCCAATCAGATGGTAGTTTCCTTTCAAAAGCATTTCTGTTCTTGTCAGCACAAGGAAACCCCAAGCACCACAGCTAGGAAACACTGGAATGTAGGGTAGGAATTGTGCTGTTCCATGTATTTCAATTTTAATTTGAATGGCAGCTGGAACACATTTGGACTGCCTATCTCACCTTAGCTACGCAGCCTCACACCTGCCCCTACTCCTGCATGTGCTCGTGTTCTGTGTTCTATTAGAAAGAATCCATCCTACTGCTTAGAACACTCCTATCCGAAAAGATGGAATCAGAGATTTTGCAGTTTAACTGCAAGTAGTACTTCTGCTATCTTGTTTCAGTTGCACGAAGGGAATTTGTTTATTTCCTTCTCATCTTTTGCTCCACATGAAAACTCAGCCGAGCCCAGTACAGTCATTTTTTTCCCCTTGGCTGCTGTGTGCTTCAAGTCTGCATCAGTCAGCGTCCTTACCTTTTCAGCACTCCTTCACAGAAAGAGAGAACGAGGAGGAAAAATCAAGAAAATGTCTCCTGTGTTCAGGAATAAGTTTAGAAATGTATGATTTTGGAGGGCAACATAACTCAGGTGATCTAAGGAAGCCGACCCCCTCCAAACCCAGCCTGCTCATGTATTTTGCAAATTTCTGTCTGACGTGCTTCAGGGCAACATTTTCTTGGGAGCTGGACTGTCCACTGGCATTTAGTCTTTGTTCCTAATGTTTCTTTTTACTGCCTGTTCAAGGTTACTTAGAATGCTTTTGGTAAATGGCTTGAAACATTCAAAATGCAGTAGTGCAGTGGGCCATGTAACTGAAACATAAAACATATTGCTAAGCACACAAGTATCTGCATTGGTTGTATTCCTGGATGGGTAATACATATGGTTTTGAGACCACTCCAACACAGTCGCAGATACTTCTTTGTTAGGCCGATATCTCTGTATTCGACGGATATTTTTCAAACTTTGCTGGCACTTTGAGTAACAAACTGGAACTAGCCAAATTTTGACTCTGCTTACACCAAAATTGAAGCACATAATGTGTGATTTCACCCTCCAGGAACTTTTTTCAGGGACCAGAACCTTCTACCAGAACCATGTACTTTTGTCATTTTCACATGGCAGGAAGTTGGCCTGACTGCAGTAACTCAGAGGCAGTATCAGAACTAGGTACTTTTTATTCAAACATGAACTACTGGAAGGGCGCTTACAGCAATACCTAGCTGATTGCTTGGTGCTTACAGCAATACCCAGTTGATTGGTTGACCACAAGCAATGGCACTAACACTATGGCACTTCCAGTAGATGGAATTATTTGTGCCTCAATTGCTCTTAATAGATAAATGAAATACATTTTTTGCCTGCGTCTCCATATTTAGAACTGCATCAGAAAATTCAGTTGATAACCAAAACACTTTTGTCTAATTTTGCCGGTCCCTGCAATGAAACTTGCCGGAGCTTACTGGCAAAACAGCGTTACATCGTTTTTTTTTATTCTGTGGAAAACAAAAGATCAGTCTGCTGGCCAGATTATCAATGAATGATAAACATGTCGCTGGTTGTATTAATGAACTATAAATAAAAGGCTGCATGTTCTTTTTATCACGATTGATCCCCCAATAGCTAAAAAAACAAGTAACAAAATGACTTGTTCATCCTCCATTGTTTTGGGGTGGGGGTGTAGTTTCATACGAAATATGTGTGAAGTGTAACCTACAAACTTTTTGTATCTCTTATGCTTTATGCTTAGCATAAAAGTTTCAGTTCCTGTTGTGTAGCGTAAACAAGCGACAAACAAAAGTTACCAGTCAAGACAGTCCAGGATCCGGAACTTCGGTGTGAAAGTGGCCATTGATAAATTGCAGTTTTAACATTTGACCCCTTAGCACGATAACTAACTATCTGTAAGGATCTATGTATAGTAAGTGTAACGAAGTACAAAGTATTTCACTGATCTTTGTCAAAATTTGCAGTCACATTCTATGGGTGAGAAATTAGAATTGAAGTAATGCTGCTTAGTAGAAGCAAAAAGTAAAAGCAGACATTTGACTTTGTGAATGTCAGTCAACAAGTACAGTATTTTATGGATCTTATTACTAACTTTGCAAAAACTCGATTTCATTCTGAGACAAATTGCCCCAAAAATTAAGCAGTAGTGCTATAAAGGTAAGCAAAACTTAATTTATAAAGTGCTTTTCACAGACAAAGGTCACTAATTGCTGTACAAGTCAAAAATAGTAAAAAAAAAAATTACAATACATATACAATAAAAGGGGCGGCATGGTGGTGCAGTGGTTAGCACTGTCTCCTCACACCTCTAGGACCAGGGTTCAAATCTCTGCCAGGGTTCCATGTGTGTGGAGTATGCATGTTCTCCCCGTGTCATTGTGGGGTTTCCTCTGGGTACTTTGGTTTCCACCACAGTCCAAAAACAGGTTGAGGCTAATTCAAGTTACCAAATTGCCTGTAGGTGTGTATGTGTGAGTGAATGGCATGTGAGTGTGACTCCCCATCCTGGGTTGTTCCCTGTCTTCAGGATAGGCAAATGGTTTTAGAAAATGGATGGATGGATAAACAATAACATGCATAATATGAATGAAATTTTAAAAATCTAACCAAAAGTTTGTTCAAACAGAAAAGTTTTAAGACTGCCATATATGTCGCAGGAAAAGAAGGAAAGGGCAGATGCAAAAGACACCAGGTTTTATATACACAGTAACTCTAAAAGTATTTTATGGATCTTTTTCAAACTTTGCAGAAACTTTGGAAGAGTGAAGGTCTTGTCCTGGTTATATTTTTAGAGAAATACCACCAAAATCGGTGCAGCACCACTTAGCGGCAGCAAAGGGAATGTTGTCTCTTGACTACTGAACATAACTGTATTTGATATTGTTATTCTATGTACTGTATCTGATCTTTTATGGGTCTTATTACCATATCGCAAAAAACATTATATGAATGAAAATCTGCACCTGAGACAAATCACGCCAGCTCTAGGTGGCAGAAGAGGATGGAAAATCAGGCTACAGAGGCTTGTGAATACAGTAAATCTGAAAGTATGGATTAGTTTCAAACATCTCATAAATATTGTGAAGGTCAGTGGTTCTCAAACTGTGGGGCAAAAATTGATATTCTGAAATACCATATAATGTGGTATAGTGTCTGGACGACATGAGACATTTGATACGTCCAAGAATAGTGTTAGGGGTCTAAAGATAATGGTTGGGGGTGTGGAAGGAGTAGGGGTTAGATGGGAGTGATGGCGAGATCTGGGGAGTGCATTGCTGTCCTGTCAACAGTACCTAGATTATGGAAAAACAGATATAACACAAAGGTATAGGCTTGGTAGCAAAATTATTATTGGTTGCAGAATTGGTGCTTCTCTGATAATGTGCCTAGTTTCCTTGGAAAGGCCAATGTTTTCTACTACACAGGAGCTGAATTAGTGTAGCTTAATGGAAGTATGACGTTTATGTAGCATTTGTAAGTTCTGAAATACTCAATGAGCCCATGTTTATGCAGTGTTTCCCCTAGGTTTACAGCTTCGGGGGGGGGACACACACCGACAGGATTCATGGTGTTCATGTGTTTCTTTTAATGACAGCAGTCAAAAAAACGCAGATATTTTGTCTGCTTTTCAGGTGGTTGACGCGACATATTTTCCGACGCATGCTCTTTGTCCGCTGGTGGGAGTGTGCTCACTTATGTGTGCACGCACGTGTCTGTGCACATGCATTGGGCGGAACTCCGCCGTGCGTTATAGATTAGAGGAGAATTGTAAATGCGCGACCACGTACAGACAAAAATGACAAGCTGTTGTGTAAATAAAATAAATAACATAAGGCTATTTAGTTTGTTTAATAAAAGGACAATGTATAGACCTGTTCTATAGGAAAGGTAACCTTAAATGACTTCTGTTGTGATCTGGCGCTGTATACAGAATAATATTAAATAAAATTAACTTGACCTTTAAGGGAGGGCAGGAGGTGCCGTTGGGGGGGCAGGTCATCCCCCCCTA
This sequence comes from Hippopotamyrus pictus, assembly GCA_026781145.1. NCBI lineage: Eukaryota > Metazoa > Chordata > Actinopteri > Osteoglossiformes > Mormyridae > Hippopotamyrus > Hippopotamyrus pictus. The sequence goes on from JAODLC010000050.1 coordinate 17,722,244, forward strand.
ATATAATGGTAGGAGAAACACTGTGTATGTATGTGCCTTTGACCACACTGCATTTACTTAAGGTGGGATACAACTAATGGTGAGGTTGAATAAATTTCATAGTACAAACAAGGTATTACAGCTTAGGTTTATTCAGTTCAATTCCATTTTATTTGTGTAGCACATTTTCACAACATTACATTGTTTCAAAGTTCTTCACATTATCCCTGCCCAAGGCCCCCAGAGAGCAAGCCAGAGGCAGCAGTGGCAAGGAAAAACTCCCCAGAAGGAAGAAGCCTTGGGAGGAACCAGAATCAAAGGGGTAGCCCATCCTCCAGGGGCCGGAAGAGGAAGTCAGATGAACAAAGTTCAGATTTATAAATGTAAATGCAGGCTCACTGGCAGCAGGGCAGGCATCTGGGTTTCCTGCCAGTACTCCAGTTTCCCACCTCAGCCTAAAGACATGCAGTGAGGCGAAGTGACGTCTCTAAATGACACAAAGTTAGGGGCAGTGCTATCTGATGGATCCCTGTTTTTTGGTGCTTGTGTTGGTGAAGGTGTGCATGTCTTTGCCCTGTAAAGGCAGTCATTCCTGATGATGGCAGCTTGCACTTTGTCCTGGCGACACCAGACATAGTACAAGATTGACAGCCGGTGTCAGAATATTACGGTCTTTTACATGGTTTGTCTCGCGAAGTAGATTATGCAAAATGAAAAGACAAACCAAGACGAAGAACAAAAAATAATTCTTTTAAGAAAAACTGCATTTCTGTGTGTTTTCCAGGACCTGCAGAACATTGACACTGCGATGGAAAGTCAAGGTAGGAGAACATCTGGCTTTTAGTGCTGGAAGGTGACACTGTCACTGAGTAGTGAGGACTGCATGGTTTTAAGGCAGGGATTGGCAATCTCATCCACAAAGGGCCGGTGTGTATGCAGGGTTTTGGGGTAACCTTTAGGTCAGCTGTTCAAACCCAGGAGTGAGGACTCTTCAGTCAATCAGTCCTCTAATTAGTGACCTAATTAGGGAGATGCAGCGAAAACCTGCATACACACCGGCCCTTTGCGGATAAGATTGCCCATTCCTGTGTTAAGGGAATGAAATGCTTGGAGTAAATGATCAGGTCGCTAGGTGTCACCCATGTTGAGAACGATGTAATTATGTAAGGAAAATTTATTTATAGAGCACATTTCTAGACGACAAACATACTCTGAAGTGCTTTACAAAGCACAGAGTACATGTGAGTACAGAAGATCCGAGTTAAAGAGCAACAGGAATAAATTGATACAAAATGAACTGAAGTAGAAAATAAAATAAAACAACCAACAATCACAGAGATTGTATCTCATCCTGGACTGAACGCCCATCTATAAAAGTATGTCTTAAGTGCAGATTTAAAGGCAGAGACTGATGTGGCTTGTTTAATATAAACAAGCAGATTGTTCCACAGTCTTGGGGCAGCAACTCCTCTGTAGGTGAGCGCAGGCTGGCCAGCAAAGGGCAGCCACCTGCTGGGCACCTGGGGGTTAAGGGCCTTGCTCAAGGACCCACAGAGGTGCCGAGGCTGGGCTTGAACCAGCAACCTGATCACAAACACAGAGGCTTAACCCACTGAGCTACACTCTGCCCCTAGATCATTAGAGTTAAACTAAATTCTATAGTGAACAGTGAAGAGAAGCTAGAATTGGAGTGATGTGATCCCTTTTTTTGTGCCGGTAAGAAGTCGAGCTGCAACATTTTGAGCAAGCTGTAAATGCGACAATGAGAGCTGTTTAATACATATGATAGATTGAATTACAGTAATCCAGTTGAGATGAAATAAAAGGATGGATAATTCTCTCTAATGGATGCGGTGGAATGAAGTGTTTAATTCTGGCAATGGCTCTTAAATGGAAAAAGCAGCATCTGATCACAGAATTAACTTGTTTGTGAAATTTGTGGTCTGAGTCAGAAGTCACTCCTAAATTCCTGACATGTGGCTTCACAAAGTGCCCAGTGGAATTGGTGAGACATAAAACATGGTTGAGGGACCAGAAATGATCAACTCTGATTCTTTTATTTGAAGAAAGTTTTCTGCCATCCACATTTTAATATCTTCCAGACAGTTGGGTAAACTTTTTAAGGTGCCCAAGTCATTAGACTTTAAGGGAACAGAGAACTGTGTATCATCTGCATATCAGTGAAATGAGATGTTATATTCTCAAATAATGTTCCCTAAAGGGAGCATCCGTATAGAGAAGAGCACGGGCTCCAAGACAGAAACCTGTGCAACCCCACAGGAAATGGCTGCAGGGCCGGAACAGCAACTGCCAGTATTTGCATTAAATGTTCTGTCTGTCAATTATGAAATAAACCAGTTAACAGCAGTACCCTTGATGCCTTATTATGCTGTGTCGAAAGCCACACTTTGGTCTAATAGCAATAAGAGTACACAGTTACCGGAGTCTACCACTGAAAGTATAGCATAGGGCACCTTCAAGGGGCCAGCTTCTGTGCAATGAAGTGACCAAAAATCAAATTGAAATGGATGTCACAGCTAGCCAGAAAAGATAACTGGGAACGAACTGCCTTTTCTAAAAATTTTTATAGAAATTGCAGTTTTGAAATGAGAGTTCTGGGACCAAGACTTGGTTTTCTAAGCAGTGGTTGAACTATAGCATACTCGAAACAGAAATGAACAATACTAGATGTTAAGGTCAGGTCAGGTTTGGGGGCATACCCACAGAAACAGGGCCGTGCCACGCCCACCACACGACGAAACTCCTCAGGATCCAGTTGGTGAGCCCCCAGGCTCTACCTGCCACAGCCTGCTGTTGCGTGTACTGTACGTCCCCTTGGCCTAACGAGGATTTTGCGAGCCGGATCACCCTCAGGGAAATGCGCCACATAGCCATAGTGCCGTATCAGTCACTTCCTCACAATGTAAGTAAAATGCCTCATTCGGGACTCCCTGAACGACCGCTTGCTCGACACAAAATCAAACCAGCGGTACCCAAGGATTCTTCGAAGAGACACAGTACCACAGGAGTCCAGTCTTTGTCTTAGGTCACTGGATAGAGTCCATGTCTCCGAGCGATACAGTAAGCCAGGAAGCAGCAGAACTGCTAAGGAGACATTGATAATAGATAGAATACTTTGCCCAGTTATATCAGTGGTTTCTTTGGTTAGTATTGGAGGAACAATATCTCGGGAGCAGGACAAGAGCTTCATATCTGTTACATCTACCAGAGTGGGAAGGGAGATTGGATCAAGCTGCTTAAGGACAGCCTTACACACAGTACATACATCAAGCTGCTTAAGGACAGCCTTACACACAGTACATACATCAAGCTGCTTAAGGACAGCCTTACACCCAGTACATACATCAAGCTGCTTAAGGACAGCCTTATACCCAGTACGTACATCAAGCTGCTTAAGGACAGCCTTACACCTGATATTTACATCCAGCTGCTTAAAGACAGCCTTACAATCAACGCTGACTGGTGGATTCAAAGCAGACTGTGTGATACCTGCTCTTATTGAGTTAACTTTTCTTGCAAGGAATGTTTTAAAATCTTCACATAATTTAACAGACTTAGTGAGAGTGTAACAGGTTTATTATGGACCCAGTAGGTTAAATAAAACTCTTTGCCTTTTGAAATTTACAGAATGAAAGGTTAAGATTTCCCTGTGATCTTTTAATTTTAAGAGCTTGAGCAAGTCGGGTGAAATGTGTTTTTTGAATCTTCTTTCTGCTTTCCTGCATTCCTGCCTCAGGACTTGTGTTGTCAGGGTCAGTACTGTCTGACCTGGCTCCTTGTGTATCTTCCCCGTTTGGCCAGTAGGTGTCACTGGCCATCCTGTCTTCCTCTGTCTTTGAATCCCTTAGCCTTAGTGTGTTTACTGCGGCTCCTTGACCACTGCACAACTCAGTAGGTTACTGCTCATGGTTTCAAGTCTTACTTGGGACCTTGCCTCATCTGTTTAATTGTATTTATTGCATTTTGTTCCCCCATGTTTATTTTCTGTCTTGGTTTTCTTGTCCTAGGTTTGCCCTGCTTGTGTTTTGTTCTGGTTTTGCTTTTCTTATCCCCGTTTTGTATCCCCTGTGTGGGCTTTGTTTCCTAGTTTTGTGTTCTCTGTTTCTTAATTTCCTTCAGTAAATATTTCTGGTTCCATCTGATGCTCGTTGTCCTGTGCTTTCATTGATTTGTTAATTGGTTATTATTCTCACCTGTTCTGCATTATGTCTTCTTAGCTTTGTGTGTAGTTAAGTGCCTGGTCCTGCTTTGTTCTCTAGTCAGTCAGTGTTCATATTACTGTGTTTTGGAAGTTCTGTTCCCTTGCCTGTTCTCTGCCTTTTGGGTTTTTGTTGGTCCGTTTTCTTCCCTTTTGTCTCGGAGCCATAAGTGGATTGTCACCTTCTTTACACCTGCACCATGCCCCCCCGCCGTAACATTTGGTAGTGTCATTGAACCGGCTTTGGCCTAGTCAGCCCTGGCTGGGAAATGTTTGACAGCACGAGTGCTGATACTGCAGCGTTTTGCCCTTGTCTGTCTGATGTGTAAAGGTCACTCCCAGTGAGAATGGCCACGTAAGAAATGAGTGATTTCATGGAGTCTGAGAGCTTACCCAGACTGCAGCTGATCCACTGTAGTGTTTCCCGCTGTCACGGGCTGATATTCACTGCCTCCATTTTCCAAAACTGAGGGAGGAGTTGCGTAGAAGTGAGAACACCTGCTGAATGAGTCCATAATTTAACAGGTTTCACATCTGAATGATCTGGTGGATGATCCTCCAGTTATAATAGGCGCCATTAAGAAATGGACACCTGTAACTCACAGTTCAATGAGTTGTGTGGATATTTCTGTGTTATGTTGTGGCGTCTTTCCATTTCCGGAAGTTATTAGTCCCATAGTGCCATAAATCTAAATTTATCACCCGTCACAGTTTACGCAGAAGACATTCCTGCTGGAGCTAGTCACTGCAGCGACTCACGTTCATGTTATCACGTTTGGATTAGCAATACTCCGTTGCACCACAGAAATGTAGTAAGAGGGATATGGGAAAACGTGTGTGTCCCTGTAAATGTCAGCCTGACCATGCTCGCTGTCCCGTGGTGTCCATCAGTACTTCTCGCTGCGTAAGCCGCCCACACCCAGGCTTCCTCCCTGAGATGCGTCTGGCACATTGTCAGCAGGTGATGAACAGCTTAGCTGTGGCTCACAGGCTGATCTGGAGCGGCCTGTGGTCAGACTGGGGTAATCAGAGCTGCTGTGTGGCGCCCACTTACTGCGCTTTCCATCACAACAAGTACTTTTGGTACTTTCGCTTTTCCATTGACTTCTGGTTGAGTACCAGTACTGAAAGTGCCAAACCAGCTGGGGTACTACTTTGGTACTTTGAGGTGGGACTTGGAAGGCTTTAATGTCGATTGGTTATGCAAATAGCCTGACACTGAAACACAATATAAACGTCGCCTTGAAAACAGTTGCAAAAAAATTATGATAAATTTGCTATATGATATATATGATAAAAAATGCAATTTGGCTGTAAAAACATTTACATCTAGATGGCATGACGAGCCATGTAAATATTTTGTTGATGTGATTTTTGTTATAAATATAGCAATGTGCTGCGATGGGCTGGCCCCCTGTCCAGGGTTGTTCCCTGCCTCGTGCCCGTTGCTTCCGGGATAGGCTCCGGA
>JAODLC010000050.1:17753556-17770157 GCA_026781145.1 Hippopotamyrus pictus
CAGCAGAGAAGTAGTTCATTATGACTGTTTGTGAATTGGGACATTTCAACTTACTTTTTTAATTCCCATTTAAATTTGGTAGGAGTCGGAGTCGGAGTCGGTTAACTTTTTGCCGACTCCGACTCCGACTCCAGGTACCCAAAATTGTCTCCGACTCCGACTCCTCGACTCCGACTCCGACTCCACAGCCCTGTCCATCACCTGCCAAAATATGATGAATAGAGGTGAAATTGAAAGCTGATTTGACTGAATAACCTAAACTTAAAGAGAGCACCAAAAACGCTCTATGTATGCTCATGTCACTTTGACATTGACAAGAAGACAGGGTCGCTTGTCTTAGCCGATCCTACAGGAGAGCTACTGTAGCACAAATTGCTGAAAAAGTTAATGCTGACTATGACAGAAATGTGTCAGACCACAGTGCATTGCAGCTTGCTGTGTATGGGGCTGCGTAGCAGCAGACCAGTTAGTGACCATGCTGACCCCTGTCCACCGCCAAAAGCACCTACAATGGTCATGTGAGCATCAGAATTAGACCATGAAGCAGCGGAAGGTGGCCTGGTCTGATGAGTCACGTTTTCGGTTACATCATGTGGACGGCCAGGTACGTGTCTGTCATTTACTTGGGGAGGAGATGGCACCAGGATGCACTAAAGGAACAAGGTAAGCCGACAGAGACAATATGCTCTGGGCTGTTCTGTTGGGAAACCTTGGCTCCTGCCATTCATATGGATGTTTCTTTGACATATACCACCTACCTAAACATTGTTGCAGACCAGGTACACCCCTTGATGGCAACTGGATTTCCTAATGGCAGTGGCCTCATTCAGCGCCCTGCCACACTGCAAAAATTGTTCAGGAATAGTCGAAAGAGGAACATGAAAGATAGTTCGGGGAGTTGACTTGGATTCCAGATTCCCCAAATCTCAATCCAATTGAGCATTTGTGGGATGTGCTGGACATACAAGTCTGATCTATGGATGCCCCACCTCACAGCTTTCAGGACTTAAAGGATCTGCTGCTAAGGTCTTGGTGCCAGACACCACAGGACACCTTCAGAGGTCTTGTGGAGTCCTTGACTCAGTGGGTCAAGGCTGTTTTACTGTTTTGGAGGCACAAGGGGAACCTACACAATATTAGGCAGGTGGTTTTAATGGCCTGTTACTTGGTCCCCTTCAAGAGGTAAGTACCCCAAAAGTGTACAAGTTTTTCATGTTATTTTTTTTATTTTTGAGCCTCAAAAAAGGCATGTGGTAGAGGGGTAGTTTCTCACTTAAAATCTTTACCTGCTTTCAAATAACAAAAAATGTGTTTTTATAATGAGGTGTACAATGTTGTTCTGGAACTAGTTGTCCAAGAACAGTGTTTTGTGTTTGCAAAGAATGTCCTTAATATTCCAGACATACTATCTATGTGACAAAGTACAATATTGGTAGGCTAACCAATTTAAATTTCATTATCTGGAAAGGGGGGTGTGGGCAGGCCTTAGGTGTGACTTTGGAAAGGGGGGTGGGAGCAGGCCTTAGGTATGACTTTGGAAAGGGGGATCGGAGAAGGCCTTAGGTGTGAATTTGGAAATAGGGGTGTGGGCAGGCCTTAGGTGTGAATTTGTAAAGGGGGGTGCCCATTGTACATTTTTGCCCCATTGGCCAATGTACAGCTATTTCACCACTGATCCAGATAGATGAAGAATGATGGCTAAATGTTTTTAACCATTTGATCTTAAAATTATTGTTTAATTAAATCAATCCCACATCATCCATTTTATCTTATTAAGTAACACAGAAAAGACAGCTTATTCATTTAAACCCACCGCAGTGAGTTAAGCACCCATACATGGCACACTCATTGAGTAAGTGGTCAGCGTAGTCAGCCTGAATGGATCATCCTAGTCTCAGTATACGCGCATTTAGTTATTGTGATATATCAATACGTATTCTTCGAGCTAGTACAAAATCATTAATTCCTGAGAGTGACCAAAATAAAAGAGAATTATGGTATCATGATACCGTCAATGAGACGTAATTACAGACAGCAGTGGAATCTGAATCGGCTGTGGTTTCCCAGAATGCACTTAGTTTTACAGCAGCAAGCTGACGTTTCTGATCAGTAGATGGCGCTGAACCCATTAAAGCAGGATTTTCACTGAATTACATACGTACATATAGTGACATTCTCCCACACAGAGAGATGTTTCCCATCTCGTTACATTTACATTCAGGAAGGAATATTTTTGGTTTATACTCAAAATTTTTAACGGAGCCCCAATTTTAACGCACAGTAATGGTATTGTATTATCAATATATATCAGTACATATCAATATAAATTGTACTGTATTATCCTATGTCTCGTTTTGGAAATATATTGATATATCGTAAAAATTCAATAAACTTCCCAGCCTTATGTAAGAGTAGTGCTTATGGGGAGGTGGCGAAGCGTTTGATAAATGAATAACATCGAAAATAAATAAAATAAAGGACTGTGTCCTTAGTGGATAGGGGGAGGGTGGCTCCCAATACCCCATGATGCTGATGCTGGGTATTAACCCGATTTTTACAGTTACGTCACTACTGTGTCGATCCTTCACCTAAACGAATGACGCATCCTGAATTCACCCTTTTTTAATCTCCACTGCCCTGGCTGACTAGATTAATCAGTAATAACTGAATTAAAAATAATATTAAATATTGGAAAAACATTTATATTAGAGCAGTCATATTTATTGTTTCCCAAAGTGCTTAACCACAATTCCTCCCACAGGAGGCAGTGCTGGCCTAGAAGAAACATTCTGGTAAATAAATGATAGCAATGCCTTCTGTTATATTATACTCTTAATGTCAGATTAATGCCAGATACAAATATGACTATGGCAAATTTCAGAATAGGGAATATATATTTACTCACTGCATTGAGTTTGTGACCAAATATTGTTGAGCTGTTGGCTTTTTTGAGAAGCATTGACTGTCTCTGTATGCAAACCATCCCGTTTTTTAATTCTGTCTGGATTCACATGGCTGCCCAGTCGGTTGGCCCCCATCCCAGGTGCCTCCTGTTCATTCGGCACACATGGGCCTGGTTTATGAAAGGGGCCAAACCAGCCACACTTCACGCAAACTGTTTTAATATCCTGCTTGCCTTCATCAGGCCTGACGCAAAGTGAAAAGTGTGGAAGCTGTGAAACAGGATCGTGCCTGGCCCACGGTAATGTGCTGAGCCCTGGGGAGCCCAGCCTGACATCCATGTGCTTAACCCTACTCCTGGCTCCACAGGCCTTTAGCCTCTCAGTCTGGCCTTTAGCCTCTCAGTCTGGCTTATCTCTCTGCCTCTTCCTCCAGCCCCCTGGCCCACGCTCACACCCTAACCCAGTGCTACACTTCATGGAATCGCCATGAGTTGGGGGCCACTTCTTTGTTCCAATGGCATCCAGCCAGGACTCCAGACTAACTTTTTCCACCAATAGCACTGACGCTCCTTACTGAACATGTTAGGGGCACCAGCACAAAATCTAGGCGCACCGCTTATATCGATATGCAACACAATGCATTTATGTTTTTCTTTGTGCATCTTAACTGTATTACTGATAAATGCTTTAGTAATAAACATACAATTCACTTCATTCAGATGAAGTGAATTGTATGCCATTATGAGATGGCTTCTCATAATTTTTCAGTAACAAAATACTACATTTGTTCTCTTTAAAGAGTTCAGCTTCAGCGTTTACAGCAAAGGTTATTTGAAGCAGTTATTTCCATATTTTGTTAAAACAAGACCAGGGTTTTCAAAATCAAATAAATAAGTTTAACAATTATGGTCTGAATCTGGGATGTCAGTTTGCCACTGATGTCAGTAATACTTTACATTTCTGTTTAATCTGCCTAAACGTGATAGTATGCAGTTTTTATAATCAGTGAATGGTAAATAAATGTATTACATATTTGGCTCACACGTTTGTGCATGCAGACCAGGGCCATTGGCAGACTTCTTGAAATACTAAACCTGACACCCCCCATCTGCCACCACCACCATGAAATATAAAAAAGGCTAAAAAAATATTTTAACGCTGACATGGATAATGACAGTGAAACCTGGAATGTTATGATTGGGAGGAATGGCTTGCTCGATCAGAATCCGAGCGGTGATGACTTATTCGACTTATTTGACTTCTGTGCTAACCACAGTTTGTCCATAACGAACTCCATGTTTGAGCATAAGGGTGCTCCTAAGTGCACCTGGCACCACCTAGGTCCCTAGGTCGCAGTTCGATGATTGATTTTGCTGTTGTATTGTTGGATCTGTGTCTGCATGTTTTGGACACTCAGCTGAAGAGAGGAGCTGAGCGGTCACCTGATCACCACCTGGTGGTCAGTTGGATCCGATTGCAGGAGAATATGTCACATAGACCTGGTAGGCCCAAACATATAGTGAGATTTAAAAAATCCGGGAGATTTTTAACTCACACTTACGACAGACCTTCTCTTGCATCCCAAGGGAGTAAGGGGACATTGAGCCTGAATGGACCATGTTCCAGGACTCCACTGCTGAAGCAGCTGTGGCCGTAAGGTTGTTGACGCCTGTCGCAGTGCCAATCCTTGTACCTGGTGGTTTACACCAGCGGTAAAGGGAGCTGTCAGGCTGAAGAAGGAGGCCTTCCGAGCTTGGCTGGCTTGTGGGACTCCTGAAGCAGCTGATAAGTACTGGCAGAGCAAGTGGAAAGCGGCTTTGGCGGTTGCTGAAGCAAAACCTCGGATGTGGGAGGAGTTTGGTGAGGCCATGGAGAAGGACTCTCAGTCAGCCTCAAAAGGATTCTGGCAAACTGTCAGGTAACTCAGGAGAGGGAAGCAGGGCTTTAGCCATGCTGTTTGCAGCAGGGAGGGAGAACTGCTGACCTCAACTGGGGATATAGTCAGGCAATAGAAAAAATATTTCGAGGATCTCCTGAATCCCACAGATACACCTTCCTTGGAGGAAGTCGAGCTGGAAGACTCAGAGAGGGACTCACCCATCTCTAGGGCTAAAGTTACAGAAGGAGTCGAAAAACTCTTTGGTGGTAAGACTCCAAGGGTGGATGAGATTCGCCCCGAGTTCTCCCGATTGCCCTCTCCTGGTGGGGGATGAGTTGCTCAAGCGGAGGAGTTTAAATATTGAGTTTTGTTTATGAGTGAGGGAAGAAGGGAGCAGGAGATAGACAGATGGATTGGTGCAGCATTGGCAGCAACGCAGAAGCTGTACCGTTCCATTGGGGTTAAGAGGGAGCTGAGCCAGAAGCTCTATTGTCAAGAGCTCTGAGTAGCGACTGAAAGAATGAGATCATGGATACAAATGGCAGAAGTGAGTTACCTCCATAGGGTATCTGGGCTCAGCCTTAGAGAGGGTGAGGAGTTCAGACATTCAGGGGGAGCTCAAAGTACAGCTGCTGCTCCTCTGCATCGAAAGGAGCCAGTTCAGGTGGTTCAGGCATATATCTAGGATCCCCCCAGGACGCCTCCATATAGAGGTGTTTTAGCATGTCCAACAAGCCGGAGGCTCCGCGGCAGACCCAGGACAAGCTGAAGAGATTACATGTCTCAGCTGGCCTTGGGAATGCCTTGGTAATCCCCCCACCCCCCGGAGGAGCTGGAGGAGGTGGCTGGTGAGAGGGAGGCTGGTGGATGGATGGATGGAATTATGTGTCAGATGTGGAAGTCAAGGACTGGATTTTTTTCATTTGTTATAAAATCTTTGTTGAACTAAAGTAATTTATAAGCCAATTCACAACTTTGATGAAATACAGAAGGTCCCAACCTCAGGGACCTCTGTGGTACATTCAGCCCAGATAATAACTGACCTTCAGGTTTAGCAGTGGGCAATTTCTGAAGTTACAGTTGGCTTGCAGTCTTAGCGAAGCAGTATATACAAATTAAAAACAGTGGCTTGGATCATATATAACCAAGATATTTAATATTAGTAGATGATATCTAATTTTTGATACCATCCAGATGTTAATTCAGGTATACAGACGCTACTCTACTTACAAATGAGATAAGTTCCGAACGGCAGTTCCTAACTTGAAATGTTTGTTCGTGAAGTCGTTATTCAACATCATTTTAAGGGAATACGCAGGTACAAAGAACTAGGATGCTGGGAGTAGCACGCTACGCTGCTGCGCGGCGGGAGTAGCGGCCAGAAGTCGTACTAGGCGGAATTGGCGTGCAGAAAAAAAATGATGTTGCGGACAGGAAACGGGAGCCTAATGATCACAATTTGGACTTACAGTCCTCTTCGTTCGTAAGTTGAAAGTTCGTAAGTAGAGGAGCGTCTGTATACAGTACAGACTGTATTTTTAAAAAGCAACACTATTTTGAAATCCATCAAGATACAGTTTTGCTGAAAGAAAACACGGCACGGTATGCTGTAATGCCATTATACTGACAAAGCCTAAACTGTACTTTTACTAACAAATGTGTTTGCAGTTTGTAAACATGAAAAAAAATTCAAGTTCAAATGTGTAAGTGGAGTTGTTGTGCTTAACCCTTACATAGCTGATTAAAAATGCATGTGTAGGAATCGATACGTGGAACCAGAATTCCAATGTCTTATTGAATTCCCGGTTCTTAAAAATTTATAACCGTTTCTAATTTGGATGCAGTTCTCAATTCCCAACCTTACACACCAGTCCTTGCTCCCTCATGATGTTTCACGTAATATAAGATGACAGTTTAAAAAAAAAAAAAAAAAAAAACTTTAAAATGATATGTCCCACTGCTGTGCTTAGTTATAAAGTTTAGCCACAATGTCTGAATATATGGACACAGTATGTGACTTAATGGTTCCAGTCTGGAGCCCTGCATCCAGCTATGTTCCTGTTTGCTGCAGAAGCTTCTACAGTCACCCTGGGTCTCCCAGCCAAGAGGCTGGCTAATGTCATGCTCGTTTAGCATTGTTCCTTCTGCCTGTATAGGTTTGTAAATATGTAGATGTGAGTCTGAGTATAACTATCTATGTGTTTATCAGATGATGCTGGCGATGCTTATACACCAGGGGGCAGTATGTCTTTATGCACTAGACTAGAGTCAAGAATTAGGTCAGGTAATCCTGCAATATAATATATACCCCCAAGCAAAATTCACCAAACTGAGTTGCCTTGTCCCTCGGTATTCTTCAGAACATGACATTAGCCCAAACTTCATCTCTGTGGAGCAGTAAATCAGCTCTACCAGGGGGTTGTCCATTACCTTTGTAGCTCATGGCCAGGGCTGTGGAGGTCCACGCCATCCCATCATTGAACAGGAGAGACATTAACTACCTGAAATACTGCAATGGCCACAGGAAGGGCCTCCTCAGTATGTCACTGTCTTTGGCCACCTAAATATCCCTGATCCTTGTCATGGCACCATTGTCTGCCTCTGCAAAATCAAAACTAGAGAGGATGAATGGATTCAACAGCGATGCAGGTCTCAGCTCTCACAGAGGTGTCACTTTTCTGTGACCACTGCTGGAGTCCAAAAATAGATTATATACCATTTCATTGCTACCTAGCTGAAACCAACTATAAATTACACATGGCCACAGGCAGGCATGGGACACTTCGAATATAAGAACTATGAACCATGATCCTATGGGTCTACATAGTGTCTGTGTTGTTCTCTCTCCTCCTTGTACAATACTGAGGAGGTGGGGTCCTGCACTGGGAGGCCGTGTCACACAACGCCCTGCACAATACACACACAGAACGTTTCTACAGTTTTGGATTATTTCAGTACAGGTGATGCAAAAAATATCATTGCTCTTTGCTGACCTCTGCTTGCCCTTTTCTCCTTTTCAGCCATTCAGTGAGAGGTAATTCTGTAGACTTAAGAAAGGAACCCATTTTTTTCAAGATTAATATCCAGCTATATATAGGGATGACTCTTCTCAGCTCTGTCATGTTGTTTTCAGGATGAGCAGATGCTGTGTGTGTTTCTGTTACTCTTGTGCTGCTGTGCATGTTTGATTTATTGGCAGTACAGACATAAGCTCCACATCCACTGCTTCACTCTCCAGATGACAAGGCCTTGAAAAGCTTCCAGCTGGGTGTTACGGCAGATAGTGACCTAATGTCATCCTGCCCCAGGAGAATAGGGCATTTGAAAAGGCACAGTGACACAGAACCAAAAGCCGCAGCACATGGATTAGTGGAGATGGGTTTGATGGACAGAAATGAATGTCCAAAGTCCACAGCCACATCACGCCTGCCGTGTGGATGGCCTGGATTTACCTGATTCCTAAAAATCCTTGGTAAATTCTGGATGTGTGAAACAGGATGCCTGGACAATCCAGTCGTCTTTCTGTGCACTGCTAGTTCTAACCAACTCATCTCAGCTACAATTCAGCTCCAGCTATTTAACATTACAGCTCCAAATGCAATCTAATAGCTGGACTTTCTCCAGGCCCCCACCGACCAAAAGTCCAACAGCAAGTTTATCCTCATCAGGTCAGGTCCGGTCAGGCTGGGGAGCATCATGCACTGGTTCAGGGCGTCGGTGTCCCCACCACAAAACTAAACCTCTCGGGATCCTGGTTGGCAAACCCCCAGGCCAGCATACAGTCCAGTGCCACCCTCCAGACATACCCATCTATCTGACGTAGCCAGGTGTTACATGGTCATCCCCTTACATGGTCATCCCCTTGGCCAGGTCTAGCCGATAGGTCATCAGCAATAAAAATTGTTTCTTTTTCAGGACTCCCTATGCAACCAGTCATTTGACACAGAATCAATCCAGCGGTACCCAAGGACTCTCCAAAGAGACACAGTACCAGTTCAGTCTTCATCTCAGCTCACCAGACAGGGTCCATTTCTCACAGCCTAACAGCAAAGCAGGGTTAGGCTGGAGTGAGAATTCCTTTTGGGATAAGCAACAGCTGCCAGTGACACAAAATCTATGGCTGATCAGTTATGATAATATCTAGTGATAAAGTGCTCAGCTAAATTGAAAATCTCCCCAGAATGCAGTTGAGAATCAGAGTTGCGATAGGTTTCGTCTTCCTTTGTCGTGCCCATGCCCTATGCTTGTTAGATGTTGTAGGTTATTCACTGTACTGTCTCACTGTGTTGTAAGTCTGTTACAGTGATTCTGCCCTTGGAGGAGGACATGTGCAGACTGCAGGCAGTGCAGGCTGACCCAAAGGTAGAACTTTATAACCAAACAGATATAAGGTTGAACAGACTGTTAGGTGAAGACAGGCTGTACTGTTGGCGATGATCCCTTTAACATATGGGCAAGCGCAGCAGACGTGTCCCCTGAAGCTCCCGATCACATTACCTGTCACTCAAAAGATCTTTATTCACGTGTCACCTCCTTATAGGTTTAGCTGCTAAGTGTCTCCATACAAAATGCAGAGAAGATTATTAAGATCCAGTATTCTGAGATACATATCTCCCTTCTTCCCTCTCCCTGGTTCCCCTTCTTTTTTCTAGCTCTTCTTTCCGACTCTGTATCTCAACTCCCAACTACAGTAAGACTGTGCAAAACAATTCCCTATAAAATGATCCCCAGCCAATGTTAACCTTTCCTCTTTTTTACAGACTACAGTAGTTTGCCCAGAAAATCCTCAGGGAAGACCCAGACTTGAACAGTCAAACACATTTTCCACGTCTGTTGCAGTCAGTGAGGAATGCAGACTGTAATCCAGTGGCTCAGCCAGCAGTGGCTGTTCTCGACTGGTTTTTGTGGTTTTATGCAGGCAACCCTGATGGTTGTGGCATCATTTATGAGCACGGAAAGTTCTTTCCAAATTATGGGCACAGTCTGGGACTCATTTGGATAAATACAGGTCCATCTGAGCTGAGGTAGCTTCAGTAGCCCTCTGATTACAGAGTAAATGGTGGGGGGCAGAACAGCCTGACGTTTCCCTTGAAACCAATGATCCATATCATGGCTGTACAAACTTGACTGGTTTATTGGACAGAGATGAGTTCTCAGTTCTGGTTCCACACTTGGTGACGTGATGAAGGGCAATATCCTGTTGCTCTCACTGTGGAAAAGGTGCCATTACGGTGGAGCCACAAAGATGTATTGTTACCCATTACTGAACCAACATGGCTGACAACTAAATATTGTTGAAACAGTGCGATAATTACAATGGACAGTGTAGGTCAGTATAACTCAATTTATAGGAAAATGACGTAGCTAATCTATCGTGAACCCTGACGTAGCTAAGCAAATTAAAATGTAATATACACTATATAGTGCACACACACAAACATATGTGTGTATATACACATTATATACAGTATTTACACACACACAAGCATATTAATGTATAGGCACTATATGTATGTACTACATTTAATTTTTCATATATATTAATGTTAAATTGTGTTTTTTTCTGAGCAAATACACACTTACAATCCAGAGAAATAGCTTTAACCATGTTCTCTGATGATCGATGACTTTTGCATAGTACTATACGTGTGCACAATAATACATGTGCAGTATATACAGTATAGTGCAATAGTCTTGGGCAGTCCAAGAAAATGATGTTTAAATGATCTTCATGTTGGTGCAATTATGTTTGTCAAAGTGTTTTATCAATTTCTGCCTCTCCCAAAATCACCAAAGGATTTGCAGTAACCATCTCATTCGCCAAAAGTAGTTTTGGACTCAACCAGTGCTACACTTTGTTTGGATAATCAATACCTCATTCAAGTTATTTCACTGATTGTAAACAAACGAAGAGCGGGTGGTGAAATTTAACAAACACATGGAATGGGAGAGGCACCCCTGAGGTCTGTGCACAGAGACCATGTTCAGTGAGCTATCCAGAAAGACATCGGTAGCTTTTCGGAGAACAACAAAATTCTTCTTAGTTTTTATTGTGTTACTGTTAATTGCAAATGTTCTTATGTTAAATTGTGTGTGTGTTTTTTTCTGATACGCTTACTGCAAAGTTAAATAGGTTTAAATATTTTCATTAAAACTGCCTAAGAATTTTGTACAGTGCTGTATGGGTTTCATATTTGTGTACCATACATTTGCTATATATATGTGTGTGATATACATTCGCTAGCAATGAGGAGTAGCACTATCTGTACCACATATATGCATGACATATGTATATACAATATGAGAAATATTTTTACTTTATGTATCAGTGCTATATATGTATCATACATATGTACTCTTCATTTGTATTATATAGGTGTATTATATATATGCACTACATTGCTAAAAGTCTGCAATTGCTGGACTGCTTGTACTACCTTAAACAGTACAGAAGAGGGCAGCAAAGCAAGTTTCTATGTAGCTTTCAGAGATGGAGCCTCCATAGATGGAGCCTCTATGTTGGTAGAAGAGCTACTATAAGAGCATTTTATAATTTCATTTTTCTGTCACATATGCTGCCTGACTTGCACAAATAAAACCCCACATTATACACTCATGCAAGTATGCATGCATCTACGTGGAGCCATAAATTATTAATGTGTGTATATATATACAAATATGCACACATGAAAGTGTCACGGTTATTTGCATAGACAACGGGGCTTTGAGTGATGGGGGTGGAACTGAGGTGAGGGGGCGTGGTTTCAAGTGATATGGGTGGGACTGAAGTGAGGTGGGAGGGGCTTTGAATGATGGGGTGGGACTGAAGTGAGGGGGCATGGCTGAGTGAAGGGGTGGGACTGATTTGAGGTGGTGGGGCTGAAGTAAATTTTAAGCCACACTACAAGAATGTTGTGTTGATCAACAGTTTAAAAAAAGTCATACAAGTTGAGAGAGAAATGAATGAGAATCATTCACACACAATGATATTTCTTGAGTTTCCAGTTAGAATGGCATGTTGCTGATGGTGTGGGGACCCGTACATATGGGTGAGAGTTTGGTCAACATCCTCCTCTCAACCGCCTCCTCAGTGGAGTCCAAAGAGCAGCCCAGGACAGAGTCAGCGCTCCTCACCAGCTTGTTCAGACTCTTCCTGTCCCTCTCTGAGCTCCCACATTCCGAGCAGACCACCAAGGTTGCTACTATGTCATAAAATGTCCTTAACAGTGTCCTGCACAGACCGAAGGACCTCCATCTTCTCAGCAGGCGGAGACTACTTTGGCCATTCTTGTATAGAGCCTGTTTATTGTGTGAGAGGGTTACTGATGGGGACACCAAAGAATTTGTAGACTGAAACAACCTCTACTCCCTGAATGTTTACTAGTCCAGATGGAGTCACATCAAGGCAGAAGTGAATCTCAGTCTCCTTCAAAGATCTACAGGTAAAACTTGTGTTCTCTTTATACCTAAAACTGATAAAGGTGATGCACATGACCAGCATACCATTTTAGATGTATTGATTTGTTGATAGGAACCATGAAAACCTGAGAAGTAATGAACGTTGACAACAAAAGAATTGCTTTCAGTTATATAAAAACTGTTAGGCTGGGTTGCTATTGGGTAACTATAGTAATACAATGATTCCACAAGCTAGAAATGCTTTTCTGATTTTAGCATAACAAGATCTCCACAGGCAGAATTACTGAACACCCAACATATCAACAAACTCACATAAGTCAAGACTTCGGTACTTTTGGAAATCATATAGTACGTTTATTGAAAGAACGTTATAGTTTATCTTTTTTAAAATGTAATTTCAGTATCACCTTGCTCAAAAACATACAGTAACTACTTTTTTTGAAAAAGGAACTTGAAAGAAATGATAAATATCACAACAGATATACCAGCTTCCTCAGGCGTATTATCAGAAGGAGCAATTCTGAAACTGTAGAATGGTATCAACTGGATTGTAGTGATAGCTAAGTCTGTGACCTTCATTTAACCCAAAATTATTCTTCCAAATCACATATTTAGATGACACAATATAAATGAGAAATCTACTATAGCTGAATTGTAACTGAATAATAAATTATGCAGTAAACAACACCGAAAGAATTAGGGTCAATATCAACTTTTGTTATAATAGATACTGCCATGCTGACCCCTGTGTCAGGGCTGATCTTGCTGCCGTTCACCTCCAGGGCTGGGATGGAATCCCCACTTTGCACTAGGTGGGGAGTGTCCACGTTCTCCCTGTGTTCTGTGGCTTCCCTTCAGGTACTGCGGTTGCCAGTGCAGTGTGTGTGTCTGTGTCCTGTGATGGACAAGCATCCCATCCACGGTGAAACGGTGAACCCCTGCCTTGTATGCTACGTTGTAGGGCCCTATATGCTGCTGTCCAACATAAACGGTTAGAAGACTAATTCCTAGACAGCGCCCAAGGGAGTGAGGGAGGGAGGGACTGGATAGGTGGGGGGGGGGGGGGGGGGGGGGGGGGGGTTCTCCCACATTCCATCACCTTATCCAGGTTTTCTGGAAAATCCAATTAGTGGCCAAAGAAAATATGCCGACAGACGATCACAGACCCCAACCAAAGTAAACCAAATTCCTTTAAGGGGAAAGAATAAAATAAAATTCCTTTGTGCACATCCTGAAATGATCTTCATTCAAAGAAAAGCAGTCACTCCAGCTAAGGTAAGCAAGGTTTGCTTTATAAAATGGACAGGCAGTGAAGCAAATGAATGCTAAGTCTGTCATGCGGTATAGACACACCAACACTACTTCCTTGGGGCATCTGAATGTTGGTGTCGTACAGCTATGTAGCCCAGAAATGTGTCATTTTGTGAGCCTCCTCCATTGCCTATAAACACAGCTAGTCAGGGATTGGCATCCAGACGGAGATCCAAAGGTGTCTTCTGAGACTCTGGGCAGGCTGTCAGAATGCCACACTGTTACTGTCTGATAACTGGAAGTGCACCACGCTGCCAGGTCCAGTGACCCTGAGGAGCACCGTTACTGTGCCTGTGCTGCGTGGCTGAGACCTCACACATTTTCCAAAGCTTTCTGCAGGCCTTCAGGCCTCAGTGAGGAATGGTGATTTGCTGTGTATGAAGTTTTCGATCTGACCAGCATCACTTCAGAGCTCACTGTGACAAACCTCACATGGAACCCTTAGACTATTATGTCAGAGGAAATTTTAATTATAGACTGCACAGTAAACAACTACACAAAAAAACAAAAACACACAGTACCACGTAAAGTGACCTGTATGAAAATAAGTATAATGTGCTAATAAATAGGTGGGTCAATGTAACGATACTTACATTAAATATTGCGCTAGAAAGATAAATGTTAGAACTCTGATATGATAATATTTTCACCTGTTTTGTTCAAGCAAAATAAGACAGAGAAAGAAAGGAAATATAGGACTGTTAACTTCAGAACACTTAAGGAGACCACCATTGACATATATTTACTAGACCTGCTATCATGTAACTGCAAGTGGAACAATTTGACGGCCATATGGGGGAAGTCGAAGCAGTGCCTTCACACTGCAGCCTTTGGCTACAAAAACAAGCGTGGATCCTGCTCCAGTGACATAACCTTCTGCCAGTCGGTGTGTTTACTGATCATTGTGTAGTTTTGTATTCACAGTTGTGTGATATTCCCTTGCAAACATACATTTTGTAACCTTCACAATAGTGCTGGGCGGCATTCTCCAGGATAAATCTGCATTGAAATTTTCTTTCTATGATATTCCATTTGCTAGATATGTGTTTTTGTCAGAGAAGGCCTATTTCGTAACTGGCCTATGCTGACATTTTGCACTCAGTGAAGCCACGTGCATGGGGACTACATGGTGCTGTTTACCGAGAACTAGGAATGAGGGTCTCAGCTCTTTATTGGTCTGTACCTCTGCAGAACCTGGAAAATACAACCGGGGCCTGTATCACAAAGCAGGATTTCTTGTTTAGCTGGATAACTTATCAGATTTAAGGTAGTCTGGGCTAAATGTAAGTGAACGAAGATAAAGTCCATTTATAGTGGGGTACCTTAAATCCGACATGTTATTCGGCTGAGAAAAAAAATCCAGATTCATGATACAGGTCACTGTTCTTTGCTTAGTTCAGGGTACTCCAGTTCAAATGGATTTTATCTTCATTCACTTACATTTAGCTCAGACTACCTTAAATCTGACAAGTTATTGACCAATCACATCTTGTGTTTACACATAATCGGCCAACAGTATGCCAGATAGACTGTTGCGGACATGCTCAGAACAGACTGGAACAAATATGATTTAAGGATTTACAAATATTTTTGGCCATAAAATTTTATTGAAATGTTAGCAAATTTACAGTTAGGAGAACTAAGTTTAGTGGAAGCTAACTGGTCCGCTAACAGTCGTCAAAGTTAGCACAAAAACTAACAAAAAAGTTAGCTTCACTAATTAGCAGTTAGCGGATTAGCGGAACCCTGCCCACTGCTGACATACATGCAGTTACCACTGCCTCAAAAAAACCTTCTTTTCTAAAAGTTTTGGTTGGAGGCTATCTTTAGCTGTAGCCTCTTTCAAAACAATGACTACTGAGGCTAGGCATAGACCACAGGCAGAACAGCAGCCTGAGAAAAATGCATTAACTGTATTTTATATGTCTATTTGTATACTTATTTTTAAGATGAAAAGGTAGGAAAAAATATTTGTGGATGAAAGTGACTGCAAGACTTTGAATGCCAGAAAATACTGCCACATAGGAAATTTTGTAGAATTCTGGGAAGCAAAGCCAAATCGTGAACCCTGACTCACCCAGGGAGCTCTGTAATTATAAGTGTGTAGAACATAGAGCAATAACAAATGCAGCGGAATAAAGCCATTTACAGCCAAGTCGGGGTCACCCCCAAATGAAACAGCCATGTGTGAATCAGATATTTCTGCAGAACCTAAATTAAGGAGCACTAAAGGAGCACATTCTTGCCTGTATGGCCTGCTGGAATTTTCTGCCCCTTACCACACAAATACCAGCTGAGATGTGGATTGGGGGAAATTTCTTCTATAGCAGGACTGCAGCTGCGTGAGCGTGGGCCAAGCACAGCAGAGAGTTAGCACCTATCAAGAGGAAAATTGCGCCGTCCAATTCTTTGACCCCAATAAGCCATGGCACTGTACAATAATGATAAAAAGACTGTAAAGGAGACCCAAATAAGACATGCCACTGTACAGTAATGATAAAAAGCCTTTAAAGGAGACTCACATAAGACATGCTGCTGTACAGTAACGATAAAAAGACTGTAAAGGAGACCCAAATAATCCTTGGCACTGTACAGTAACAATAAAAAGACTGTAAAGGAGACCCCAATAAGCCATGGCACTGTACAGCAATGATAAAAAGCCTGTAAAGGAGACCCAAATAATCCTTGGCACTGTACAGTAACGATAAAAAGACTGAAAAGGATACCCAAACAAGCCATGGTACTGTACAGTAATGATAAAAAGACTGTAAAGGAGACCTAAGTATCCCTTGGCACTGTACAGTAACGATAAAAAGCCTGTAAAGGAGACCCAAATAAGACATGCTGCTGTACAGTAACGATAAAAAGACTGTAAAGGAGATCCCAAAGCCTGCGCCTTTGTCTCCGTTCTGTCCCGCTCGGCAGGACAACATTATTATAATTAAACGTATTCATGGTTTATTGTTTACAAATATTAAAATAGTGAATAAGAAATCTTTATTTTTATTCCATTCCATCATCTCCCGCTTGTCCGGGGTTCGGGTCGCGGGGGTAGCAGCTTCAGGAGAGATACCCAGACCTCCCTCTCC
>JAODLC010000050.1:17785646-17800810 GCA_026781145.1 Hippopotamyrus pictus
ATATAAAACCACACACACATACATATATTCAACAGCTGAATTGAAGAAAGACTGTTAGTTAAATTCCAAATTATTTCCGATATAGAGTAATGGTACTCGCCAACCTCGCATTTCTCTAATAGCATAAAGTATTGAAGAAGACGCCGGTTTAGGACCCAGGTCCTTTAGCTGTGCCGCTATACCTGAACGATGTGCTGAGGCTGGACAGACAACGTGGGGAAGTTGCCCCGGCCGTGGATGGGGACGCTCTCCCTGAGGATGGAGTCTAGGCGCTGCACCTGCTCCCAGGAAAGGACACAGAAACGCCGGCTGCGCTCCGGCGCATCGTCGGAGGACATTGCGATTCACCGCGCAAAACTTCCCTTTCCTCAGTAGAACTGGAACAGAAGCAGCTTATTGTTAAACTACCGTATTCAGATATTTTTTATAAATTGCAGCAAAATTGTATATCATATATAGAGGACAACGAAAATCCCATGAAAAAACAACTACAACTGAGTGCTGCAGCGCTGAACCTTTGCAGACGCACTTCGGTATCAGCAAAGGAAACCGCAATATACGCGATCTATAAACGCACGGAAGCCGGTCCCAGACCCAGCGAGCTACAACAGAAACGCTTCTGTTGCGCTTTCAACCGGCTTTAAACCGGTTAAGATTAACATAAGCGTTCAATTGGTTGGATGCACGCTGAAGTGTCCTCCCTCCGACGGATGGCGGCGTTCACACCCCGCCTGCACTGCGTTCGCCCTTCGGGGTCTCTGGCAGTGAATGGCTGGAGCCCAACTTTTAAGATTACACAACCGCCTCGGTCTCGAGTATTTTACGCATCATTGCAAGGCCAACGAGGATTCCTTATGTAATCGCACGTGATAGAAAGTCAAATACAAAGTCTCCAATAATGTATCCTTATGAATTTCCCATGAATAATTTCATACGAAATCGATTACACTGTACTGGCAAACTGCACCGACACCTACAACAGTCCTCGCACCAGCTCGGCTCATCATTGCTAGTTTGTCTTGCCAACTAGGAAGGTTTTCGGGAATACTGGAGATCACACACTCACGGGGTCTATTTCCCAAGGCATAAACACTAGATACGTAGATTTTATCACACCTGTGCACCGCCATGTTTATATTCATGTTTATATATAATCAAGGTCTTCTGGACGCTCTTGGTTGGTAAGGATAACGCGACAAGTTTAAGCCCTTTCATAAATATTACTACCTATTCTGTCATTAAACAGCAGAGGGCATCCTTTCCAGTTATCCAGCAAAGGTTGCACTCCCTCGCCCCAAACCTGAAAAATGTCCCTCTCTCCTCTTGAATATCATTCGTTCTCTGATTATGTTTGCAAGTAAAAATTAAAGATGGCCATGTTATGTTTACAAATTTAGAAAGATTTTAAGATAAGCAATTTTTTTTTTGCATTTTTCATAGAAAAATTAGCCATTAGAGAAGTCATACTGCCGTCTGATAATGTATATAATACTAAAGTTTTATATTCTAAACTATGTAAATAATTGAAAGTATAAACATTTGAAATTTAAAAGAGGATGCTTTGGAGAAAATAGGTGTTAAATGATGATTTTAAAAACCAGCTTTTATATTTTTATGTGCCTAGGCAGCAAGAGGTTTGATCTGAACAGCTGTGTAAGGGTGTCAGAGATTTTGGGCCCTATGAAAGCATTTAATATGGGGCCCCTGTTGCTCAGGGACCATTGGAATCATCCTAACTGTCCCTCCATCACGGTGCCCCTGCAGCTGCATGTGTATATAGAACTGATCAATTAACCAAAAGCCACCAGAATCTGTAGGTGAAAGTATACAAGGTATCTCACAGAAGTTGCTCATGTTTGCATCTGGTGGGTCCCAGAATGTATTCCATTATCACAACTGCTTATGCAAAACAGGATTGCAGTTGGTTCATTCTTTCCTACAGCAATGTGTGTTGTGAATATGCTGGGTAAAATAGCAAAAACTGTCTGCTTAGCCTAATGTTATGGTACAGTACACTGACTTTAGTTGAATTGTTTCTTTCATTAATGCAATCATTTTGACAGCAAGGCATCTCAGTTGGTGTTTGATGTTAGCAACACCTTGCTAACTAACAGAGAAATCTAATACCTGCAGGACTGTGTGCTTTGAAAACCAAAGTATTTTATCCTTGTCCTAAGGGGCTACCTGTACAGCCTTCTCCTATTAGGTCAGGCAGAGGAACATGCCTCATAACCTAACCATGGTGTGAATTGCAAAGCGCTCTCATGAGTTTAAGGAAACTAGACAAACATACATAAGGTTTCGTTTCTCTATACTGATTACAGATACTGGAACAAAGGGAGTTTTTATCATGGGTCATCAACACCTGCAAGTCAGAAAACAAATCATCTGTCTCCCCACTGTCCCAAAAAAGCAGATCTGTAAGGTTACTTTGAGTCCCAGTGATATGAGGGACTGTGTGGGGGGGGTGGGAGCTTTAGTATGGACTTAACACCATGATCATTGAACAGCAGTGCGCCCTAAGGGCGGTAAGCAGCTCGAGTGAGAGCCTGAGGCCGATGTGTGAGCATCGTGCTCTGAGGGCCACGTGGAACCCTTTATCCCCATTTCCACTGCAATAACAGGCAGCACCATGCTGGGCTAGCATGCAACACCAGGCCCAGCAGGAAGCGGCAGTGCTGCAGGGAAAAGCCCAACTGCAGACAAGCTCATAAAGCTGGCATATGCTACGACAGTAGCTGGCCCTGGGCCTTTGTGGAAGCCCTTTCCCCCACCGACTCCCTGCAGCTGCAGCTGTTACAGAATCTGGCTGTTGGCTGCCACTCTGTAGCTTCCAAGCTGATGCTAAACCCTGGCTGGGGCAGGGCATGTGCTCTTATCAATCTGATGTCACCTGGAGGAGACTCTGGCTGGTGCAATGCTACAGAGCTCTTTGGTTCATGTCCATGTTCTCCCAACACTAACTGTTAGCAGCGCGCTAAAGCAACATTCGACTGTGATGTCCATCAGCACTGTGGCACTATAGCATCCAGCAGCCTATTTGCCAATATGTCATTTCCTTCTGCCACACGTGATGTTGTTTGTTTACAGCTTCCCATGGCTGTGTTAAAAAGGTGCCACTGTTTTTACCTCGATGTCCATCAAACGCAGCCACCTTGCAATGACGCAGTCAGAATACCTGGGTCCTCGTTCTGTGTCCATGGTGCCTCTTCCGTAACGGGCCAGACACGCATTACCATGTTGTGAAGTACTTTTTTTTTGTTGGAATACAGTTTTTGTGCATTATTTATGTAAGTGATGCTTTTCTGTGAGTGAGGCAAGGTATTTCCCACAAAAACCTTGATATATACTGTACTGACCAAATGTCTGGCGAGTTTTGGTTACATCCTTTAGACACGTCTAAATAGTTTGCAGCTGCTGTGAGTAAAAGTCCAGATTATGACTGAACTGAGACAAATTAGTTATCTGGTGATGCTGCCCCGTGACCACAGGGGCACGATGTGTTTCCTCCACATCAGGGAGTGAAAGCGGACGCTATGGAAATGTGGTACGTAAATGGAGAAAACCAATGAATTCGGCCTGAAAAACAAAGTGCAAAGACAGCAAGAGTGACAGTCATCAGCCAAAGCAGCAAAAGAAGATTCGAGATAACTGGAAGAATTCTTTTGCCTGAGACCAGGAAATATGTCTGTCAGGTGTCACCTGCCGAAATGCAAGTATCGTTGTCATAAACAGAACAAGCAAAGAAGAAACGAGGTAGTATTCTGGGAAAAACCCGACCTACATGTTGGTGTGCTGGCAGATGCTATTGAAGTGTAAGTATGCGAACTGGTCTGGCAGCACTTCCGACTGATGGGAAATCTTTGCTTTTTTTTAACAAGCCCTACAGTCTTCTGCATGAGTGCAAATCATGTGTAACAGGCCTGACCAAGTGCAAGATGTATGAGAGGAATTCTACAGTAATTTACTGTTCCCACCAAGGCATCCAATAATAATCACATTACATAATCATACTACATTTTAAATATACCATCAGTTTATGTTTCCCATGTGATGGCAGTGATGTGAAAGCAGCCATCCCACCTGGGGGGGGGGGGGCTGTAAGGGCCACTGGAGGGCAGTGTCTGAAACAAGGTCCTGCTCTCTACCATCTGGCTATGGACTGACGGACAGGGGGCACATTAGACGTGCAACAGCTGCCCCCACCTCCCAAAATTAGCTATCTACATAACACTACAGAATACATAATGATTTGTTGTTAAACGAACAATAAAAATGTTCCAGCAGACTGATGTCCTTTCTGACTGGTCATTACATGACTGTATGGCCCGCTGAGTACTTAGTATTCATCTTCATCAGCATGTAGCGCAACAACAATATTTTAGCCTGTACGACTGGCAACTTCTGAACTCCGGTCCTGTGAAGTGGACAAACACTGCATTATTTACCTGTAACACTGGTCTACTGACCCACATTTAATTATTGTTCTGATAAGACGTAGCGCTGGTCCAGTTGAAATACTTTGTTGAAAAGTACAACTGTAACCCCTCCCTCCCCCCCCCAAGCTGGCATGTAAACTCAGCACCCCGCTGACTGCCACTCAAACTGCCCCCACAATCACAGCCAAAAAATGGGACCCAGATGTTTGGACCAAACAGGAGCCTTATTACTGTCATTTATTGCATCCCAGCATTTGAAGTAAAAGCACAGGCCTTTGAAGCTCCCCCTGCATCCCAGTATGTGCCTCATGTTTCCATGGAGATCACTGACCTACTATATACTACAGTATGTTTGTAGGAGACATTAAAAGCTGATAGGTGACCATGGAGCTACCTGGATAATTTCTGCTTGTGGTGCTGCCGGGACAGCAGAGTCACCTGCTGGGAGCCACACAGTCCCACAGACACTGACGTTGCATGTTCCACTCAGGAATCAGAAGCTCATGGTTCCCTGGAACGGACACCTCTCTGATAGTTAACGATTCCGGCCTATATCTTAACACGCAGCCTGATTGTTACACTGCCTTCAGCCTCAGCTAGTGACGTTGGTACTGCAGACTTTGCCTTTCTGTTCTATATAAGCATTTAAAGGTATCCTGTGTAACAGGCCGTAAGCCTATTTGAGGCTACCACTGTTCAACGGGGAACGACAGTAGCACTGCAGTTCAGAAGAGCTCCCCCCGGAGGGAATGAGGATATATGGCAATAGAGCAGTGGTAGGAACAGCGCTGCCTACCCCTGTCAAAGAGCATTTTCCAACGGGCACAGCCCTGGGCGGCAGGCAAGGCCTCGCCTGTAGGAACTGCTCCTGTCCTGCAGGATAAGATCAACTGTTACCCAGAAAGTGCATCATAAGAACACAAGAACAACTAATAGCTCAGAGTTGGTAAAATCTTATCTAGCTTTGATTTAAAAGAACCCAGGGTTTTAGCTTGCATTACACTAACAAGAAGACTATTCCATACTCTAACTGCACCCTGTATAAAGAAGTGTTTTCTCAAATCCAGTTTAAAATGTTCTCCCGCTAATTTCCACTTATGGCGACGAGTTCTAGTATTTGAACTAATATTTAAGTAGCCATTTGGCTGAACAGCATCCAGACCTGTTAGAATCTTATATACCTGGATCATGGCCTTCTGGAAATCTAAGTAGATCACATCATAGGCCTTCTTGTGATCAATTTCTCTTGTAGCTTCCTCAAAGAACTCAAGTAGATGAGTTGAACAGGATCTACCTCTCCTAAATCCAAGTTGGCTATCCCTCAGAATGTTATTTGCATCCAGGTAATCTACCGTTTTCACTTGGATTATAGCTTCCATTACTTTTCCAGTTATGCAAGTTAAACTGATTGGCCTATAGTTTGCTGGATTACTTCTATCCCTTTCTTGAATGTTGGTGTTATATTAGCATACTTCCAATCAGAAAGTACCACACCAGCAGATAAGGATTTATGAATCAGTAAAGGTTGGCAAATATCATCACTCATTTTAAAACTATAGTTAAAATGTCATCAGAGCCCTTTTCCTCCAGACTTTATTCTTAATTTCCTTTGTAGACCACCTTGGTTGCAGTTTCCTAGATTTAGTTATCATGGAAACAGGTATGAAGTACTCTTGCACTTGCAATAATGTGCTTTTTAAAAAAATCCCATGCCTCTTCAACAGTTTTATTTAACTCCATCCAGTTTACAGTTTCTAGTTTAATTTTCATACCATTAAAGTTAGCCATCCTAACATTGTATATTTTGGTTTTGGACTTTGCTCTTTGGACACTAAAATTAATCTTGAATTTAACCATGTTATGATCACTACCATCAAGTGGATCTAAAACCTAAAATTTTCCAATCCTATCCTGGTTATTAGAGAACAGAAGATCAAGAAGGGCTTCTCCTCTGGTAGGGGTATTAACAAACTAAGTAAAAAAACAATACTGTACCAATTCCACCATCTCAAGTTCATTTACAGTAGAGCCAAAGATTATGTACCACAGTATTCCAGGTAAATTAAAATCACCCATAACCACCACATCATTTTTATTACTCATAATCCTGATATCGTCATATAACATTCTGCTTTCCTCTGCAGCTACATTAGGTGCTCTATAACAAACACCGACAATTAGGCCATTTGAGTTTTTAGCATCTAGTTTTATCCATACAGATTCTGTACTTTTATTTTTATCAGTGAGCTCCCTTGCCTGCAAGTTTTCTTTTACATATACTGCAACACCAATTCCCTTCTTGCCTGTCAGGTCTCTACGGAACAGCATGTAACCATCCATATTATATTATTCTCCATCATTGTCACTCATCAGTTATTCCTATAACATTATAAGAGTCAGCTGGTTGAAGGTCTACCAAGGACCCAAAAATGTTAAAATATAATTACCGAAGACAAGAAATGAGACAAGCACACTTTTGATAACGGCAAGAGGGCTGGTATAAATGGCCCCCCCGCGTGACAGTTTAGGGAGGGGAGTGCAATTTGTGGATGAGAGAGTGGTGGGGTGGTAATTAATAGCAAATGTGTTAATCGTGCTAATTTATACTAAGAAACTCTTCGTAAATCTCCAAAAGGGTTGAGGTTGCAGAAATCAGACCACAGAAGTAGTAAACAGAGAGATGCTGTAATGGGGTGAGAGAGAGGTATCACCATGATTACACAGGATACAGAATCTGTCCCGCGGTCCTGCTGTTTTTTTCCTAGTCGCACACTACAGACACACAGATACAGAGCATGACCACAGAAGTCAATGTTCTACTGCCCAAAATCACTGGGAGGACTGATAAGGGGCGTCGTGCTGCAGGAGCAGCTGTGTTTCTGCACTGGGTAATACACATATGACATCACTTAATGACAGGGTGAGACAGGGCCTCTACCCAGCCAGCCACTGTCAGCCTTTACATCCACACGCCACCGCGGCTGCTGCTGACTCGCTACAAGAGGAGGGGAAACCCTCCAGCAATCTGCTTGAAAACTGGGGGAGTGGGGCCACAGGCAGTAAGCGGAACAGACAATCCTTTGTGTGGGTTGGAGCAAATATCACTCTCAGCAGTGCCTCCTACTGGCAGGGCAGCACATGTCTGGAATAAGTGCCAGGTTAGTAGCCTTGAAGGCTGGTAGCCTGGCAGGCCTACTGAGGGGGTAAGATCAGGCAGTAGGCAGAATGTTCAGGCAGCAAAGTGCATCTTAACAGTGGATCTGACATAATCCTGAGACCTAAAGCCAGCAGGACTGGGTCTGAAGTCACTGTGATGAGGGACACCTCGCCTGCCGAGCTTCCATGGGCAATCAGCTCTGTCTTGAAGTTTCCTACAACCTTTGCCATCAGGGATCAATAAATTACCTGTAACAAATTGAAGGTATCCTCTGAGCTGCTGTGCCTTCATTATGGATCTCAGTTTGGAAGTTTCTCTGCAGGCACAATACTCGCCTATGTGAGGGGCCAGAAAAAGCGGATTAAAGGTTATAAATGACATGATGGGGGTGGGCGGGGTTCCCCCTCCGCAGGCATCCTGGATGGGCGGGGTTCCCTCTCCGCAGGCATCCGCTTGGAAAATGCTGATACTTTAACTCCCCAGGAATTTTACTCAGCAGTTAAATCTATTGATATTTTCTAAGGCAGAACCTTCTGTAGCCTCAGATTCATTAAACATATTTTTTGCTCACAAGTTTAGATCACAACGGAAACATTAAACATTAAAACATTGACAGGGTCTATGGATTAAGGAAATACAAACCGATATTAACACACACTATAATCGTAGTTCCTGTTCCTTCATACTAAAGATACATTTCGCACAGAATTTATTGTGAAGAGGACCATAGCTTATATGGAACTGGTTATGCCCTGTGGTTTTGTGCATGCCTGGGGGGTTGGGCCACCCGGTGGTTATGCCGCACATGAGAGGACACTCAAAGACTAACGCTCTGTGTGTGGTTCTGCCTGAGTGGACACTCAGACTGTAATGCTCATACCCTCTTGTGCGGTTTGTTATTTGCTTTATTCTAAATCCTTGGCAATACCAAGGCACTTCTCAGAGGCTCCTCTTTCCTACAGTTAGCACAGTACTTTATTAGGACTGCGTTTCATTCGAATATTGATTTGTCATTTTGCCAAAGACTGAATATTTCTATTTGACTTTTTAGCAGTATGCTGTTGTTGAACAAAAGACACTCAGACTCAAGTTAATCATAGTACTTATTACAAGAAGTAACCCTCATATCATCCTAATGCTTTAAAACGATATTTAAGATGAAACAGCCAAGCGGATGATTTAAGTAAATAGTTTGGGATTCTTCTGATAGTTCACTTTCCTGGTGACTGAATGTGCAGGAATATTCTGAGAGCCAAGATGCCACTTTACTGCCCTCTACTGGAAGTCAAAACTATCACCACACCAGAAGCAAACCTCCAGTATTACTTGAATATCACTATTGAACAGGAAAGCTAAACAAAATCATAACCTAACAGTCTTATTTTTGTCAGACTGATATGAAAAGATTGTTTACCAGTCGAGTTGGTAAACAATGTGGCACTCAGGTAGCCAGATAGCTTCGTCCAATGCTCTGCCTTCGATCTGTTTGGCCTAAGAGTGGTTCTCAAAATAGTAGCAGTATTGCAGTTAACAGGTCTGAAAGATCTGGAACAGCAAACAACGTCCACAAATGTCCATCTAGCCTCCCTGTTTCCAGAGGGATGTTTTTGCCAATGTTGGCAAAGATGACAACACTGGGAGCTAGATAAGCAAAAGAGTATCATGTTCATTTGTTTATTTAACATTGGAATTAACAAGCCCTTAGGAAACAAAAAGGGAAAAACAACAAGCACTAGCAAGTTTAGTTAATCCTGCTCACCAGTTTTCACAATGGGTTTTAGGAACACTTTTTCAACACATCTGCCAATAAGAACCTCCAATGAGCCGGAAGAAGTGAACCTGCAGTCCACCCTTGCACGCAATAGGTGTGTGTGGGGTCACCTCTCCAGCACCGATGTTATGGTACCACGGTCCGTGACATGGATGTAAGGGCTTCTGGGGTGAAGGCGACCAGTGTTAACTGGTTTATATGGTTCTGTGCAAGTTCTGCAGTTGGCAACAAAAAGTAACAGGAACACTCAATGGCAGAGGAAAACTGGTTGTATCATTCATTCACTCACTCACTCACTCAGTCAGTTACTCACAAAATCCGCATGAGGAACCAAACCTGCCAAACATACAGGGAACCTGTAAAGACCTCAATATGACTCTGCACCCACATTATGGCAAGTAGCCTTGTATTAAATATCAAGTATCACAATCCCTGTTTCCCCGTTTCCAAAAGGCGAACTGGGTCCGGTGAGGGACCCGAATCCCAGAGATAGGTCCAAATGCAAAGCACTGAAGGGTCAAGGGAAGGTAGATGTTGCAAGAGGTCCACCAGAGCAGTCGCAGCCAGGATAACGTCACCATGAGAAAAGCTGGGCTACCCTTTCACTGCCGTTTTATCACATGAGCAAGTAGGTCAGATAGACACCTGGCCTTCCACGGAGGATGTCACATCTTAGCTGGAATTCTAAAAGCTCTATAGCTCAGAACACCACAGAACAAATAATCCAATTATTTTCCTGTGCTGCCGCTGATTATGGCCAATAATTTACCACAATCCCTGATGTGGTTCAAGGGGTGTGAACAGATCCTTTGATTAGAATCCTTGTTTCATCTTGATTCACAGACCATTAATGTGGTTCAGATGGTAATCAAGTCTATCCTTTCCATCCTGGAAGTGACTGTTGAATCATTCAGTCCTGGTGATCTGGTGAGTTGGTAATTTCCCAAAATAAAGCATTGCAGCTTGCTGAAGAGGGCTCTGATCATTTCCATGTGCTCACTGACTCTGGGTGCTGGTTTGGGTCTGCTTGCTCGGTTATTGCTGGGAGGATGGGGCCCAAAAGCACTTGGAGGTCCAGATCTGAGACCATCTGTTCTAGTCTGGAGAAGAGTCAAAGCTAACGTGACACGTCCCTTTAGTAGAACAAGGTCTGAGACACAAAGACAGGGCTTTATGGTGCCACAGTTCAGGTCATGGGCACTGTGAAAATGCCCTTTTTCTCCACTCACACGCTGGTCCTGTTCGAAAACTGTAATCTGTATTTTGGCAATATCTGCTGTCCATTATGCAAGTAATCCTGAGTAGATTCCCACACCGGAAAGGAGCACCCAGGGACTCCACCTAGGGCAGAGGGTGCCGGAGGGAGCGTCAGGCAGAGCACGGAGTGCAGCAAACACTGGTCTTTGCGAAAAGAGAAAAAAAAATGCACATACAGTCATAAATGTTTAATCTGCAGCAACATTTAACCGGTTCTCAGGGGACATCCAGGGTATGAAGTAACACCCATCATAAACAGAACTTAGGTGCAGTAACTGGGAGCAAGGGTTCGACTGAGCCGCACCGAGGAGCTGGCAGGTCGTCACTGCAAACTGCAGGACGATGTTCCTGCTCTGTGAAGGTAACCAGGTCACCACTGCCAGCTGCTGGGGTAGCTGTCAAACTGGAGGCAACACTTCTACATCAATTAAATTATGTTTCTCCCTAAAATATAAAAGCCCTTGTAATTAATAGAAACATTCCCAAAGGAAATTCTGAACAAAACCATACCCCGCCCCCCCCAAAAAAAAAAAAAACTGGATTTAAGAAAGACAGGAAACAAATATTTAATTTTGTGCAAAAACAGAAACTAAATTTTTGCCCTTCAAACAGGAATATGAACACCTATGTAAAACTGACAGTGTTTACTTTTAATGGTAAATGCATTGAAACTTGTGAATGCCAAAAAGAAAAGGTGACACTCATTAAGGATTTCTAAGCTGGCCATGACCCTGCAGACAAGGAGTCTACTGGCGGCAGCAGAATGCCACGTCTCACCATTGCCGATATATCGGCCGTCTTCCACCATCTAACAAGGACTCTACAGGTGGCTGCAGAATGCCACGTCTCACCATTGCCGATATATTGGCATCTTACATGAAAGCTGATTTCTCATTTCTCTGTGGTTTATTTTCTTACTTTGAAGGACACCCGCATGAAGGTACTCCTAAATGATTTCCATTCGTAGACCATCGCTAGGGTCTGTGGACTGAAATACTTAAAATGGTCTCATGGCACTTTTCCTCTGCCACCAAAATCCGAGGTGTACCGCGAACGCCCGATCTTCCATAGTAAAGTATTTCAGCCATACCTGAGCCATACCCACTATGACAGCATCGCTTACTAACAGGGCCAAAAGCATGACCAAGCCAAGCTGTTTGTCTCACCACCACCTGATTGGTGTAATTGCATAGAGATTCCAATGTTCTACGCATGGATAATCTGAAGGAAAAAGTGTATACTCTACACAGTTTTCATTATTAGTAGGATCACACGTTGCGATGTATTAATGCATTACCAATAACTCTGAACTTGTGAATTTCCAGCCTCATACCTAAAAAAAGTACCACAGAACAGCTGAACTGAATGGATCTGTAATGTCAATTTACACACGCTAACTATTCTCACAGATGTGCTAGTGGATAACCGCGGCGGAAGACTGAAGCAAGCTGCACCCGTGCTAGACTAGTGTCTTCACTGTACGGCTCGGTTACTGTATGTCAGCAGAAAGGTGCCATTAGTGAGGCCTGCTGAGGTAGCAATGGGTCATGCCATGCTGGTTTACTCTAGGTTACTCAAGGCTCTTACCTGCTGAACTCATCCAGTGCAAGACACAGCAAAATCCTGACAACTGTCCTCCTGTTGGAGGGTGACAGATTAGTGCTTAACAGAAGAGCAGCACAGACAGCCGCCCCTGCGGCCCCCATGGGTGCGTTTTTACAAAAGAATTTAGACATAATTCAATATATATGCTTTCTAAGGCCTCCAAATCTGAAGTATAGGCAATGAAGTTTACACATTTGCATTTGAATTTAATATCAGAAGTTTAAAACAGTTTGACAGAAAACATATAATACTAACCTAACATTCAACATGATCTGATATCAGGCTAATTTCACAGTGAAAAAGCAGAGATGTACTCTAAACCTCAAAACATTATGGAGTGAAGACCTGGGAGAAAGAGTGAGAGTGAGTAAATTAGAGACAGAAGCAGAGGAAGATAGAGTTAGAGAGAGACAGGGATACAGAGGGAGGGAGAGAGAGAAAGATACACAGATGGTTATGCAGTTATGTGAAGAAGCAGGCAGCCTGAGAAAAGGAGGGAAGATGAGGGACCTCCTTATGAGGAGACGGAAGGCACATCTTACCATATTGATGTCGGTTTTGGCCCCAAAGCCAAGGAGCTCAATCTCTGGGGGGGCAGGAGCTGTTGCAGGTGAATCCTCTGCATGCAGTAACCCCCTCCTGTCAATCAAGCTGTGGCAGCCATAAAACAAAAGAGCAGGGCAGCTTTAGGGGGAGGGGGTATCACCTCCTCCAGGAGGCACCACCTCCCTCATCCGCTTTGGAGGTCTACATCCATACCCCTATTAACTGCTCTTCAAAAGACGTAACCATACAAACTGGATAGGAAGCACATGGCTGAAGGGTGTGCAGCAGCTGGAGAGAGCGACCATCACCTGGGAGGCAGGGGCCCGCAGAGCACGGCACAGCAGTTGGTAAAGATGCTGTTGTAGCTGTAGGGATTCCCAGCACTCTGCAGTCCACTGTTCCCTGACCAGGATCCTTTTATCTGCATGTGGGAACCAGTCGTGCGCAAACGGAGGAGGGTAGACCCACGTAAGCACCAGGTCTGATGAATCTCATCAGAAGCACCAAATATTACACATCTTGGGGTTTCTGGTAATACTCACATCTTCATTGGTGGTGAGATTAGAGGCCACAAGGTAGGTATGGAACCCTGAAAGGCCCAGAATGGACCAGACAGAGAAGAAGCACACAACCAGCTCCAGGGCAGTAGAGCAGAAGGCATTAAGGACTGTGGAATGTTTAGGCATCATCATCAACCACCCCTTAGACCAGTTTTATGTATATATGCATGCAAGCATGTAAGCACTGTGGCCATCACACCTCCAGGTATGTGTGTATAAAAATATTACAGTCCTCACGATGTGATGAAAAACCTGGTTATATTGACCTTTTTTCCATTTTTCCAGTCTGCACAAGGCGAAACCCAATTTAATAAAAATCTGCTACTAAAGACACCAACAGTCGTGCGTTTTGTTTTGTGTGTTTTGGTTACTTATGGTTAAGGTTAGGGGTTAAGATTGTCATAGTTAGGGTTAGGATTAGGATTATGCCCATTGAAATGAATGGATGGTCCCCACACAGATTTGACTGTAAACATAAGTGTATGTATGTGTCTGTGTGTGTGTGTGTGTGTGTGTGTGTGTGTGTGTGTGTGTGTGTGTGTGTGTCTATAAGGTTTGGACTGCCATCCTGCCTCGAGCCCCAGGTGGCAACTGTGGGCCCAAACTGTGGGTATGAAGGATATCTGGCTGGGCTCTCCTGGAGGGCAGAGATCACACCTTTTCCA
The DNA here is from genome assembly GCA_026781145.1 of Hippopotamyrus pictus. NCBI lineage: Eukaryota > Metazoa > Chordata > Actinopteri > Osteoglossiformes > Mormyridae > Hippopotamyrus > Hippopotamyrus pictus. The sequence continues at coordinate 17,799,647 of JAODLC010000050.1, forward strand.
CCCTGGGAACCTGAGGCAGGAAGACGCATGTTAGTCACGAAACTCTGAACGACTGTGGGGCATCATCTGGAGCTGGGTGGCTAATAAATGACTATGCAGCCGGGCTCACATTAGAAAGGGCACTTAGAATAAGTCCGCGCTGTGCAGAAAGCTTGGCCAAAAAGGTCTACTGGTACCCCAGAGAACACCTGCCTCTGAAGGCTACTCCTTATTGCCTCTGTAATAATTAGATCTTCACTGAAGGCTGAGAGCAGTAATTAAACAGCTTCTTTAGGGAAACCTCCAGGGGCTCCAGTGGGAATCCCAGCAAGCACTGGGCCGGGCAGCATCCGCACATCATTCATAATGCAGAGCCGTGAGCCGCTGGCTGCCAGCAACAACAGTATCAGTGTCACTGCTAAGTGCAGCAGGGAACACAGTGAAAGAGGACGACTCTTCAAATGAGCCGAGCCAGCAGAGCCGCTGGACCCGGACGGGCCGAATCGGCCCAGCGCTGCACACATACGATCCCCAAAGTGGGCTGACAATAGCAGAACAAGGCATGTAAGCAGAGGGCCGAAGAACCAGACAGAGCGGAGTGAAAGCGGATACTCACGCAGGGCCAGGTGCGTGGTCACACAGCCGAGGACGAAAGCCGTCAGGAAGGACAGCGAGACGATGAAGGTGTAGAAGAAGCGGTAGTTCCGCCGGCCAACACAGTTTCCCACCCAGGGACAGTGATGGTCAAACCGCTCTGGGGCGAGAAAAGGTCAGAGACACAACCAATGACTCACATCGCCTAATAATATTAAGCACTTGAATACAGAAGGATACAAAGGGGTAAAACCAGATTCTTGTGACAGGAAATTATGAGAACGCTGCTTTGAGTATGATTTTGTTTATTATCCTTCAGAGCTGACAAAGAACTGTGCTAAAGAAAATTAGATGCTGTCAGAAAGACTACAGTGTATTCCCTGGACAGCCCATCATCACCCCGACCCCATCTAATCCCCAAATCCTCCCCCATCCCCCAAACTCTACAAACTCTACCCACCTCTCCAAAAAAATCATTATTAAAAGTCCGACTTTGAGAGACTCGTTTCAGTGTACTCGGGACTGCAGATCCGTGTCTGTGGCTGCCCTTTCTGAGTGACTCGTTTCAGTGCACTCGGGACTGCAGATCCG
>JAODLC010000050.1:17800910-17818319 GCA_026781145.1 Hippopotamyrus pictus
CGTTTCAGTGTACTCGGGACTGCAGATCCGTGTCTGTGGCTGCCCTTTCTGAGTGACTCGTTTCAGTGTACTCGGGACTGCAGATCCGTGTCTGTGGCTGCCCTTTCTGAGTGACTCGTTTCAGTGTACTCGGGATTGCAGATCCGTGTCTGTGGCTGCCCTTTCATGTGCCACCACCAAGTGACACTGCTTCAGTTTTGGTATGATGCGTCTCAAAACGAAAAACAAATTTTTATCCATATAATGTTCAATGTCAAGTGCCTCATGCAGTCACCCTTCCATTTACTGCCACTAATCGGTATTGCTTCGGTTTTGTGTGATTTGTCTCAAAATTAAATGTGTTCCAGAGCTGCCAAATACATTGAGTCAAAACGATCAAGAGTCTGCAGAGGCAGACCAGTCTTAAAATTGCCCCTCCGAGGAATACAATAACACAGCTGCCCAACAAAATGTAAGAAAGCAAAATCAGTAGAAAGCAAAATATGTGGTGTGGAAACAAATACTGGCAGAGGTTAGGGTAAACGGTCAGAGCTCGTACAGAAAGGAAATTCCCAACCCACCCCCCTCCTCACCCACACAGTTGTCACACAGGCTGCAGTGAGAGGTCCGTGGCGGCCGGAACATCTTGCAGGTGAAGCAGTACTTCAGCTTGACCACCTGCTGGTTGATGAGAACTTCCCGAACTCGAGGTGGTGGACGGTAACTGGAGGAACTGGAACTGTCTATAGACACAACACACACAAAAAAAAGAGAAGTCAGGTCAAGAAAGCGAGGAAAATGGGTTCGGAAACCGAATAGCAGAGCTACACAAATAAACCATGTCTGAATCCCTCCCAAGGTAATTCATAACCAATGCAACCAACCGATGCCCAGACTCTGTACTACAGCTGTGTAGACGTGTCCAACTGAGCAGAGAAAGAAATGCATTCCAATAAGGTGCTCACCTATCTGCTTCTCGATGTCGGCTGCCTCGTCGGGCGTGGCCCTGGGGAGGATGCCGGGGTCACTGAAGCTGGTCTGGAGGAGGGAGATGACCACAAAGGTGAAGAGAACTCCTCCAATCACAGGGATGCAGCTGGTCACGTGCTTCACCAGGAAGGGGCAGCTGGGGGCGGGGCCAAGAGGGAAGACGCTTGATTCGGGAGCCATCTAATGTCGCTCTAAATGAATGAACGCACACTTGCCGGTACAGCTTTGCAGACACTCCTTAACCCGCTTCCGCATACAAAAACAGCCATTTCAAAAGGTAACGTGTTCAAAAAGCTTTACAGGTCGAGTCTGGTTTGGTTTTTAAGGGAAACACACTGGGTGCCATAGTTACCTCTAAGTATTAATACAAAATACTTGAGCGTTTAGTTTGAAAGATCAAACCCCCGTAAAACAGGATGAGCACATACTTAGGCTGGTATTTTACTAGTCGCCCTCACACTAACAATGTGTATGCAGATACCAGCCGCCGAGGTGAGGCATGGTGCTCCTGTGTCGGCACTGGCCCCAGATTAACGACGGAATGAAAGCGAGCCGAATGAGCATGTGGTAATGGCAGCACTTACTCAAAGATGAAGAACAAGCTACTAGTGAATAGGATAAGGAGAAGCGTCAAGGGGAGGACGCCACTCTGCCGGGCGATCATGATACGGCCGTCGCAGAAAAAGCGGTTCTTCCCCGGGAAAACTTCCCATTTTCTGCGGACCCGTTTCGGTTTCTTCTCGGCGCATTGAGTCGGCGGTGGTGTCGGTGTCGACAGGGCTTGCGGGTCGATTTGCCGATATTCGCAGTTTTTCATCGTCTAAATGTTTGTCCCAGTCAGGTCCTAGTCGCTCACATGCGCCGCTGGATGGTGGACGTCCGGAGATCGGCTAAAGCGCAGCACAGTTTTCGGAGTTACTCTTTTATTGATCATAAGAAACTATATCTAGTTCCTAAGCCAGACTGGACTGGTTCTCACTATTAATACTGCTCGTTAAGATAAACACGGATAATTGCAATGACGTGGACGGCTATACGTGTCCGGGCGACATGAAGCAACTAACCAGTTTAACTAGCTGCAGAGGCAGCTATAACCAAATAATTACAGCACACGCTTTCTAAAAACCTATCTGCATTAACAAAGCCTATTTATTTAAAAATCACAAAGTTAAGCCGTTACTATGTCTACGTATAAAGTCATTGAGGAGATTGCTAGCTCACGCTACCCGGCCCCAGAGCAGCCTCACTCAGCTTTGTTTACTAGACAGTGGGCTGCCGATTCCTGGAGGCGCCGGTTGGATTGATCACCTTACTCCTCATTAGAGGGACACCCACAGTGAGCCGATAACATCTCCCACCTCGAACGGCTGCCTAAGCCCTACCGGAACACATATATCCTGAATAATGTGGTGAATCAGCACAAAAACAAACATATCAAGTACTGCCTACCAAAACGAACAGGTTTGCGGTTATTCGCCTGACTGCAGAAGCAGCTAACATCCAGCTAGTTTACTACAGCATAGCCAGCCTGCTAGCTAGTATCGTTCGACGATTCCATATCATATAGGTAGTAAATGTGCTCCACTGCGATCATTTAGCTTCCCCACTAAGTATTCTCTGCATATACGCAAGCAGTATCTCGCTGGATCAGTTTCTGCCCTGGCTGCATTTATTTAAAAAAACAGCAACATACTAGCTAGTTAACTAGCTAGCCATCAAAATTGTTGGTGGGCTCTTTGTGAAAACCTCCGAGGGACAATACACTCCTTAACACAGCCCGTGGTTCAATGCAGGTTCTATGCCGTCTAGGCTGCTTGGTGATTGGCTGCTGAAATAGGAGCAGTGATTTACGACAGCCACCTCTCGTTTACGGCGTGTAGTGTGCCGTTCTGATTCTGATTGGATCTTCGGGAGATGAGCGTGATGATGACGACGACCATGACGTGTGTGTCTGGGGACCAAAGCGGTAGGAGGCAGATTTGTGCCAATGAATGAGCTGTACGATTTATTATTGTAGAATCGAACTTTATGGATATATATTAATCTTCCTAAGCCAATCATCAAATTTAAATTTAATTTTTGAAACTGCCTGTAAAAACACCCTTGCTTTAAAGATAATCTTAGGGCGCTTTCCCACTACCAAGTACCATACTTTCGGTACTTTCCCTTTTCCATTGACTTCTGGTCGAGTACCAGTACTGAAAGTGCCAAACCAGCTGCGGTACGTCGATACTTTGGGGTGGGTTGAACACTATCTTTAAGTGACCAGTTTTTGCGATGTATCATGTTCATGAGACATTGGGGCAGTATTGCATATTTAAAATCCAGCAGGAGTTAGGGATATTTTGTCTGATGCAGACTTGAGGAAATGTAAGAACCTTATCGCCATTGCACTGCAAAAAGCTAGGCATATGTTCCAGGTTTTTAGTTCTACGTGACTTCATGAATCAGTACCAGCAGTTGTCAGTGAGTGGAATCTCCCTCTCAGCCACCTTTGTGTGAGAATAAAGAGATTAACTGAGACTTCTCATGAGACATTGGGGCAGTATTGCATATTTAAAATCCAGCAGGAGTTAGGGATATTTTGTCTGATGCAGACTTGAGGAAATGTAAGAACCTTATCGCCATTGCACTGCAAAAAGCTAGGCATATGTTCCAGGTTTTTAGTTCTACGTGACTTCATGAATCAGTACCAGCAGTTGTCAGTGAGTGGAATCTCCCTCTCAGCCACCTTTGTGTGAGAATAAAGAGATTAACTGAGACTCACCAGATCACACATGGCATCTCATAATGACTAGACAGCGTTCTAGTTGCTCTTTGTTGAACACCCATAAAATAGCGTCATTCTGAAAAGGGTTTAACAGCCCCAGAATAACTTCAGAAAATGGAACCGTGAGCAAGTCTGGTTTCAGAGCCATTACATAACATCTTCCAAATATGACCACAGGCAATCATTTAAAATGAATTGTCATGGGGTGGCACAGTGGTTAGCCCTGTTCTCCTTGTGTCATTGTGGGGTTTGCCCTCCATGCCCCAAAAGCATGCTGAGGCTAATTGGAGTTACCGAAATTGCCTGTAGGTGTGCATGCATGACTGACTAGTATGTGTGTGCCCTGTGATGGGCAGGCACCACATCCTGGGTTGCTCCCTGCCTTGTACCTGTATCTTGCAGGATCGGCTCCAGACCCCTGTAACCCTCAGTAGGACAAGTGGTTACAGAAAATGGATGAATTGTAATAAATGAAGATATGATTAATAATGTATTTTTTTGTATAGTATGCATTGAAAGTAACATCAACTTGATTTTCACCAGTGCAGTGACACATGGCCCTAATGGGAAGATGTCACTGCTACACAAATTAATACTCAGTATGCTGCTGTACATAAAAAAACTACAGCCTCAGAAAACAGAGCACAGCAACAAAGGATTTTCGGTAATGCAATAATTTATGCGATGTATTGACCTTCAAATGCTGTATTTGCAGTATTTAAATCTTAGTTACGACTTGTCCTCCGATTGCATTAACACGTCACACGATGATATAAACATTCGTTTTCAAAATTGCGACTACAGAAATAAGTTTACTAACCACATTTGCCAAATGCTCCCGTTAGCAATTTACAAAAGAGGAACCGTTCAGTTGCACGGTTGCAGCTTTGCTTTTGGGAACGTGGCCCTGTCTACCCACGGCACGTTACGTAAATATTTGTGGCGACGCACCGCTAGATGTCAGTGTAACGCAAGCTGAAGCTGGGCTTATTGTAATCGTACAGCTAAAAGCGTTAACATATATTAATTATTAATAATGAGCCCCCGCCAACCAAGTGCTGGACCCCATATTCACATTCTTTTGACATTATGCTCCAAGTAATGAGAAATCTATAGGCGACATGTAAATTAAGTTTATATCGCAGATCCACTGGTTCCCACAGTGTTTGAATTTGTGTAAGCTAGTAAGGCTAAACCATTTTACAATATCCAAATGAAATATATGGGAAAAACTACACGTTTCAGGACAGTTACTAGCCTTCAATTACATGAACCTGTTATTGTTTTGGAGCACGGTAAAATCGCTTTGAATATAACATATTAAAATATAAAGGAAGATACGGCACACAATCTGTGTATGAGCGAACAGCTGTGTATGCGGGCGAAAGCGGTTTTCAGGACGTTTACTATAAAAAAAGGTGAACTGCGCGGCTGCTTTCTAACGATGAGTCCATGACAGAACGAGGCTGCGTGTGTTTTTGATGATGTCGAAAGGCATTTTAATTTTTGTCCCATACTTTAGTGTGGGCAAGTTATATTAAGAATTAAACGCTAACTTAGTAAGGCTTATTGATTTTAGGTTACGTAGAAAAACAATTTATGGTGCACTTCTTCAATAAACAGGTTTCTTATCTGCATTACAAAAAAATAATTGAGGCACTTTTCAGGCGAATGTAACTTTCAGTCACTGGATAATCTAACGTGGAGCTTTGGCACATAATATTATCCAATATAATATTTTTACAAATTTTGGAGACATCTGAATTTGACTTCTGATATAATTTTCTCTCTACTAATTGCAAAAAAAAAAATGTAATCCTACAGAGCTACAGCAGCCAGCACTATGCCCTTAATCAAATAATTTGGTGTAAAAATCCCTAAACACCACCTAAAACTACAATTACGACCAGAACCCTTTTAACAAATCACCCTTCAATACAGTAAGCCCTAACCATCCAAATGAAGATACAAGCGAGAGCTGCTAACCCATCAGCGAAAGTTTTTACTGCACATCCTGATATCAAATTAATAAAACATCACAAACGTCTTACGAAGATTTAATGTACATTTATTCTTAACACGTGGAACATATAGTATAAAGATTTCATACTGAATAAATGATATTCATTAAGCCAAAAAGGAAAAAGGAATTTACATCAAGTTTTTAGCTACATCATCTGTAATACAAATATGCAGAATTTATCTCACTGGGTGGGGGGATTGTGTTTCTTAATAATGAGCTGAAACCTTTTCCTTGTGTCTGGAGAGGAACTAAAAGGTGTTGAGCCTCGTCGCCCAGAGGAAGCAGCTGGCTGTGGGACAGCGGTCCACCCGCTGGGCACTGGGGGATGGGCAGGGCCCAAGTTAGCACATGGCAGGGCGTGATGCAAGGCTTTGACTTATGTGCAACCTTTTTTATTCATCAAAAGGAAAAAAAGGGGGAGAAGAGTTTCAGAAAGTGAGAAAAAGCGAGAGTGTAATGTACAACAATGTATATACACTGCAGCCTGGACTGCATCTAAAGTTTGAAAACCAGTCCTAAGAGGTGTTTTTTTTTTTTAATAAGGGACAGTTCGTACAGTTGAGGGATGAAGAGTAGAGGTCAGGGTGTTGTAGGTTCACAATACTTTGGGGGGAGGAAAGCCTTGTTCTCTCATCAACGTTAACTAAAAACATTTTTTTAAAACTACAGTTCTGTCTTGGAGCCAATGTTTCTCAGTGTCGAACAGTGTTATTACAGTATGCTTACACTTGTGTGGGTGTACAGTACAGAAATGTCTTACAGTCTTCTGTACAGGCCTCCCATTCAACCACATCTGCTCTCAACCCATTACCTGGATTCTGAAGGGCAGAATATAGATCTTACAAGTTTCAGAATTCATACCACGACAAAGTCCAGGAATCAATTCTGCCTCCATTAATGAACCTTAAATCCCCCCCCCCCCCGCCATGACCCCTGCAGGAGTTATCCCCCAAATTCACTGTAAACGAGACAGCAACTTTGGTAACAGTTTGGTTTTTGCAGGTTTTATTTATGTATTTTATTAAAAATGTCCTTCCTAATAGGCAGCTCGCTCCCCAAAGCCAACATTACTGGTTCCAAGTCGTTCACTTAAACCATGAGACAGTAATCATCTTTCCTGTTCTAAACATCCAGGTCTGAATCCACAGCTACTTTGTGAAATCCTTCCTTTAGTGAGAAGCGGGGACAGAGAGATCAATGGAATTTGAGGTGTTTTGCATAAATAATAATACATGGAAAAAAATAAAGCCAGTTCTGCTCATAGCCGTCTCCGTTCACACATGACAGTAAAAGTGGGGGGTGGGGGGAATGAGAGGGCTGAAGCCCCAGCTACCCCTTCCACTGGGGTCACGACTGGCCAATCAGAAAGAGCACGTCACAGATGACATGCGACACCAGCGAGTTCATGAGCGGCGATACGGACAAGTCCAGCAGCCGCGACTCGTACAGCGTGAACTCAGAGCGGTTCTCCTCGAGCCGGGCCATGGCGTGCAGGGCTCGTGCCGCCCGCCGCATCATGTCCGCGCTGCTAGGCTCAAAGTGGGCGCCCTGGCTCTGAAGCAGCGCGCCGGGGCTCTGTTGGAACTGCGCCGCTGCCAGGCTGTCCTCCAGGAAGCCCAGCAGGTTTCCCACGCTGCCCTTCTGCATGGCGATGGTGCGTGCCGCCAGGCTGTCACCCTGTGCCAGGTTGGCCAGGAGCACAACGGCCATTTCACGGCACACAGGCACCTTGCGCTCACCCACCAGCCGCACCAGCGAGCCGTAGAGTTTCTCTAACCGGCTGAAGGGCGGCGTAGCCAGAATGAGGTCGACGTTGTTGTCCTGGATGCTGAGCTTGCTGAGGGTCTCAAGGACCAGTCTCTGGGGGGAGAGCGAGCCGTTCATGCCCAGAGTGGGGAAGGGGTCCTGGGCCTCGGCCGATGGGCACACGGCCCAATGGAGCAGGCCATCCAGCAAAGGCAGGCAGATGCTCTCTGGGTAGACTGAGAGGTCCAGCTGGCCAGAGATGTTGGCCAGTGTGACCAGGCAGTTCTCACGCAGCAGCTCTAGGCAGTCCCACCACCACTGGTCCAGCTTGGGGTGGGAACCGTCCTCCCCATCCTCGTCCTTCTCATAGGTAAGCGGCGCTTGCCTGCGCTCGGGGTGCCGGTGGTGCAGCAGCAGCAGGCGACCCAGCATGAGCAGCAGCCCCGGGTGCCGGGACATCTCCAGGTCGTTACTGGGCACGAAGGACAGGCTGCGCAGCACATTGGAGACGCAGACACAGCGGCGGGCCAGCACGTCCTGCCAGTCCGCCAGCGTCACCAGTGGCGCCTCATCCCGGCTGTGTGGCTCATCCTCCAAGATGGTGATATGACACTGGTTCTGCTGGGCTGAGCCCGTACTCAGGAGGAACTTATCGTTCTCCTGGTGCCGGTGGGCCTCAGAACCAGGCCGGGAGGACAGCACGTCGTCCACCGTGGCTGTGGTGCTGGCTCCAGCCCCCATGGGGCTTGGCTTGGTGGACTCTGAGTACGTGGCCTCCTTGGGATTCATTGTGGCTTCTGCCACAGGGGGTTTCTTCTTGGCCACTGTGGGGGTGGGGGGCCGCCTGGAGGAGTGCAGTAGGTCACCACGGCTCTCAAAGTGGGTCTGGATATGCGCTGTGGTGTCGCCACCGCCCGCGCTCCAGTGCAGCAGCCCACTGTTGAACTGCTGGCATCGGCCCAACTTGCCAGACCGTGCCACCATAAAGGGATTCTTTTTGCGTACCAACTTGATAGGAAACTTGTCAAATTTGCTTGCTTGCTTTGGCTTCTCCTGAGGACTGGAAGGTCCTAATGAAGACGCCGTTGAGCCAGGCTCCTTTGCAGAAGGCCCTTCCTCCATGGCCTCCTCACCCTGCAACCTCTCATCTTTCTCCTGCTTGACATCCCCCAGCTGCTGCCTCCCAGCTGCCTCGTCATCCTTCTCCTCCTCCTCCTCCTCCTCCTCATCTTCTTCGCCCTCGTCTTCCAAATTGCCCAGCTCCAGCTCCTCAGTCACATCCTCCTCAGAGCCCTCGTGGTCCAGGGTATCAGGGTCCAGGAGGGTGCGCTGCCCAGGATCACCCACCTCGTACTCTCTCAGGATGTCAAAAATCTCGATGAGGCAGCGTCGGAAGTACTCCACTACCAGCTCCAGGAAACCGGGGAGCTGGGAGAAGGACAAGATCAGAGGTCAGTCATTCGCATGACACAGACACACGAACTCGAGAGGCTCTAGAACACACCTGGCTGAGATTAAAGGTAGCAATGCTGCTGTCATCATACAGGAGGATGTTGATGGTGTCCAAGGCCCAGGTACTCTCAGCTAGCAAGCCAGATTTCAGTGACATCATGATTCTCCATGCCTCTGGGGTCCCTGCACAGACAAGTCAGCAATCAGAAGCTGGCAGTTTTATCATGACAATCAGCACAACCACCAGTCAGTCGATGATAAACTCGGCTGGCTGCAAGACCGCATATCAGGACCAAGTATTAGGATGGGGTATTGGGGCCAAGTATGAGGACAGTGTATTGGGGCGGTGTATTAGGACCGAGTATATAGACGGCATACGTGTGGCTCAGTATCGGGACCGAGTATCGGAAGCAAGTATTAAGACCAAATATCAGAACCAAATATTAAGATGGCATATCAAGATCGAGTATTGGATGCGAGAATCAAGACAGAGTATATGGACTGCATATCATGACGGCATATCGGAACCAAGTACCGGGAAGGTATATCAGGACCAAATATAATGATAATGTATTGGGACTGAATACTGGGACGATGTATCAGAAGGGCACATCGGGACTGAGTATCAGGATGCCGTATCGCAGGGTTATTCAAATCACGGACCTCGAGGTCCGAGTACTGCTGGTTTTCCAGTCTTCCTTTACCTGTCAGTCAGGTGTGAAGCCTCTGACCAGTCAGAATCAGTAATTATTAAACTAACTACCTGCAAGAACTGAAAACAAGGCCTGGATTTGGAATCGAGGTCCAGATTTGAAGAACCCTGCCGTATCGGGACAGAATACAAAGAAAATGTATTGGGACTGAGCATGGGGACAGCATATCAGAACAGTGCATCAGGATCGAGTATCGGGACAGCGTACCGATGTCCTTCATGGTGAGACGCCGGCGGGGTTTGAGGACAGGCTGAGTGGCCTCCACTGAGCCAGAAGGGAAAGAGACATCTCGGCGAATGAGGGGGGGAGGCCCCGCTGCCTGGGAGAGGTGTGAGGCAGGGACCGGAGGACCAGCCTTCTGCATCTTAATGCCTGAGTGCATGTAGGGGGACTTGCTCGGGGAGGTCCTGCTCTCCACAGAGCGGGGCATTGGAGCGGGACTGGACACCTGCGGAATGTGGTTCTGCATGGGCTGCGCTGGAGGGTAGCTAGGCTGCATGGGCCGGGTCATGGGGGGGCCATATGGGGCTGGCCGCTGGCCACCATGGCTGGGCCACTGAGCCTCGTGGTTCACCCGCTGATCAGTGGGCATCATCTCCTCAGAGCGATTCAGGCCATGGTAGCCAGGTCCAGGCCCAGGGGCAGTAGGACCTTGGCGGTTGGGGAAGCCGGGGTAGCCCATCTCGCCACGACCCTGCCACATTGCCCCCTGAGGGCCATCTGGGGCAGAGGGCATGGGGCTGCCCATCATCTGTGGCGGCATGGGAGGCTGGGAGTTGGGTCCAGCACTGGGCTGTACCCGGTCCCGGCCAAACGGGAAGGGGAACTGGGCCTGTGGGCCGGAGGGTCGGCGCTCTGAGCCTGGGTACGAGTTATACTGGTTGTACATGTCAGGCTGGGTGGATGGGGCTGGCGCCTGTGGACCCTGCTGCTGACCGCTGAAGGGAGTGCTGTACATGTCGCCGTCGTGGCGCTTGGCTGGCGGGCCATAGCCACCATCCACCGGCCGCTTGTAGCCCTGCACAAATGCACATGCGCAAAAACAGCCAGTTAACATGCGAGCACAGCAAACAGCACTGGAGCTCCAGGCCAGCGGTGGAAGCAGCCTCACTCACCGGCTGCTGCTGTTGTGGATACATTCCCTGCTGCTGGTTGGGGTAAGAGCCACCAGGGGGTGGTCCTTGGCTAGGATACTGATTACCATAGGAATCATGCCTGCAAGGGAAGGCAACAAATTTGCTTAACCAAGGCACACTTGCGCTTTCGTCCTGTCAGACGAGCCTCGGCGGCTCGTACCAGACACGGGCATAGTTCACATGAGCCTCCTGACTGTAGAGTGGCAGCCATTACTGACCTCTGCTGCTGCGGGGGGCAGCGGCTTGGGGAGTACATGCCCGCCTCGGAGTTGGAGGGCATCATGTTTGGCTGCGGTGCTCCCGGTCCAATGGGTCCAATGGGGCCATCGGGGCCAATCCCAGGGTCCTGTCTACTTAGGAACCCAGAACAAGGGCATGGTCTCATCAGCATGCCATACCCACGGACAACACCTGCAGCCACATCTCATACAGACGCACGGGCAAAGACGCAGACACGCATGCACAGTACCCACCTGCGATCGTAGCCTGGACCATAGGGGTACTGTTGTCTCTGGTTCATCGGCACACCGCCCATGGCCCCCGGAGGCCCCCGGCCATACTGCTCACCCATGCTGCCGCTGGGGCCCTGCCCAGAGCCCATGAACTGCTCCCCAGCTGCAGGGACACACAGGCACTTGCCACGTCACTGGCAGCTCTGCCACTGGCAGCTCTGGTGGGCTGCCGCACCCCAGAATCACATGTAGGGAGGCCCTCACCTTTGCGCATAGCACCAAAGGGGTCCTTGTTGGGCTCGTAGGGGCCCATGCGACCCATCATGTCTGGGGTGCCCATGCCAGGCTGGTAGCCGGAGTTGGGGGTCATGGAATTCCTTCTTGAAAAAGCAGGGTCTCCGCCATCTGCAAAGGGGTCTTGAAGATTCACTGGCGTGCTCCTGAGGAGGGCCAGAGGACAGTCAGTGCTGAACAGCAGGCTGCCAGTAGGGTGCGACTGTGCAGCATAGGGCTCACCTGACTCCAGGCATGGGGGCTATCTGACTGTGTGGGGTGGAGGCGGGAGTGGGGGGTTTGAGGTCCCCCCCTTCGGCCATGGAGCTGCTGGTGGACTGTGGGGTCTGAGGACCCTGCAGTGAACCGGACCCGGCTGCAGAGGGGCAGACATAAAAGCACATGTGGGTTAAGCAGCACGCAGGCACGACGCGCACCCCACCCCCCAGGCAGCCACACAGCTCACATGCTTCTGTTCATTCTGCATACGGCAGCACTGCGGGGCCACTAGCAGGCAGCTGCAATCACGCCAACACAGATAGCCCGCCCCCTTCATCGGGGGTGTGGCTTGGTGATAGGGTTAGTTTACACGCAGTGGCTCTGTTTCCATTCATCGTTTGCAGGGCGAAAAACAGCCCAGTCAGCTGTGCAGCCTTGTGTGTTGTGCCCCCAGCTGACCCCCCACGGGAGTTAAGTATTCAGAATATACCCACAAGTGCCTGCCAGGGTGCCAGAGGCATGCTGGGAATGTGTGTGTGTCTGTGGGGGGGGGGGTGTCACACTGAGCCTGAAAACTAAGTCGATCTTACAAGCTCTGCACACTCCCTGCTCTGCAAATGGTATTCTCTGGTCACACACGCCCACTGGCAGTCCCCTTTCACACACAGAAATACCGTGGAGGCAAGCATTACTTGAATGCACACGCCGTGAGAGGGTGCAAAAGCACTGGGATGGAAGGCAGCCTGGAGGCAGCAGGCCGTGGGACTTTGCTAAAGCATCCCGTAACACCTCAGGGAAATTCCTCTAACAGTGTCAGCAGTGCCACAGCACCACTAATGCCAGAGAAAATAGCCTACAGAAAGTGAGAGAGAGCATTATGCTACACCATCACTATCACCGTCGGTAGGAGCTGCCAATTCCTTTACACCATTTTCTCACGGTTTGTCTTAAGGTTTTGCTGTTGACCCTGTGGACAGGGCTATAGCTGGACACTGGGCTTCACACCCACCGGGGGAGGGGGGCTGGATCTTGGCCTGGTTCTTTTTGGCGTCCGTGGTGAAGATGTCTGGCGGTGGGTCCTCGCCACGCTCCACCTTGCACTCGAAGGCGTACAGACACTGGATGTACTGCTTCTTCAGTGAGCTGGCGGCGCTGCTGGACGTGCCCACGTTCAGGTTGGTGGCCAGCTCCCGCCACTTCTTGTTCTTATTGACCTACAAGAGAGCGTTAATGTCAGCAAGTCAATAAGACCAGGGGACAAAGACACAAGCCACTTGAGCAACTCGATGATCACACAGTCCAGCTGGAGCAGACTGCTATATAATGCAGAGTGACCGTTTGCGCTGTATGTCAGCCAGTGTGAGGCCCCTCCGTGGAAACGCACGCACACCCACCTGTGTGAGGCCGCCGATCTCCTTGACAGAGATATAGAGGCGGAACAGGTCAAGCGGCTTGCGGCCCACGGCAGGCAGGTTGTTCATGCCCATGGCCTTCTCCTCGGTGAATGCTAAGTACCGGTCCACCCACACCTTGCGCTCCGGTTCAGGACCCAGCTCATACAAGCGAGTGATTTTCTCATTGGTGGTCGTGGAAGAGCTCGACTTCTAAGACGAATAGAAAGGGTGTGTATGAAGGCAGGCTATGAACTTAGCATGACCTCTGGCGGCACCTAGAAGCCACCTGCTCAGTCACAGGGGGCTCACCTTCTTCGAGTCACTTTTTGGGGTCCCATCCACTTTGCTGTTCATCTTCTGAGCTGGGTTCAGTTTGACATCCATCCCAAACTCTGGGCTGGGAGCCATGCCTGAGGGCAAAGACAGGCATGGATTTATGGGTACAGGGAACAGAGGCGTGCAAGGCCTTGGAGCCAGCAGGGGGCAGTACTCACCAGCAGCATTGGCAGCCATGTTGCCGCCCATGGGGTAGGGGCCGCCCTGCGGGTTCATCATGGCTGGCATGCTGTTCATCGCAGGTGCATAAGGGGAACCAGCACTCATCACACCCTGAGGCATGTTGGGATAGCCTGGTGGTCTGGGGAGAAGGGCATGCTTGGTCAGCACTCCTGGGACATCATGGCGTCTGATAGCTTACACCTCTCATGTTTGAGGTGCTCACCCATTTATACAGCTAGATATTATTATTGAGGCAAATCAGGGAGGAACATTGCCTCTTCACAAAAGAGCAATTCACCTGATGTAAGTACTACTTGAATAGTTAACCCCCCCCGCCCTGCTTCACTCACTGTATCTTGCCCTGCCTCGCTCTGCCCCGCCTCGCCCTATCCTCCCTTGCCCCCAATTCGCTTCAGTGTGCCCTGCCTCACCTCACTGTACCTTGCCCTGCCTCGCTGTATCTTGCCCTGCCTCACTCTGCCCTATCCTCCCTTGCCCCAAACTCGCTTCAGTGTGCCCTGCCCCACCTCACTCTATGCTGCCTCACCCTGCCTACGACTACACTCAAGGGTCCTGCTCCTGCTGAATTACACTGCATCTGTGCCTCACTGCCAGCTGTAGGGTCAGCCTACAATAGAGAAACAACCAATTAGGAGAAGACTACCGCATAGTCCCCCAAGGGGCCACCTGCCCCCCGCTTAAAGCTCCTTCCCATTGGCACCGGGCTCAGGTGGCCTCACCTGCTGTGTATGGAGTTGGTGTTGGTGTGCTGCATGCCCGCAGCTTCCGGAGGCTTCCTGTTCAGGTTGCCGGGGGGAGGACACATCCCTGACCCCACCTGGGAAGGCATGCTGCCCATGTTGGGGCCCATGTTGGGGCCCATGCTGGGACCCATGCTGGGGCCCATGCTGGGGCCCATGTTGGGGCCCATGTTGGGGCCGTAGGGACGGGCCCCCATCTGTCCCGGAGCCATCCTTCCCGGGGGCATACCAGCATATGGAGGCCCTCCTCCCGGCCCCGGCATGGGGCTCATGGAGCCAGCCGCCATGCCAGGGCCCTGGTAGTTAGAGTTCGGCATGCCACCATAGCCAGTCTGCCGGTATGCTGCCAGGAGGGGACCCCACAGAAAAGTCAGGTTACACATGGGATACACACAGCTCATGCATGTAGACAAAGCAGTGGGGCTGCTCTCATCAAGCCTGGGACAAGAAGAGAGGCGATGGAGACCTGAGCAGGCCCAGAGGAGTAAGCAGAGCTCGGTGCTGCCAGGGCTCACCTTGCGGCCCATACTGGCCACCCTGAGGCCCGTAGCTGTTCTGTTGGTAAGGCCCCATCCCAGCATGCATCTGTGCGCCCGAGGACTGACGGGGCGATAAGGCAGAGCCAGGCTGGGGGGAGCCATATGGAGCCATCTGTGGGTTCCGCATGAACACTGGGAAGGAAGGCAGAGATGGATAAGCTTCAAGGTGCCACACCTATCCAGCTGAGCACTAAGTATGTTGTCACTGAGGCATACCCGAACGAATCAGGCACAAGGAGCGGCCAAGAGGATAATGAGAATGTACGGAGCAAGAAGTGAAGCTTCATCACCTCTGTCCTGGCCCATGGTTGATTGGTTCATGGAGGGATGTAGGATTCCATCTGACTGAACACTTGGAGGACGTGGGGGCATCTGGTTCCCTGGGCGACAGCAGAGTCAGAATCACTCACTCAGGCAGGCAGACAGCCTGTTAAGGGGCTGTGTGTGTATCTGCGTTATTATAGGGACAGTACCAGCTGAACTGCTGAGGAGCAAGTGTGCAGTAGGGCAGGCAGCTCGTTATGGGGCTGCATGTGTCTGCGTCTGCGCAGCTATTAGGGAAGGGAGGGCCTACCTGGCACAGCAGCTGGGGACAGCGGGCCAGACCGGGACGGAGTGGTGCTGGCGGGGGAGCCCACAGGAGATGGCGAGGGCCCACGGATTCCGGGCAGGTGGGGGGAGGTGTGGGGGGAGAAGGGAGATTGGGCCGGGTTGCTCTGCTCGCCCTGGCTGCTGGACACCCCCGAGGTGCTGACGCCAGGGCTCAGGGCCCCCTCGGCACCCGTGGGTAGGTCGTCAATGGAGCCAGACAGGTCCTGGGGGAGAGGAGAGTACAGGACCGGAGCTCAGTGGGAGCAGGGGAGTGGGGGAGAGCTCAGGCAAAGGCTGGAACTCTGCCCAGCAATGCGAGGAGGCGCAAGCTCAGGTCCAGTCTGCACACTGCAGGAGATGCTGCCCTTTGGTGATCAAACAAAAGTGCCACTTCTTTTGAATCCTGATGAAGCAAAAGATTCAAAAGCCTTAGAAAGTCCTCAGTTATACTCCAAGCAAATAAAATGACAATGAAAGTTCACATGTGGCAGACGTTGCCAGTGCACTCCAGCGTGCAAACAGCCTGAAGGTGTGAACGCTTTTCTTACCAATGCTGTGTGTTTGCTCATGTGTACAAGCGAGCGTGTGTGTCTGACTGAGTGCGTGTGTTTACCAACCCGGCCTCACGCGTTTCAGAACAGAAAAAGGTTCATCTGACCGTCAGAGCGGGAGCTGGAAACGGGGCTGCTGGAAGGGATCCAATCATTTCCCATGGAATGCCGGTTCCACTACTATTTCTGGGACATGACCTGAGTGTGGATCCCCAGAGGGAGAGGCACGGGGAGGACACCGAGGAAAGGCCTACTGCAGCTGAGCCAAGCCGCCTGGAGAGTGCTATATACAGAGGAGGGCTGTGGCCAGTAACGAGGATAGGGTCAAGATCGAGGCTGTGGCATGACAGCAGGACCCAGGAGCAGAAGACAGGAGCACAAAGGAAGCACTGGGACGACAGCAGAGGCGAGGTGCCAGCGAGGAAGCAGCTGGCTAGAGGCCGCCATCAAAGCATTGGCCAGCCCTGATCATACCAAGCTAGGAGGTAGATCATGGCCCTCACAAGCGGCACGTGCTGGAAGGGGGAGAGGAAAGAGCAGGAATGTGTGTCACGCTACGTCTCCAGCTTAGCAACCCGCACAAAGATGCATCAGCAGAGAAGGTAGCAGAGGGGTGAGTGCTGTCAGGCTCTAACAGCAAGCCCATCCCTGTTATTCTAGTGTATCCCCAAGGCAGACCTCTGTGACCCAGCTACACTGAAGCTGCATAAGAAGAAAACACGTCCTGGAGCATCTTAGGCTAAAGGCCTGGTCGGAACCCGAGTGAGATTCTGTAGGAAGACTGGAGAACATCAGCAATGCCCAAGCATCATGATGGGACATAATCCAGCCTGCCAGGACGGGCGGAGATGCCACCCCAAGCAGCACAACAGGCCAATCAATCAATCTCCACACATGCATCACCTCAGACTTTGTTTACCCCCTTCACATGCCCTGCCCCCAATCTAAAGCACCAACATAATGAAGCAAAGGGCAGCATCCAAGCAGTGCAACCCGGCCCAGTCTACATTCTCCCCCCACAACTCCCCTCACCCTCCCCACATCCACAGGCCCTCTGCTTAGTCATCAACAGGACCATAAGATGGCACTATCTGCCTGCTGAAGGAAAGACACAGACTGAGCATGAGCAATGGAAGCAGCAGCCCCAGCACCTTAGCACCCCATGCGCCTCAGCCTCCTTACTATCCCACAGCAGCACAGAGCAACACCTGCCTGTCTGTTCCAGGTCCAGCATTCCTCGGTACTAACCAGAGGTGGAAATTTCAGGTCCAGAAAGTACAAATCCAGACCGTGATTTAGTTTCAACCAACCAGTTGCGCATA
>JAODLC010000050.1:17825497-17844731 GCA_026781145.1 Hippopotamyrus pictus
GTCTCTCTCCCAGTCTCTCCTGTCTGCCTGCCTGTCTCTCTCCCAGTCTCTCCACCTGCACTAACTTACAGTTTTATGAAGTGACAGCTTCCAGGGCGCTACACTCCTGTAGGCTGCTTCTTCAGCCAGATATCCTCATTACCATTTAGCAGGCATTTAACCTGAAGTACCCTCTATAGAACACTATCCCTTACCTGAGGTGGTGGGGGGAAGCGCTGGAACGAAGATTGCTGCTGTTGGAGAGGGGGGGTCTGCGAGTAGGGTGCAGGTTGGCCCTGCGGAGGCTGAGAGTGTCCCGGCGGCTGCTGGGACTGCGGGGGTTGAGCTGCCGCTTGCACCGGGGGCTGCTGAGAAGATGGCTGCTGCTGCTGCTGCTGCTGCTGCTGCTGTGGATATCCTGCCTGACCCTGGGCGCCCGGAGGAGCCTGGGAGCCCGGCTGTGGAGGTGGCTGTCCCGGAGCCACCTGCTGGTGGCCGTAGGGAGGCTGACTCTGGCCGTAGGGTGGCTGGCCTTGAGATTGCGCGTAGGGGGGACCAGGCTGGCCGTGCTGCCCATAGGGCCCCTGCTGCTGGCCCTGCTGGCTGTAGTAGGAGGCAGGGCTCTGCTGTCCGTAGGGACCCATCTGCATGGGGAGAGACGACACAGACTCAGACCATGCCCAGGGTGAGAAAGGAGGGGGCACATAAATATTGAGGGTAAGAGGCAGGGGCGCTACCTGCTGGCCGTAAGGCATGCCAGCCATACCCCCAGGGGTGCGACCCTGCATGCCCATAGGGTATCTCTGAGGGGCAGGCGGGCCGTAGCCTTGACCGGGATAAGGCACCCCCTGCTGCTGCTGAGGAGAGGGGCCCTGCTGGGGCTGCTGTGAGTAGGGGTTGGCAGCTCCATAGGGCTGGCCCCGCATCTTCGCCATGGGATCCATGGGGCTGGGGGGCTGTGGGGCAAGAGGAGAGGGGCAGCGTTAGACCCGGACAGACAGCGATGACGGCTGGGTCACAGCCAGTATTCTTGCTCTCAGGGGGATCTGTCACACAGGGGAACTTTTCAAACGACGGGTCTCCGCTGTGACGCGGCAGCACCGAGCACAGCAATGGGCGGCACGGTGACACAGCAAGAGGTGACCGTGCAACACGGCAGCACGCAAACTTGCAGATACCCGGCCTATGCACTGGCAGGCAGACATTAGCACAGAAGGACCAGTCGGGTTTCCCATAATGCTCAATGGGAGATGCCAGACAGACACCTGGCCACAGTGATGACCTCCTTACACGTGTGCGGCGGCCCCCAACATCTGGAGTCCTAAATGAATGAGAATCAAGCAGAGAGACTCGCCGGATGCAGGCCAGGGACAGCTGTGCCAGCAGCACACGCTTCCAAAACCACATCCATTCGTGCTCTTTTCTGTATGAGCTATGTGCATATAGGGTCCAGGCCACTTTTTATGGATCAGACGCAAGGAACAGAATATCAAAGATGGCAGCACTAAAGTTACAGCTCCCAAAGAGAGGGGGAACCAAACCAGTACGGAGGAAGAGGAGAAGCGTAAATGCAGGTGAGGAGGGGAGCTGCGTTGGCCAGCAGCAAACTAGCGAGATGCTTCTTTGCTTCCAACAGTGATTTTTCTACCTTTTTTTTTTTTTTAAAAAACCTCACTTAGGGTTAGTTGATGACTGAGCTATTTATAGCCCATGAAACGGCGGCCAGGCTGATGAATTCTAACACTTCCCAGCTGCACAGCCGCTAGAGGCCGATCCAGACGGTCGCTTGTGTTTCCACACAGACGCCCTGGCACAGGAGGAGGCTTGTAGGCACTGGGGGTGGGGGGAACCTTACTGCTGGGGGAGGAATGCCAAAGGTCTCAGAGGAAAGCTAGTCCATCCCAGGGTTTGGCTTCAGCCAGGCTCTGTTGCTCAGGGAGGATCGACAGCAAAGCATGGAACTAAGCCCAGCCCCGGTTCTGCCACAGCCCGCCCCCATCCGGGGCTTTCCAGCTAGTCACGACGCTGTGTGAAGTGTGTCACCGGCGGCTTCTACCTACAGGCCAACTTCTCGGTGCTCCAGAGCACTTTCTCCAAGAGAACTCAGAGAAATGAAGAGGCTCTGCAGACAGCTGAAGAGGCTCAGCGTGACACAGGAAGCAGGAAGAGCAGCTGCCAGACAGTGAGGCAGCAGAACTTGCGCTACACTGCCAGCATGCGCGCAACACTGAGGCAAGGTGAGCAGGCCGAAACCTGCAAGCAAGAGAGCCCCACCCTCCCAAGCAGATTGCATGCACTCAGCTCTCAGGAGAGGCACCCCCATACTCATCCCTCTCTCACTCGCTCAGGGATCGGTGGACGGGCAATAGACTCTTCAATGGCCAAATAGCAAACCATTAAAGGTAATTACCACATGGCTAATCTGCATATAAAGAAACCATAGCAGCCATTGGTGGGGGGCATCATCTCCCTGTGTCTGGAACAGATCAGAAACAACCACTGCTAGTATGATCCAGCACATGCCAGCCAATGAGGAGGGGAGACATGGAAGTTTGATTTGCAGCACAATTCTTTATGCTTAAACAGCCATCTTTGTGATTAATTTTTCAATGGCCATTTCCAATATTACCAACACTGCCAGAAAACAAGACCAGGTGATGGACTGCTGCTTAATAAAGTTTCATCTAATCATAAAACAAGGAAAATGTTTACTTCGAGACTAATACATATTGGTTCAATATCTCGATAAACAAACAACGAACCTTTCACCCTTCTTGGCAAGCTGGCCCAAAAAAATAAACAAAAAAAAAAAAAAAAAAAAAACACTCATTGGTTTGCGGATTAAATACCTGTAGAGACGTAGTAGGATCACAGCACCTAACTGTGCCCTTTCTTGGCTGCACCTATAGGACACATTAACAGCCTGAACTCCCAGCCCTACAAGCCCTCAGTGCCTGTGCAGCTAAGCAGAGTCTTGGGGTGCCAAACCTTAACTTAGACATGAGATAAGGACCCAAAGACTGAAAGCAAATAGGACAGCACTTATATCACTGTGACGATGAAAACTGCAGTTCCAATAGTTTAAACAAAAAGCTTCCTAATATTTGCTTTTTTGAGGTCTTCGCTTTTGTAAAGAGAATTTATCAGTGACGCTTTTGCAATGGGTTGTACAAATGTTCGAGTTACTTCATTTTAACACTGATCATAGTTCATACAGCCCCTCAACCACCCACGCTGTACTAGCTCACCCATCACAGTAATAGGATTACTAGCCTGAGCACTACTGAATGCTACCAGAGTTTGCACCTTAATTTCCCCTCAGGGATTAATAAGTTTGTGCTGCAAGAACATGCAAAATAATGCGTCACTGTAGAGTGAGGTATTTGACGAACACCATACAAAACACTTAAATATCTACAAACATGCACACCATTTAGAGCACATCAGACCAGTGCAGTCTTAATGTTGTGTTTAATTAGTTCTCAATGACATTTTCTGGCCCAGGCCACACCCATCCGTGTGACAGCCAATTGCAGGCTGCCCCAGAGGAGGCGTGGCATGACTGCATCCTAACGTCGCATTGGCACGTGTTGGTCTGACTGTGTGCTTAGAAAGGCAGCAGACAGCTGAGCCAGAGCAGCAAATTACCATGTTAATCCTACTTTCTCTTCAAAACAAAGTTCAATGAAAGGGATTACCATGATTTAGGCTTGGCCTAAATGAAAGACTCACCATGTGAAATTTACACACATGCCAGCGCCACTTTCCATGGGCTCAGGCAGGTCGAACGAATCACCCAGTCACCACCACCACCACCTTCTCTCTCTCTCCCTCTCTCCCTCTCCGGCAAAGCTGGCACGGTCACATTATACCATGGTGCTCAGGCAAGTAGCAACAGCAAAGAGGAGAAAGATTATACTCATCTTTAATATTAATAATGAAAGTAATGAAAGAAGGACACAGCATGTAAGATTTCCCCATATTCCTTGCCGACAGTAACACAAGATTAGAAAATTATGTGGAGAAGTGCTACAACTAACCATGCAAAGTTACATACCTCAGTGAATGGTGCAAATTTGGACAGATACTGAAAAATATTTTAGTCTAATATCGCCAATATTAGAACACTGGAACATAAGACATTTACAAACGAGAGGAGGCCATTCCGCCTCTCAAGCTGGACTGGGGAGAACTCAACTAATAGCTCAGAGTTGTTAAAATCTTATGTAGTTCTGATTTAAACGTGAAGACTATTCCATATTCTAACCACATGCTGTGTAAAGAAGTGCTTTCTCAAATCCAGTTTAAAATGTTCTCCTGCTAATTCCCACCTATGGCCTTGTATTTGAACTAATATTGAAGTAACTATTTGGGTGAACAGCATCCAGACCGGTTAGAATCTTATAGACCTGGATCATGTCCCCCCCTTAGTCTCCTTTGCTTGAGGCAAAACAGATTCAGTTCAGCTAACCTCTCCTCATAAGACATTCCTCTAAGACCAGGAATCATTCTTGTAGCCCTACATTGAACCCTTTCCAAGGCAGCAATGTCCTTAAGGTAAGATGACCAAACCTGCACACAATTTTCTAGGTGGGATCTTACCAAGGAATTGTAAAATCTTAGCATCACCTCCCTTGACTTAAACTCCATACACCTAAAGATGTAACCCAACATCCTATTGGCCTTTTTTATTGCTTCCCCACACTGGCGAGAGCGGGACATGGAAGCATCAACATACACACCGAGGTCTTTCTCATAATCAGCTACCTTTATTTCAGTGGAACCCATAAAATATCTATACTTTATGCTTCTGCTCCCTGCATGGATTACCTTACATTTATCTATGTTAAATTTCATCTGCCAGATATCAGCCCAGTCGCTAATTAAAGCAAGATCCCGCTGTAGCCTCTGTGCTGCTAGTTCAGTATCTGCTATACCACCCTTGGTGTCGTCTGCAAATTGTGTAATATTTTTTGTATGTATGTATGTATGTATGTATGTATGTATGAATGTGTGTGTATATACACACACACACGCACAGTGTTTCCCCTACCATTATATTGGGGGGGCACCCCAATATTATTTATCTCATTTACACAACAGCTTGGCATCCTTGTCTCTGCACAGTCGCACGTTTACAATTCTCCTCTGCTCTCTGTATCGTGCATGGCAGAGTTCTGCCTCAATGTGTGCACACAGACACGTGCGCGCAGACAAGTGAGCACACCCCCAACAGCGGACAGAGAGCACGCGTCAGAAAATATGTTGTGTCAACCACCTGAAAAGCAGACAAATACAACAGCATTTTTTTTAATGCTCCCAGGGTGATAAATATGTTTCACAATGGGATTTTCTGATTTAAACTATTAGTATTTTAAGCTATCACCTTTAAAGCCTAACAGTTAATGTTTTTGCAGGTCAAGACAAACATCTGCAATAGGCTGCAAGGAAACCATCTTGCAGCCTGCATGCGGATCTCAATAAATGGGCCAGACGTTTCTGACTTCCCATATCAATAGGCTCTTCTTTTCCAGAAGCCCAGAAAGATACACTGCAGTGACAAAAGCTGCACACTTTGTGGATACTTGTCATAAAAAGAAATGTTCTGATGTTTAGTTCAGCTGTCATATTGACTGCTGTCAATAAAAGAAACACAGGAACACCATGAATCCTGTCGGTGTCCATCTGCCCCCCCCCCCAAACTCTGTAAACCTAGTGGAAACACTGATGTCAATATTGTTTATGTAAATTAGGAACAATAGTGATCCTAAAATTGAACCCTGTGGTACCCCGCTATGAATGCAGGCCGACTGTTCACCAGTTTTCAATCCAAGCTGTTAAAGTTCCTTTGAACTTCAGTAGGAACCGTTTGTGTTAAATAGATCACATCATAGGCCTTTTTCTGGTCAATTTGTCTTGTAGCTTCCTCAAAGAACTCAAGTAGATTAGTTAAACAGGATCTACCTCTCCTAAATCCATGTTGGCTATCCCTCAGAATGTTACTTGTATCCAGGTAATCTACCATTTTCACTTGGATTACAGCTGACATTACTTTCAAACTAATTGGAGTATGACTGATTACTTCTACCCCTCTTTTAAATATGGGCATTATATTAGCACGCTTCCAATCAGAAGGTACCACACCACCAGATAAGGATTTCTGAAATAGTAAAGTTAAAGGTCGGCAAGTAATATCCCTCATCTCAAAAACTATTATTTATTTATTTTGAGTTTAGCTAGGCTTTGCAGCACATCAGCTACAGTTATACATATAGTAGTCACAGATGATGCTGAATTAGTAATAGGAGTCGGTATGTCACTTGTGTCATTTACAGTGAATACCCATGCAAAACAATAAATAATCTCATTAACTATATGAAGTTTCAATATTAAACCCTTACTATCCTACAGATTTATTGATTTTAGCTTTTTGATGTTAAAAGTATTGATACTGATAACCAGCTAACCTCTGAGCCACTTGCTGAGGTTCTATAGTTGTTTATTCTGTGGAAAACAAAAGATCAATCTGCAGGCCAGTACTTTGAGACCTCTTATAAGTGTTGTAAGGGCAACAAAAACCTTTGTATTCCACTACAAAAACTGGCTGATCGTGCAGTGCAATCATCTCCATTATTGTAGTAGCTATGGTCTTTAGGTCTGGTACTGCCAATTTTGAATACTGATAACGTTTAAGTATTGGTCGGCAAAATCAGCCAAGACTGACACATCAAAATGATGTAGATATCTAAATGTGTACTGAATAAAGCCCGGTACCAGTATATTAACTGATATATCATGCATCCTTAACTCTAGCTAGTTAAATTCAACAATTCTCTATGCACGGCCTCCTTGAGATGCTTGGGTGGAAATTTCTGTGTGGGCTTTATGGACTAGTACAGCAAAGGCCACTCAGGGAGGCTGCCGTTACAGTAAAGTTGAACACTGGAAATCAACATCATCTGAATTAAACATTAGGACTGTCACTATCAATTATATCAATAATCGCGCAATCTACCGATTAATCTGCTAATTCGTCGAGTAATTATCTATGTATAACATAATAAATACATGGCAACCAGTGCACGGCCGGAACCAGCAAAATATTGCAGGGTACACACTTGGCATCACAAACAGCCAATTTAGGCACTCCAGTTCATTTAAGTTACATGTTTATGGACAGTGGAAGGACACCGGAGAATCCGACAGAAAAACCCATACACACACACAGGGTGAACATGCAAACTTCACACTGTGCCACCCTCAATACTAGGCTTGCACAATGTGCAATGTTAATACTGACATGGCATTTAATGAACATACATCTGTCACACCACAAGGACAGTGATGATTTGAAGTGAACCCAGAAGACTATCAATAAGCATCAAAAACATTTTTTGGTCAGTCATAGGCAACAAAATTAGGAAGGTCTGCAATTTTAATACATAACCATTTAATATTTTTTGGCAGCATACCATATTATGGCCCTCAAAAGGTCAGGGGACTGGAGGAGCTTGCCACTTATTACACTTTTACCCCCAAAAGTCTCTGACAACCATCATACACAGAAAACGATCAGATATTTCTCCATAAGAACAAGCACAAAAACAAACACACTGGGCTCAGAGCCCTTATCCTTCCAAAAGTTGCTGGTCCAGCCAAATACAATCCAAGGCCATAACCTTTATTTTAGCAGTGAATATTCTGACAAAGTAAAGCAAAATGACTAAAGTCAAAGTGATGACATACACAGGTTAGGCTATTCTGAGAGGCTAAATGGCACATATCTATGGCTAACCTCATATTAATGGGTGAGTCTGTTAAACCCAAATGTCTTCTTTTAAGATGCAGTTGCACCGCAGTTATGCTGTGGTGCTATTTAAAGGAGCTTTCCACCACACCAAGTACCGTAATTTTGGTACTTTCACTTTTCAAGTACCAAAAGTGCCAAACCAGCCGGGGTACCACTTTGGTGCTTTGGGGTGGGAATGTCTCAAACACAATACAAATGCCACCTTGAAAGCAATTGCAAACTCAGAAAAACGATAAACAAAGTAAAAATAAAAATAAAAAATTGGGATCTGCTCCGAAGAACAAAATCAGGATGGCATGACAAGAAATTGAAAAATATTTTGTTTAATATACTAGGAAAGCAGGCATATAGTGTGATGTGTGATGTCCTAGCAATGTGATTTTGTTGTAATAAATATTTATGAAACAAAAAAAGGAGTTCATAAATTTCTCACAAACCCATCTTCGAGTGATTTAAACAGCAGGGACGAAAATTACTATGATAGTTTCAGAGAACACGTGGAGGTAAACTTTAAACTAATTTTTAAACATATATTACATAATATATAAAAGGAATAAATTCAAATTTTTTTTCTTTGACAGAGTTAGGGAGTGAA
Organism: Hippopotamyrus pictus; assembly: GCA_026781145.1. Taxonomy (NCBI): domain Eukaryota; kingdom Metazoa; phylum Chordata; class Actinopteri; order Osteoglossiformes; family Mormyridae; genus Hippopotamyrus; species Hippopotamyrus pictus. Next base: position 17,833,882 of record JAODLC010000050.1, read on the forward strand.
AATAATTTAGCGAACCTTTAACCCCCTGCACTATAATGTCCATATACAGAATTGAAAGTAAGAGAAAGCCTGATCTTAATCTAGCTTACTAGTGATTTAAGAGCTGTATGTGCATAAAATGCGATGTTGGTATTAATATCGGACATCGTCCAGACATATCACGGCCATTTTTCAAATTCATTACAAAATGCCCCACCTCACATTGTGATGTCATTCGGCACTGGTATCAGTTTTCCACTGCCGTAAAAACTAACACCTTGAAGTACCGTACTTTTGGTAGTACCAAAAGTATGGTACATGGTGCGGTGGAAAAGTGCCCAAAGTGCTGCTTTGCAAAACTGTCAGATGACTGCTTTTTTCATTCACTTTTAAAAGTAAAGTGCTTCAACACAACTGGGGCTTTCGATCTTTATTTGAACCCTCACCCAGTAGGTGCCATATTTGTTATATCATATTGCCATATAATCGAGAAGGAAAATTTTAAATCGATGATTTTAATAATCGTATTTAATCAGTAATTGTGACAGCTCTATTAAACGTGATTACTTTTCGGCGGCAATTACACGGGGTACTTCCTACAGTATTATGACAGTAAGTGTGCTGATAGGTGACCAGGTACAACAGAGCCTAATCATTTGACAGCGCCCCCTACTGCATGTCAAGGCCAAAAAATCCATAACACCATCCATGAACATCAAAGACAAAAGACAAACATGGCCAAAAAACACACTCTTCAGAGTGCAAAAAAATCTCAATTCCCTCCTAATTAAAGTGAAAACAAACACACCCTAACATTCTCTTGCACAGCTTAACAGTGCTTATTTACTATTCTATATTCGCAAACAACCATTTCAATGACATGTATGACAGCTATGGTGCGTTTTGCCATAAATTGCATCACAGGAGTATGGATGACGACAGGAGCCAACCTGACCGCTCAGTCCGAAACAAAATGTTTGAAGGGAGCCCTGGAGGGTTGTGGATTCCATCACGGCAAGGTCAGCACACTGAGCATCACCCACGATCAGAAAGTGTCACAGTGCTGAGGCTGCAAGACGACGAACGCAAATGGCCCTCAAAAGGTCAGGAGACTGGAGGAGCTTGCCACTTATTACACTTTTACCCCCAAAAGTCTCTGACAACCATCATACACAGAAAATGATCAGATATTTCTCCATAAGAACAAGCACAGAAACAAACTGGGCTCAGAGCCCTTATCCTTCCAAAAGTTGCTGGTCCAGCCAAATACAATCCAAAAATGATCAGAGAAAAGGTCATTGGGGGGTACCAATCGAGCGAGAACAGCAGGCTCCAACAACCCAAGCACCAGCACAGAGAGCTGAGCTCACAGCAAGGGCCTGCACAGCAACCTCACATCAGGGAGTGTTAGGATCGATTTATGCTTGGCGCTTGCAACTCGTCATGACCACCACGTACATTTACTTGCTTGCTTATTTTCATAAGCAATTTTTCAATATAGTTCCAGTATTTAGAAATTAAATTAAATTTGGCAAGAGCGTGGAGGTTTGCATTTTGATAAAAAAAAAATTATATTGTTATAGGAAAGAAAACATAGCAAGCATTGCGATTTTAATAATCGTTCAGTTTCAAGATTAAAATAATGTGAAGCATATAGCAGATAGTTTACTGCCACTACTTTTGCATGAGCTCTGCATATGCTCTCTGAGCCAATCCTCATCAATTTCATCATGGCTCTTTAAATTACTCAGACATGTTTGTGAGAAATTGATTTAGAACTCATTATTGCTTTAGAAATATTGCAATATTTATTTTTTTTTGTTCTCTGATATTGTGCAGCCAAAATACTAAATACAAAATACTAACTACTACAATATATCTAACAATACATAATGTAACATTGAACCTGAGGTAGGATATAGAGAATGTTGAAGACATTACAAAATTAGCAACGCAACATGGAAACAGTGAGTGTAAAACATTTCTTACTACAACCTCATACAGACAAGTAAGACTGGAAACAAAGTAGCCAACTAAGATGTCTTTCTTGCATTGCCCCTGGTGAATACAACTTCTAATCCTTCAGAATGACAAACTACACATGCAAGTATGAACAGCAGCACTGCTTGCGTAGTGACAACACCCGTAAACCAGCCGGGTAAACGGACGAGAGAGTGCTGAACTGGAGACAAGTACAACCAAAGTATATGATTCCCAAATGGTTACCAATAATTTTGAACCTGAGGAATACTGTGGTTACGCACTCGCAGTAAAACAAACCTCAGCATGCTACCTGCTAAACAAAACTCTGACAGCTGGCTGACACCTTAGTTCCATCTAAATAACGGAGGCATAACAGACTCAAATAAGCCCTGTGCTGAGGTCAGGACTAACAACCTTACAGTCACTCCTGCACCAAGGTCACAACTGTTCCAGGACCAGTCCCATACATGGCATCCGATGGTTCCCACTCAAGCAGAGCCCTCTTTTGACCATCTTAGAATGAGACATTAATTGAATTTGCAGGACAGAAATCACATGCATGTCAGCAAAAATTGCTTGTTTCTATCCCTGCAAAGTAGCAAATACAAATTAAGACAGGATGATAAATGATTAAGCAATTAAAATTCTGCTTTCAATTTTAGAAAAGGTCAGATAAAACAACCCTTCTAGCAATACCTCCGTTTCCAGATTTTTTGGCTTTGACATATCCCACATAAAGCATTACGAATTATAATTAACATTCTACTTATTTAAATTACACAAGTCAATCAATTAACAGCAAGCACAACAGGTATTTCACCAGAACCATGCCCAAAAACTCTACTGTGTTGGGATCCATGACCTATACCAGCTGAAAATCAGACTTAACATTTAATGCCTGTACGAAACACGTCCCCGTAGTTCACTTGTGATCATTAAAAGCATTAAAGTCTCAACGGCCCAGACAGACACCCATATGCAGATTATACAGCAACACTGCAAAAGCAAATCCTGGTCACAATTTATGTGCAATTCAGTGGGTAGCCAGATTTAACTTTGACAGTGCATTAGGAGGAATTTCAGTACAGTCCTTAACAGAATATGACACCCCTTATGAGAAAGTCTGAACAGTAAGAGGACAGCATTAAGAACCGAGTACTGCAGAGTGCCGCCTTGTCCCAGCGAAGATCTTTGCTCCATCGACGGCTTGACTTCTGCAGTGTGACTGAGCAGGCAGACGGACAGAAACACAATTCAAGACAAAACTGACCAGGATTATATGTGGTTATGAAGTTTATACAGAACAAATCAACATCCTGGGTAACAACCTATTCTTCAAAAAGACAAATAAGACTGCATAGGTTTTACAGATTAAGCACATTACCAGAAGTCCCAAATGAACATGGTAACAAGCCTGGTAACAGGTTTACCCTGTTCAGGGCACAACCCACAAATGCAGGACAGACTTAGAGCTCAGCCTACAATCCATGTCTCATCTATGCCACCCAGAGGCTGTGATGGGGGCCTTTGCCTGGGGAGCAACAGCATATAACGTTAGGGAAGTGCATTAGTGCCTCCTACAGAGCTGACAAGCACCTGCAAGTGGAGAGAGCAGCACGTGCAGGGTGCCAGACTCCACAGCAATACAGGATCTGTGTCCTGCAGCAGGCGGCTGTAGGAGCATGAGGGACCACATCCAGATGGGAAAGGCAGGCACCTGACCTTCTCTACATCTGCATACAGATGCAGATTTACAGAAATACAGTTATGAAATTTGGATGGCAGAGGGACTAAACTCCACTTAAAATAAAACACATATATACAACCAACACCACAGTCCAGACATTAGCGGTTCTCACACTTCAAGTTACAACATGCAGCCCTTCAAAAATTATTTCTATCGCCATCATATTGGTGGCCTACTACTATCATAATATAATTACACATATAACCACAAGATAATTCAAAGAAGTCCGAAGTGGAAGCCAGTTTTCAATCCAGAAAAAAAAACAAATATCCGAGAAACACAACAAATTCTTATGAAGTCTTGAGTTCAATATGTCATCCAAATTAAAGTAATAGCTATGCAACATACTGAAGAACTTGAGATTTTCCACAGAGGTTTTCAATTAATCAGATTTAAGACTGTCTTTTTGCATGTTAAGAGGTAAAAAGAGAAGTAAAAAAGAAAATGCTTAATTGGGGATGCTCATCGCGCATTTCTGAAACGAAGCCGGCGAGAGGAGCGAGAGACTCGATTCGCCCGAGAGCCCGGAGCTCAGGACCGGCGGCGACGCGCCTCTTACGCGCGCCGTTCAAGTATAAGAGCTAATCAGGGATTGTTGCGGCATTACATCAGATGCAATTATAAATGGCCAAGAGCGCAGGGTGGGGAGCCAATCAGATCTCAGCTCGCGTGTCAACCTAAGACCAACTGTCTCCTGCCTTTGACAGAAGGATTTTACCTCCATAATTCAAATCCCAAAGCAAAGCGATCTGCACTCGCTGTAATGGCCGGCAATGTTTACCGGCCGCCCAAGCTCACAAAGCTAGAAGCTAAATAAACGTGCCGGCTCGTCAGAAAGAGGCCGTCTAATAAGAACAAGCAGCGGACGATGTATATCTGCAGCTTCTCACCAAATAACACTATTTTGGTACTTTTTCTGCGGACAGACACCCTTCACACACACAGATCGCAAACGGCTCTCACATTCGTACAGGACCCGCAATGACTGCAATTTTTCAGAGCTAGAGAAGGCAGACACGCCGATATCAAACATACTGTCAGAAATTATCAGATCGATGCGTGTAGCTAATCTACCAACAAATCTTACTCAGTTCACGGAATAAACACAAACGGTAACGTATTAGAACAGTAAAACAGCCATAATGACAGCAGCCGAATGACGTTTGGAGCGCCTTTCGATGCAGATAAACACGCTCGGCAAAATCACCCCTTCTCACCCATTTACCCCAGTAAAAGTACACTGCCCCACGCCCCACGACTACCCAACTTACGATATGCACCTCGGGAAATCAAACGGGTGACTTTTCGTGCAATATCAGGCCACGCTTACAAGACATAAGTACAGTAAACCGAGGTGCTGTTAGGAAAAGGCAAGAGGCAGCCATTTTAGAGAGGCTGTGTAGACAATGGCAGGTCCATAGCAATGTGTTGCACTCTACACCATTTACACCGAGCCTCCAGAGCAGCGCGGCACGGGCTACGGGTGTCCAGGGCTCAACCGGGACCTACCTGATTTCGGGTCAGAGGCTGTCCGGAGTTTCCCGGGCTAATAGGCGGTGGGTGATGGCTCCTTTGTTGCCAAGCCTGGTGGCCCCCACCACCATACTGACTGCTGCTTCCCATGTCTGGTGGTCCCTTGTTAGCCCCTTCCTGGTTGTTGTAGTCGCTCGGTAGGTAGCTCTGGTAGCCCCGCGAAGAGCTGGGCGAGGTCAGGAGCTGATTTAGGGTCGGGGTAGGAGTGGAGTTAGGCGGCTGGTTTCCCAAGTTATACCTCTGAGCGTTGTAGGAGGCAGCCATAGCAGTGGTTCCTCCCGCTGGCTGCTGCTGCTTGCCTGGCTGCCCCCCAGCCGCCGGGGGCTGATTGCTTCTCGGGGAATTCATGGCGTAGCCGGGGCCTGGGTAGGGCGTCCGGTTCGGGAACTGGCTGTAGCTATTAAACTGGTGGTTAGGGAAGCCGTGCTCATGAGAACTGGGCTGATACGAGTCCATCATATTGCCTGGCTGCACAGCCGGCCCCGCTGCCGCTGCCATGCCAGGGCTTTGTTGTCCGCCATGTTGATGAAAAGGGGGCCGGCTGTAGTGCTGGCTGTAACCGTAGGGAGATGGAGGAAAACCGCCCGGGTGATGGTGTCCCATCCCGGGATGGCTATTCCCGTCAGGTCCCACTGAATCATTCTGGTTATTATTATTGTTCAACCTGGACGGATTCCCGTTGCCGTTCTTCATCTCAGGATCCCCTCCTCCCCCCGCATTTCCAGCATCGGCCCCGTCCTGCAGATCCTTTTGACCCGGAGATCCGCTCTCTGATCCCGGTTCCTTATTTTCCTGCTGTTTTTCCCCCGGTACCGATTCCTCCAGCGGGTCCCGATCAGGCTTTTTTAGTTCGGAAGGCGGACTGCTGTTGAGAGTGGCGGCGCTAGCGACCTGAGCGGCCATGATATCCCTCTCTCTCCCTCTCTTTCACAGCGAGTTAGTCACAATCAGCCTCTCAGTAGCATTGAATACAAATACAATTATTTATACCAATGTTCCCGTGTCCCGGTTCATCCCCCCCAACACCAGACAGAATCCGGGTTGGCCTACCGGTTCCGATTCGAATAAAAAGTTAATGGAAGAATATAAATAAAGATCCCGGGAAATAATTTAAGCGACACTGAATGTGGGGGGGCTTCTGTTACAGAGCGAGACTGAGGGCGAGAAACTGATCAAACCAGCACGAGGCTTCGCGAGACACAGCCATTTTACTGAGGCACGCGGAAAGACGCAAAACGCGGAGCGGAGTGGGTCCCGCTGGAATGGGACGGGCTAGGCCTATTCTATATATATATATATTTTAATTACGTTAGACCACGATAGTTTTATTTATTACATATAGTCAAATGTCGTCGTTTTAAAACACCTATAACAGAATAATCTTAATACTGAAACCATGTAACTCCTCGTACTAGTAATATAGAAAGAAAATGCATCATACAATTATATATTTTATTTTTCATGGATTATATGTTCTATACATTCCACATTTAAAATGTTATTGTGTGCCGTGCGTTATAAGTCTTAATTTGTTATATGCACAGTATGGCAGAGAATACATGCTTAATACATATCGCAATAATATGAAAAAAGATAATGTAGACCAATATATCTTGTGCTTGGTATAACGACATTCATCTTTTGGACTCTCAATTCAAATGTGTGAAGACTGACTCGGGACTACAGTGTCCCATCACATGTATTGCGCGCAAATGAGAAGAATGTTATCAGCGAAGATGTGGAGCCAGGCAGGCATGGAATTACAGCCGGGGAGCGAGCGAGTGAGCGATGGTGAGAGAGAGAAAGACGGAGGATGGGGGATGGACTGAACCAGTCAGAGAGCAGGAAGTGAGCACGAAAAAAATAAAAGGCGAAGGAAAAAGCAGAATAAGTCACAGGGGCCGACTGAATCAAAACACTACTTCTAAGGAAAAACTATCCCCAGTCTTCGACGTATTGATTATTGCTCCTTGGAAAGACCAATAGCTGTGCAGACGATGTAAAAAGCCAGTATACAATAATCTAATGGGAGTAAAATGCGCTCCATTCTTTCCCCTTCTCTCTGTGCGTCTCTCCCCACCCCCTCTCCCCATTTTCTCTGCCTGCCTCTCTCCAGCAGCAGCTACACCGTTTGCAATAGCAGCACAGCTCCGCTCTCAGCGCATGGGGGATGGGCCGCACGGCCCAGCACAGCTGCCTTTTTTCCGCCTTTTTTTACGATGCTGAGCTGCTGGTGCCCACCACACCTCACCTTGCCCAATAAACCGGAGAAGCCTCGTTAGTTCTCGACGTGATATGAACTTGGCGAAAGATGGTTTTGTGAATATTTAAAAGCAGCTGACAGTATGTGTTTGGCTAGGGGGGAGGGAGGAGTTGGTTTCCTCTAAATGTGCAGTGCAGGATGAAGGCGTATGAAAGAGGGGGTTGGGCTTCTCATCTGAGGAACGATAATTTTATGATCAGAGCTCCTTTTCTAGTTTCATTCTATAACCCTCTCTTCCCAGCCCACTTCAATATTAAGGCGCTACGTTTTTTTCCCATCCGGCAAGTTCGGTTTAAAGCCCCCTGATTAGAGAGCTTTGTACAATTACATTTGCAAATGCATGCCGGCTTTCTGCTAGAGCAAAAGCAAAAAGGAAGAATAGTCACATGGACCTAAATACGCTTTCCCTCAAGGGATTGGAACATAGAGATATAAACAATTTCTCATTTTATGAGGAGAAAAACAATGTCACAAGGAAATCAAAGTTAAAATAAAAGGGCTGAAGTAAAAACAGAAATGTGGCAGTGCAGTACAGAAATCAAGAACTAAGGGGAAAAATAAACTGATTTTTTTTTCCAGTTCAATTATTTTTTAACATTTTTTACCGGTTTTAATTTGGGCTATTTGAGAAGCCTGTGTGATGGGAGATTTGTTCACATGCACATGCTTTGTAATTCTGCGCATTTATACATCTAGATATCTTACTGAAGTATTTTAGGTTAGACGAATGATCCAGAATCCAAAATGCCTGTGTATGCAAGTGAATATATGCGCCCTGTGATTGGCTAGAAGCCGTTCTCTCAGCATGGTGCTCACAGTCCAGTCCGGTCTGCAGGAAGAGAGATTATTATTATTATTATTATTATTATTATTATTATTATTATTATTATTATTATTATTAGTCTCTGTCTTAAACAGAAAACCTCGAATGTCAGTAAGGGAATGAAAGAATAAGCGGAAAGAGGGCACAGGTGAGATAACAGACAATCTCCAATGGGGTTTACCAGAGAACATGTGCACGCACATACACACTCACAAACACCATATACACACGTGTGTGTTTGCAGCACACAGGGCACACGATGCATAGTGCCCTGCAGTCCAGCTCCATGCTGGGTGTACAGTGACACCTGAGGAAAAGATTCTGTTGCATACAGAGAACCACCTTTTTGTTTTAGCCCATTAAACAGAACTTGGTTTTCAAGTCATTGTTGGCTTTATGTCACTCTAGAAGTGAAGCCAAGAAAAGAAGATGCACATAAATGGTAATAAGAAAACTAACAAAACAGATGTAGTGTTCCACACTAGTCTAGTTGACATTTAGCCTGCTGAACTCCAATGAGCAGAGGTCTGGGGGAGGTCCCAGGTGCTGTGATGTCAGGATGCCCACCTCCTCATGCAGAAAGGCATAGAAAGTGGGTCAGGAATTCACTGTGAGCATCAGGAAGCACAGCGATAGCACATCCATACACATGGTCCTGGTACCTCCACACAAGCAGCCACTGGCTCCAGTGAAGGTAAGAGTTTAGTACAGGATGTGTGATCCAGAAATCCCCCAGAGAGATACTATGGCAGCATTAACATGAGACGTAGGTGAGACGCTTCCTCATCATAACAATCAGAACTGGCAGATCCAGAGAACAAACCTAACAGGCCACTCTTTGGTAGTGAGTCTACCTGTACGTGTCACTTCAGTATTATGGCTTTTCCTCATATTCTACTCTATTAATTAACGGTCTCACTCTGTAAGAGATGGTACTTAATGCTCTTTTTGGTAGACGCTTTATTGGATAGTGTAAGGAGATCGATGGACTGACTGCTGAAAAGTCATCACAGCAGCAGACTCTCCAAAAATTCTGTATTAGCATATTTGCCCATATTTAGCCAATATTTTGATTTTACACTCACAGAGATAAACTTTTGGGGTCAGGTCTGTTTTTCCAATGCTGGGGTGCTTCTGTTTTCAAACCTGTCCACTTAAATCTAAAGGGTGGTGTGCAATCCCTCATACAGTAAGTGCATTATCCATGAGCAAATAGACGACATGGACACACGTCAGCATGTGAGAGAAAATAAGTATGTGGGAAAAAATGTCAGCATGTTTCGGGGCACTAAAATGAGTGTGAAAGCATGTAAGAGAACTAGAGAGCATGTAAGCATGTTTGATAACACTGAAAAGCGTATGATAGCATGGAAAAGCCCACAAAAGCACGTCAGCATTTTTAGGAACACTGTAAGAGCACATGAGAGCATGTAAGCATGTTTGGGAGTACTGAAATGACCGTGAAAGCATGTAAGAGCCCACAAGAGAACGTGGGCAAGTCTGGAAGCACTGAGATGAATGTGAAAGTATGTACGAGCCCAAGAGAGCATAGAAGCATGTTTGGGAGGACTGAGATGAGTGTCAAAGCGTGTAAGAGCCCGCAAGAGCAGGTAAGCATGTTTGACAGTACTAAAATGAGTGTGAAAGAGTGTAAGAGCCCAAGGGAGCATGTAAGCATGTTTGGGAGCACAGATGATAGTGAAAGTGTGTAAGAGCCTGTGAGATCATGTAAGCAAGTTTGAAAGCACTGAAATGAGCGTGAAAGAGTGTAAGAGCCTGCAACAGCAGGTAAGCATGTTTGGGAGCACTGAAATGAGCGTGAAAGAGTGTAAGAGCCCAAGGGAGCATGAAAGCATGTTTTGGAGCACTGAGATGAGTGTGAACACGTGTAAAAGCCCAAGAGCGTATGTAACCATGTTTGGGAGGACTGAGATGAGAGTGAAAGCATGTAAAAGCAAAAGAGAGCATTCAAGCATGTTTGGGAGGACTGAGATGAGTGTGAAAGCGTGTAAAACCCCAAGAGAGCAGGTACGCATGTTTGGGAGGACTGAGATGAGTGTGATAGCATGTAAGCATGTTTGGGAGCAGTGAGATGAGCAAGAAACTGTGTAAGAACCCAAGAGAGCACCTGAAGAAGGGTGTGGCACAAAAGATCTAAAACATGCTTTGGAGACTAGCTGCTGTGCCCTTGCAAACATGACATTGTGAGACTGGGAAACACAACCTGAGATGAAGAGTAAGGAAACATGGAATAAGGCAATAGAGTTTGAGCAGGAGGAGGGTATACAGAGTGGAACAAGGAATGATAAAGTGGTACAGAGGAGTAGAGACAAACAAGGGAATACACACAGTGACTGTGGAAGGGAGAGAAAGGGGTGAAAAAAGGTGTGGCAGCTTGACAAGACCTCTGTGCGGAAGCCCACAGGCTATGGGAAGAGCATGTTTAATCAAGAATTTTGCTTTAAAACATTTTAAATATGTTAGTGATCGCCTCCATTTATTGATTGCATATTTATTCTATT
>JAODLC010000050.1:17859562-17871686 GCA_026781145.1 Hippopotamyrus pictus
AGTCACAGAGTACTTAACTGGTTGGTTGAAACAAAATCCTGGTTTGGATTTTTACTTCCTGGACCTGAAATGTCCACCTCTGTGTAACGAAAACGAGACAACTTTTGAACAAAGGTCAGAAACGGTCAAACACACAAACAAGCTCTTAACCCTGAGAGAGAAACATACTTTTTGAGAACATCTTGCTTCTTCTGCTCGTCTGAGGTGGGTAAGCCCATGGACTTCTGGCGCTGATCATACATCATCTTCTCCACCATGCTACGGGTTTCGCCGTCCAGGTCCGACAGCTGCCCACAAGGTGACAGTACTAAACTTAAACAAGGGACGCTATACTTGGACACTTATTCAGTCAGCGCTACAGCCGCTAGCGTGGTTGCTGCAGCCCAGCCTTCACTGGTTGTCTGCTGATCACCTTGGAGTTCTCTGGGCATATCTTCTTTGTATTGAGCTCAGGGTCCGTAGTCACCAGCTTGCTCCACCATTCCATTTTGTTGATCTAAAATCGAAAGAAGGGGCCGGATAATAAGAACTTGTTAAACACACTTCATGATTGAATGTATCTGAACGAGTTAGCAGCCAGCTGACAAGATACTAAATAATAAACTGAATGTTTGTGTCACATATAAGTTTGGCCTGCGCGTCCACGTCGCCACAAAAAGGTGAGCGTTTAGCCAAGCTGCACGCCACAGGCATCTCCTCTCCCCCTCCTCACCTTCTCCAAATGGATGGTGACCACCTTGCCATCCTCGATGAGCCAGGAGCTCTCTTCTACCTTGACTTCATTGTAGAGCTGCCCATCGATGACGAGCTCCCGCCCCCTCAAGCCCACCCGGACGCTCTTCCGCTGCACATCCACCACCAAGTCCTTGCCCTTCAGCCGGAACGGCACATCAAAGGGCACCAGCACCTACGGGAACCAGCTTTTTGGTGCCATGGCCATCGTGTACAGCCACAAGCTACGTTACTACTGTCCTTGTTATTGGCTTTAGACAAGTTCAACTGTAAGGTTCAGCATTGCACATCACTGCCAATGACAGCTCCTTGTCTTTCCAAAATCCCATTAAAGTGATGAAAATAAGTCGTTCCACTCTGTATCCCAAGACCAAAAAGCATGGATCAGGACAGCCGTGTGCTACGCTAGTGTGCTCTGCGGGAGAAGGGCTTGACAACTTCCCAGCAGCAAATGCAGGCCAGTGAAATTCAGAGAGTGAAGCAGCCATGTCCCTATGTAACAAAGAGCAGAGTAATAGAGCAGCATACTCACGTCCACCTCAGACAGGGTCTGTGTCCACCTGTAGCTGGGCAAGTCTGCTCCATTGCCTGCGTTGGGCTTCAGCTTCCCTTTATCTTTCTCATCCTCCTCACCCTCAGAATCTGACTGGAGATGCAGAAGACAAGTTTTAGGGTTAGAGGTAGTGAACAGAGCAACCTGCTATCATAGGTGTTAATCAAAATGCTTCCAGGTAAGTCTCGGATCAATTACTGCTATTAACTTACATACACTGAATGGCCTTCCACCAGAATACCTTAGAGATCTACATGGTCTCTAACAACCCTCCCTGCTTGCTTCAATCTCAGGGAGCAGGATATCTATTAGTATCTAGGGTAGAAATAGCTACAGCAGGCTGCAGAGCTTTCTCTTATAGAGCTCCTCAGCTGTGGAATGGTCTTCCAGTGGATGTGCGAGATTCAGGCTCACGGTCAATATTCGGGTCTAGATAAAAACACACTTGTTTAGTCTAGCCTATAGGGACTCTAGTTCTAGCTCTAGCTAACTGCTCACTCCCAGTCAGACCTATAGTGTGAGGTGTAGGGCTGGTTGGGGATCAGTGCCATTGGCTTTGGATGAACTGTTTTGGATGTCAGTGCTGTCACTCTAGCTTCACACCCCCTTGTGGAATTGGAGTGCTGATGTTCAGGGACTCCCCATGCCTGCGTTCCCACCTGCCTCTCCCTCCTAGTTATGCTGCCATAGCCTTATCTTCTGGCTTGCTCTCTGGGGGATATTGGCATGGATAATGTAAAGAGCTTTGAAACAATGTAATGTTGTCAAGATGCGCTACACAAATAAAATTGAAATGGAAAAAAAATTCCTGTGACCACATTCAACCTAAAAATTATACATCTAAGTTTTTAGTTAAAATCTTAATTATACTGCTGCCCAAGCAGCCAGTAAAAGCCGTCACTCAGCTGAAAATGTGTTTGCTTCCCGTGGATCAGGGCACTTGCTACCTGAGTGAGAGGCCTGAGACTGTGGGTCACTGACACCTGGATGTAACAAGGCCGCTTACCCCCTTGTTTTCTTCCTCCACTGGACTCTCGGTTTGGCTCTTGGGTGTTTTTACCTCCTTTTCTTCCTCTTTTTTCTTCTGTTAAAACAAGAAACTGAATCAATCTTTCCTTATCCAGACCCAAACAGCAACTTGTCCAAGGATAAGTCACAACGCACATCCTGATTTTGCAGAGTTCAACGAGACAGGATTAACAAAGGAGGGGCCTGTGTTTCACTTCTTTAATCAATCACAGTCTTCATCGCATGACATCACCACATTAAGTAAAAGCAGCGTTTTCTGTCAAGCAGGACCTTACAGACCTTGCGCAAGGGCCCAAGGACATGTGGTTATTCTCCCAAGACCAGGCTCAAACCAGCAACCTTCCCATTGCTGGCACCGAGTTTTAGGCCACACAGCCCCCAGGTCAACGGGTGGAAGCCTTGAGTTTGAAAATGAGAAAAAAATGGTCCAATACGATGATGCTATGCGATGAAGACAGATTGGTTAAAGAAGTGAAACACAAGCCCCTCCCTTTTTGACCCGGGGATGTGTTGATCGTCAAAATCAGGACATTCAAATCACAAAGCCGACCTGGTCAATCTCCAACTGAAGCCTCTCTGCTTCCTCCTCTGTCAACTCCATGATCTTGGGCTCCTCAGAGCTGTCAGCCTTCTTCTTCTTCTTCTCCTCTTCCACTGCCAGTCTGGCAGCCCGTTCTGCTTTCTCACGCCTCTCTTTTTCCTGCCTGTTGATCTTCTCCCTTTGGGCTTTCATTGCCAGCTGGCTGTGGTGGGCAAAGGCCTCCTTCACTAGCTACAAATATATACACATAAACACACATCATGTTCACCGCTTCTAAGAATGTAAGTAGGCCTATTTCTTCTAAACAGTCAAGATTTTTTATTACATGATTTAATAATAAAAAGCCTTACAGCTACCAATATATGCATATAATAAACAAACATGCTATCACGAACTTCCTGTCATTACAGACAAATGCTGCCGTGTGTTTCCAATACCAACCTCCTCAGGTGCCCCGGCTTCTCCACCTGTAAAAAAGTCCGTCTTGCGGCGAAGGAAGCTGAAGAAGGTGTTCACCAGCTGCCAGGAGAGTAAACCAGACTGTAAAGCAGGCTTTCCCCGTCACTAAGCCTTCACGATCATTAGCAACACAGAGGGCTGGAGGTTAACGCAATACAACCATGTCCCTGGAAATTCCCAACCAAAGTATATTAAAAATTATTATTAAAAATATAGACATATTAAGTGAAGATGGAGTACTTTCAACATAGAAAGTTTTAGACGATATGTTATATGATGAATACATCAAGCTCAGATAACGGATTAACTCAACAACACCGGCACCGATCCAGAAACTGCAAAATGACCATTTGTGAGAAGTGAACCACCACCTGTTTTATTATCGTCGAAACGAGACATCTTGGCGACAGAGTATTGATTTGTTGCTACAGTGCGTTACTGTTTCTGGACAGCTATATCGCACACGCCAAGTCTCAACCCAAAACCAGCTTCCCCATCCCCCATAAACCATTGATTATAATTCACCTCTTGGACTCCGCCTTCGTGCTGCTGTGCCATAACTAACAGCATTCCGTCGTACTTTTCTTCATCGTCACCCATAATTAATGCTTTTTAATTACGCTTACAAACACACAATAAACTTGATAAATAACTGCACTCACGATGAGAAATTACTAGAGGAGTCACGCTCCTGCAGTGATGCGACAAGTGCTTCCTGGAAACCAGCAACGCTTTCCTCCTAATTAGGAACCAATGAGAGGGCGCACTATTTAAATGACAAGACAAACAACCAATAGACCCTCAAGATCGTCGCGGAGGGCTGACCGGAGTTTGTTCGTCTTGTTAAAGATCTCGGTAGGAAACATAAGCACCAAAAGGAAGAGAATATTCTAGAAATCTCGGTATAGAATATGCCCATCTATTTTGTGTAACCGATTGTCCTATACAGAGTGGCGGTGGGGTGCAACGCAGGGAACAACCCAGGATGGGGCGCCAACCCATCGCAGGACAGGCAGAACCCCCCCCCCCCTACACCTACGGGTAATGTGGTAACTCCAGTTAACCTCTGCATGTTTTTTGACTGCAGGTGTTTCCACACACACGGAGCCAGAGACTCGAACCCTGGTTCCTGTGTGTACATTTGACAGTTGTACGCATTATTCTTTAATTATTATACCATTGAGTTAACTTGTATTACACATGTTTATTAAAAATATTAATAATAATAATCGACGTTTCTTCTTTTTGTTATGACACATTAATTCATTAAATTCATTCACTCCCGCACGTTAATGTTTTCTAAAATAAGGTTAAGTTGGTTTTGTTTACAGTGATGTTATAAACCACCACGGGTGGAAATTGGTTGGGTAAATT
The DNA here is from genome assembly GCA_026781145.1 of Hippopotamyrus pictus. NCBI lineage: Eukaryota > Metazoa > Chordata > Actinopteri > Osteoglossiformes > Mormyridae > Hippopotamyrus > Hippopotamyrus pictus. The sequence goes on from JAODLC010000050.1 coordinate 17,864,251, forward strand.
GCTGTCGGATACCTTGCTACTCTACATCGTTTCAGGTTTTTAATACTTAATAATATTTTAATACGTTTTGCTGGTAGGATATGCACAGAAATCTCATTTATGTTGGATCATACAAAGCTCTGCTGCCCATTAACTTGAGTTAATTACTTACACTTATTTGGCTTTCCTGTAGCATCCTTACCAATTTATTTTTTATACTGTATGGTCCAGCTTTCCATTTATGTGTGGATACATTTTAAATAGTAAGAGCAGAGTATATGCTCTGTTGCCCCAGTATGCCTGTCAATTTGCATGTCACATTCTGACTTTGTACTTGGTATGATATACGGAATGAGTCAGGACTAACAATATCAGTGTGTTCCTGATTGTAGACAAAGTAACACTGTCAGAAAGCGATTCAATGAACCAAATAGAGCCGACCTTTGTCTCGTCTGCTATGAGATCCATGTTCTGTTAATATGCTGTTGTTGCCTATTCTAAAATATTATGTGGTCCATACAGCCTTTTGTGTGCATGGTATATATGCAGGACTGTGCAAAAGTCTTAAAGTCTTTTAAGGTATTTATCTGGGTAGCAAGTGTATATTTGCACAAAAAAAAAAAACATTTTTAACCTTAGCATATAATCAAGAGTAAACAATAAAAACTAAGAAGAATTTCTTCTGTTTGCCAAAAAGTTTTTTTTTTTTTTTTTTTGATACTTTGTTGATCCCCGTGGGGAAATTGTCTTTACGCCTCCCTCAGCTTGCTTTGTAGATTAAGTTGTCCGTGAAGGGCAGCCACCTGTAGCAGCGCTGAGGGTTAAGGGCCTTGCTCAAGGACCCACAGACGTGCTGAGGCTGGGTTTGAATCTTGTTGGATGGCTAGAAGAACACAGCTTCAGTTCCTAAACCTCTTCTCAAGGGGCACCTCAGCCATTCTTAATATAACTTAATCAGTAAAATAACTGAATGAGGTATTAATTATTCAAATAAAGTGTACCAGTGGTCGAGTGGAAAAAAATACATTGGCGTATTGGATGGTTACTACAAATTCTACGGTGACATTAGGTTTTGAAATGATTAAGTTTTATACCAACACGAAGACCATTTAAACATTTTCTTTGACTGCCTAAGATTTTTGCACAATACTGCATGTAATATAATTTTGTTGCTAGTCATCCAAGATTACAGTTAGATTAATAAACTAACATTTTAAAGCTTCACTTTGGAGGAACAAGGAGGTAAACTCTCTTTCACTAATTGTAATATTTATTGATTCACTTCCTGCAACACTTATTATCAGAATGAAAATTCAAATAATTCACGCAACCCTCTAAATCCCATAGACCAGAAGACTTTGGTAGTTCTACAGTCAAGGTTATGCTGGCTTAGAGAGAACCATTATTTTGAGTACTCTGGCAACAATTTTATTAAGAATTTCCTCCTAGTATGCATTTCCTGTTTTGTGATGGTTATCAGGACAAACTGCCTAAAAAACAGTTTTTATCCAAAAGCAATCATGGCCTTAAACTCAAAACAACTGTTAATTTTATAGTTATATTTCACAAGTGCAGTTTGTATAGTCAGTGCAATTTTGTATTTTGTTATATATTCTTCTATCACTCTTACGCCTCACATTGAGTCATCTGCACTTTCTCAATTTCGTTGTCAAGTGACAATGACAATAAAGATTATTCTTATTATTCTTATGTATATTGAATATACTATTTTGTGTACATTCATATTGTATGTTAGCTTAGTGCGCAGAAGTTTCTTCTCATATTTTCTAAACCCACTTTGAAGGAACTGTTCTTTGTTTCTTTAATCAAATGAATTCCTTTCTATTTCAATGTTATTTAGTTAATTGTGTGTGTATGTACATATTTATTTCCCTGTTTAAACTACAGGAAGCAATGTGCCCATACATGATTTTATTTGCTTATGGTATAATTAAATGTAAATTATGTATGTAGCGCATTGCTTCCTGTAGTTACAACGTATTCCAATTGCTGTTATGTGTGGAATTTGTCTTTAGCTAGTCGGCAGTAAAATGCTTGTCATTTTTTAGTGCAGGCACTGTCTGTTCTAGACATATACCTTTTTCCTGCTTGTAGTGTTTACACTAAACAATATGACCATCACAAGAAAAAAAAATTCTCATATCTGACATAAAAATTGTCAATGTATTCAAACATGACATTATGTTAAAACTGATATTGTAAAATAAATGGAAAGTTTATATTTTTGCCTGGCTAAAAGGTTAAAAAATGCAGCGTAAGGTCAAGAATATAGGTATGATTGCGCATTATAACCCCAGACAAAACATGAGGTTATTTCCGTGCAACTTCATCATTGTGCTACAAACTTGTCAAGCTCAAATTCCTCTTCCTGTGCACTTAGGAATCTGCCTGCTTTCTCTTTGGATTTTGATCTGCAAAGAATTATTATGGTATTAGTCCATACATTATCCTTCTTTTCTTAATGTTACAGAGGTTTTGCACTGGGTGCTGGAGCCTCACACACAAGAAAACAAGATTTCACATCCTTCAGCAGCTAGAACCTGTCCAACAGGTTCTTGCCTCGCTGGTGGGTGGGCGGGGACTCGCACTGTGTTTGCAGGGAGACAGCCAGGGTCAGATTCCCTGCTGATTGGTTAATAGGACATCAGTTTTGAAAAAAGGATTTACAAAGGGACAGGCTGTGGTTCTCCCCAGTTACATGTTGGTAAAGTGCTTTTCATACAGAGAACCACAAAGAGGGAACAAACCTGAGAGAAACAGGAAGACACCTGGATGGGATTGTGTTCAGCCCAGCCCAGTATAAAGAGCAGACTGTGGTAACCATGAGGTCCTGACTTTACACAAGCCAAGGATGCTCCTCCTGTGGGAGAGTGAGTCTGCCTGGACCATGCAGCAGTGGCTCTGGGTCCTGCTCATCCAGCACCAGCCAAGCATAGCAGAGTTCCAGTGACCTCATGCCCCCGACACCCCAATATGAGCTAACTGCCTCGACGCTATGCGATCAGGTAGGTGCACCACTGAGGCGAGGACATCAAGTTTCATCAGTACGAGGAATGACATGAGTCCATCCTTCAGATTTCACATTTACTAGGACAGAAGGCAGGACAATATTTTGGCAAATTTCCATCTGTTATCTTAAAACACCGAACAGGTTTTAGCTCATGTCGTTCTATGTCTCCAAGTCTTACTTCAGCATTTCTCAAGCCGAGCAGAATCACCCAGAGGACTAAAAGCAGGTGGTTTCGGACACACTTCCATCCCAGTCACTTCCTGCGCACTCCTCACGCAGGGCATGTCCTACTGTCTGTGAACAGATCTCACAGCTTAGCCTCAAGCTATACCATTCATTCTCAGCTTAGGAGTGACATATGTGTCTGTTTTTGTATGCAAGAGTATTACTTTTATAACACATAATTTATGGAAAGCAACTTAAATTTACAGTATATGCTGCATATGCTTTATACAGTATACACACACACATACACACAGAGTAGGAAAGAAATTCAGGTTGAGCCACCAGGACCAAACTTCCCACATTGCTTGACCACCAAATACCAATCACCCTTTCGTGAGGACTAGGGGCAGAAGATCCCCGCAAATATAAAAATTTGGAAATAATACTTGGGTATTAAAACGGCACTAAAAAGCTTAAAATTTACCATGAGAAACGTGAGATTGTAGAGTCACAGAGACAGCTATCATGTGAGTGAGGATGCGCAGTGTACCCAAGCCTAGATGCAGCGATCTCACAGTTCTCTTTTTTCAAAAATAATTTTAATATTAACGACATAATATGCACTTAAAGTAACAAATATTAAATAACACTACCATTAATATATTATATGATTTCATGTGATCCAAATCTTTTTCAGTATTGTTTATATATTTTTGGCTAGGGTTGGACGACATATCGATAATATATCATGATTACGACCATTCATAGACTGTAGTTATTTTGAATATCGTGATCATCATTATATAGCCTTGTTTTCTTGCTGACAGATGTAATGCACTATTTTTACACAAACGCCATCAAAGTATGAGTCTGTTGTGAGTCTGTTTATCATTATACCTGTCACATGCTCCACAATATTTAGTAAAATAATTTAGTCATCAGGTTCAGAAAAACTGAAAATCAGCTGTCATATTTTACCGGTCAACTTTCGAATTTTAGAATACTGTGATAAGGCTGTTGGCATTTTCTAGTGTTACACCCTATGACAAGAAGTTTACTTTTATACAATTTATTTATTAAAAATAGATTTAAGTTTGCAGTCCTTTCAGTTGGTCACCTATTTCATGTTCCCAATCTGTTTAAGGGGAATTCTAAGGGAATTTTAAGCGAAAACTGAACACTGAAGTAAAGACATAATGACTTGAAATAACATGATATTTATCAATATCATCTGACATGAAAAAATGATCCTGAAAAAATGTGGCACCAAAATCACCCAGTCCTATTTTTGGCTTATCCGTCGTCCAAAAATATTCCCATTTAATTGTTCATGGCCAAATCACGAATAACCAAAAGCATCAATGTGGACGGGTGACAGTACTTGATTTGTCCTGAAGTGGCATTAATCTAGGTATCTGTAGTGTTTTGGGGAAAGCTGGTGGGGCACTGTGGCAAAAATCACTTCTGCTGAAAGCAATTCATGACCAAAATGACCCAGCTATGGATCTGCAAAACCAAATACTTAATTCGTCTCTTAATGTCACTTTCTGTTCCAGATATTGAAGAAAATATTTAATTCCTTCCATAAATATATCCACAAATGGCATGTTCATGTAATTCTATTACAGGGATAAACTATGTTATAAGCAGAAGTCCATCATCAGACAGGATAAGGACTATCTGCTACACCTCTTGGGGTGAGCCTAGATGTGTTTCTGAACTTTGACCTTGGCTGGAGGTGGGGCATGCCAGAGTGGGGAGGAGAGAAGTCACTAGTTCATACTGGGCAGAGGGGTGGAGCTTCTCCGAGGGCTGGGATTCAGAGGGCAGTCAGTGGCTCCCATTATTGATAGACAAGGACCCCGTGGGACACCAGCACTTCACTTCGATGTGAAAGGCTGCAGCAGGGGGGTCCCCGAAGATGTCACCACCGAGTCATGGTGACTGGGGGAGTAGGAAGCGTGTGAAGTGGAAGACTGGGCTGGAGAAAAAGAGAAAGGGTTATGGCCTAACTGGCTATACGGAAACCCCACTGCACCACTTTCATCCACAGTCAACCTCTGGCAGAAAGGAAAAAAGGTTTTATGCACACAAATATGCCTGATAACATGACAAAAGGTATCATTTCTATTGTGAAGCCACAGGATTTAAATTTTTGCTCTTTGAGGACATCAGCAATGTCTGGATAAATGTTAGCATTCCCAGAAACCTGACCAGCACATTAGTTCTCATTAGAAGATCATGTTTTTAAGTAGATCATGCTTTAAGTACTATTGCTAACAACCACCTGAAGGTCAGGGATACTGGCCATTGGCTTGCTAAACAGTCCGTTAGCCTAGCACCTCTTGGAGATTGTCCAAGCTCACAGAGCATCAGTGTCTAACTCTGAAGCAAGCAATTCCATGCTATGTTAGATGAAATTCTGCTAGTTTTCATTCATGCATCAATCCCAATTACCCTTGATTGAGCCACTTATTTACAAACTCAGATGTGCTTCATCTGACAATAATTAGGTTTATCAAGAGAAATATCATCACATATTCCAGTAATATTTTTTGGCAAATTTACAGTTAATCAGTGGGACACCCGAGAATACAAAGCCTGGAACTATCCCCTCATGGTCCAACACCCTTTAAGTTAATAACCTGGACAACAAACACCTTTGATTATCAGTTGGCTGTTAGCTAAAGGTGCAGCTTGTATGTGGAGAGTAACATGTCCACAGCAGCAATCGGTGAAGCTCACCTTTACGGCCGCTCATCCTCATGTCTCTGGCCAGTCTGTCTGAGGGTGTCTGCTCTGAAATTCTGACATCATGATAAGCTAAAAGAGATGCAGAAGAGAGCGTAAGGTCTGAGAATTTCACAAACTGATGGAAGAATTAAAGGCCACAAAATTGTTTTTCTTAAAATAGAAGGGAGGGGGGCAACAAATGTTCCTGCAACATTACATTCTCCGTGTTGCCGTTTAGTGAATTGTACTGATGTTACTTCATTGTGTATAATGTAGCTACTTTTGTACATTTGTACCTCACTAGCATTGGCAATAACCGACACAAATTTACTGCAATGTTATTAGGGTTTTGTTCCCATGATGTACTCTGAAGAATGCATATAGAGTGTGAGAGATCCATGTTGTGATGTAATCACGATCATCTGTCACATACACAATAATAACCGAGGCTTTGTATGATGGGTGTAAACATTTATTCGGAAGCCAGCCTTTCAGTACTATAGAGACGTTTACTAAAGCCCACAATTTGGTAAGCAGATCAGTAGTACACCTAAAATATTCTGGAAAAGCATATTGTGACGCACAAAAGCTAATTGTCTGTATAAATTCAGGGTATTCTCATGTTTATTAAACATGTCGGACTTATACTGCAGAGTAATGCAATGTCTTGTTTTTAGTCAATATCTCCTCTTTCAAAAGATGTTGTGGCAGTTGAGCTGTCCCTTTTTTCGCCGCCACTTGTGTTCATAAATCGCTTCCGCGATATACCAAAACAGTAATGCTTTCTGTGCTCTGTTAACTGAATTTAATAAACAAAATGATACAACGAATTTATACAGATTATTAAATTTTGGCCATCACAATACACCTCTCATTAAAATTTTAGGTGTACTACTAATCTGCTTACCAAATTGTGATTGTTAGTAAACGTCTGTATAGTACTGAAAGGCTGACATCCGGACTAATGCTTAGGGTCATCATATAAAGCCCTGGTGATTACGTCGCATGCACCATATGATCACGATTATATCACAACAACCCAACCTATGAGGATTAAAGACAGGACACTCTCCTGTGAGGCTCCAGCTTTGTTCTCCTGGACATGGTCACAAAATTTGACAATCAACTGATATCTTCCAAATGCCCCTAGCTAACTGAAAAATAAAGAGACAACCTCAGGGTTATGCTTGATCTCTCAATGTCCCTCAGATGCTGCATAAAAGGATCTGGAGACCCTCAGTTCTCTATCATTCACCAGGAACACTGTCTGGTAGTTTTTGTCTGTGCCTTAATTGTCCCACTCTACCCTGCCCTCCAAAAGACCACAAAAAAACCTCAATAACATCACTTTTGACTTCAAAATGTAGACATTTGACTTGTCTGAATATCCAAGAACTAGGGCTGGGTAAAAAATATCGATTCTCCGATTTTAATCGATCTTCAGTTTAACACAACGATATCGATTCAGGAAATCCCCGAATCGATTCTTAATGCGCGTGCTTCACGTAAGAGGATATGAATATTCACC
>JAODLC010000050.1:17871786-17888446 GCA_026781145.1 Hippopotamyrus pictus
TACCAGCATTTATATCAAAATATGGATCCCATGTCTGCAAAACTAACATTTTAAATGAAATATTGATAGCTAATCGACATCGAATCTAATCGAAACTGAAATCGAATCGAAACCATAAAAATTAGAATCGAATCGCCGAATTGGTCACAATACCCAGCCCTACCAAGAACCATACTTCTTGATTTGGATCCTCTATAGTAAAAAAACACTTATCCTCAGCACTTCCGAATGGCACACAATTTTATAAAAATTCAACAAATCTTAACTATACTATAGTTTAGGCCTGACTGCTTCAGCATGCTTATACATCACTTTGTTCTCTGTGTTAAATTTAAAATCAGACTTTGGGTGGGATTTGGTGGCTTCACCCTCTGGGAAACACCAATGAAAAAAGCTTCAGTGGAACCAGTTCTGGTAGTTTAAGAGAATCATCAGTATTTATCCAGAAGTTGAAGTCGAATTATCTTCAATCTACCAGTAAAATCTTATGCATTAAATGAGCAGAAGAAAAACTGCCCAAAACAGAGTATGGCATACAACATTCAACAAAGGTCTATGTGCACCAAAAGGAACAATCTTGCAGAACTTGTTTACACCGACTTTGGAGACATTTGATTTAAAAAAAAAAAGAAAAAAAAAAAGACAATTTTAAGAGCAACGGTAAAACTTTTGGAGGCTTACTGTCAAAGCTGTGGATGGTCTCCACCATGGTATCATTGCCGCTGTCAGGCAAAGTCTCACTTTGCCTCCCTCCCCGATGGCTGTTCTTGGGCCCCTTCCGCGTGCTTAGCCGGATGATGCCATGGACAATCCGGCACTCGGCATCCTGCTCCTCCAGGTCGTGCTCCTGCTGGATGTCGCTGATGAGCTGGCTGATCTGGCTGGTGCGACTGAGGAAGACCGAGTCGGAAGTGCAGTGTGCCAGCTGCTCGATCTGGTGCTGAGTGTACAGCTCCAACAGCTTCTTGGCAATTAGTGAGTCAATGTCCATGCCATCCTCGCTCCCACCGTCAGAGGGACTGTCTGGTGAATAGTCGCTGAGCCGGCTTACAGAAGGATGCTCACCCCGTGCCGGGTTTGAGGACTCCCTCTGTGGGGGACTGGAGCCACGGGGCTGGATCTCCACCTTCTTTCCACCCAGACGGACGTCAGGATAACGGAAGCTGCTGTTTATCACTGCCTTCGGCTCCTGCAGGACCGGCAGACCCGACTCCAGATGGCCCTTCTTGGGCTCGTTGGCACTGCCCTCGGGAGGGAGGCATGGTGCACGGGCACAGTGCCCACAAACTCTGGACAGGCCACAGGTCAACAAGCAGCACAACACAGTCCAACACCTTGGCCGGCCTGGACCAGCGCAAGGCAGGCACACCTCCCAGCCCGGCAGTGACTCCACGGAGCCCGGAATGAAGTCAATGCTTTCAGGCCTGTGACCATTAGCATTCCTGGGGAGGGACTTCACAGCTAAAAACGCTCCAGTCTCATGATCCCCTGGATCAACACCGCGCTCTTGGAATTGGTTCTGGCCCAATCTGCGGTCCCAATACTGCTTGGGACAATTGTTTTGTGTCCCCTGCCGCTGGCCTGCCTCATCACAGCCATGGGGTGGTTTGAGTGGGTGGAGTTCCTGGGGACCTCCTGTGCTGGATCCAGGCATGACTCAGCGAGTCCTGGGTTTGAAGAAAGATAAGGAAGGATAAGGTTAGGAAGCAGGCTGCAAAGATGAGAAAAGGAAGAGAAGAGAGAAGGATGGGGATGAAGGAGATGCACCGTCACGAAAGGCACCAGACCTGTTATATTTGATCTGTATTCATATCAATTTAGCTCTGAAAACAGGTGTGACAAGGTACATCCGAGCTCTCCTTCTCAAAATTTCTTGCATCTGTATAATTGTAGCATGCTGCAAACACTCTTGGACAGATTAAAAACAGAATGCATGTCTGCTGCATATGTAATTACGAACTAAAAAAGCCATCTTTATATAAACTTTTCCTCAGAGATATGCAGGTATCAAAGAGAGCGTTATCAAATCAGATAAACACTATTAATATTTAATCTTTAATATTTAACCAAGTGTTAGTTGGTTATAGTCTGATTTTTTAACGTAATATATGTAATAAAAACACTATTAGCTACACTTTCCTTTTGCAAGATAGACGATAATACGCAAGACAGCATGATGAATAAATTACATAATAAAGGACGCTCACCATTTACACCACTTGGGGGAACAGTAGCCTACCTGTACCTGAGTGAAACAAAAACACGAACAGCGGCCGCAGACATTAACCTGACTACCGGAAAGTCCAGCGACGCCACGAAGCGGCATATTCTCCCGAGCTGTGCTAATACAGTAATGAAGAAAACACACAAAAGCCTTCATTTACCGTCCGTCATTCCTCAAAAGCAGGCAGCCGGCTGGCCTGCAGGACACTCGCGTCTGAATAAGCGCGTCAGTAGGGACCAAGCAAGTTCTGTACATCTGCTGGTATCGAAACCAGAAGCGAAGCTTCTTTATTTTAAGAGGGACTCGTACTGCGAGAAAAGCACTTTCAACAAAATTTCTCATTAAGAGCGAAATTAAGACTTTTTAATACACTCCGGTGAATTTGGCGCTTTTACTTTCTGTTGCGTCTCTCGCGTCCGCTGTCTTCTGCATGCTGTTCCTCGAAGTCTGACAGAATGCTCCTACATTTAATGGAAAATCTCAACGCAGCATTTTCTTTGTATCTTAAACATACCGAACTGACCCCACAGGACGTAGGACTTGAGGTCGTGGCGGATTTCTCTCCCTTTCCCTGCCGGAAGTTAAGATCCTATTCCCGCTGCTATTCCTCCTTCGGCCGCCTTTCTGCGGTCTCTTTCAGGCGGCGTTCCTGCTTCACCTTCGCCCGCGTCCCACCGGGGCTTCAGCTCTCCTTCCAAGCGGAGGCCAAGTGGGCACGAAGAGAGCCCCTTCTCCCCGATGTGGCCGTCGACTTACCCACAGCCCTACGCGTTACCTGCGGCTACAGGTACAGGTACCTCGCCCGCCCACAGCCGCTCTGACGTCGCACTGCTGTTTACTGGCCGCTTCACCAGCCTCTTCTCGGGAATCATACTTGCTCAGCAGGGACGCGGAACCACTAGCGCTACCATAAAGAAGCGATTTTGTAGTTAGAAAACACTTAGAATAGATACGGCTTTTTAAAATGATGTATCTTTGGCTATAAACTATATTTATTCAAGATCTTGTTCCAACGCAGTAATTTTTATGCATGGCATGAAGTAACAGGTGGCCTGTAGTAGAACTTGTCGATGAAATGGGAAAGTCCTTGACGATGTTAACTCAGTTGAAACCAGTTAAGTAACCAATTGAAGCTGGTTTACATTTGTTTATATTGGCACGGAAGGACAGGTTCGTTTATCATGTAGGCAGTGGTAAGCGCACTTGTAATCGAAAAACTGCAGGTCGAATCCCCCCACCAGCAAGTCACCACTGAGGTACCCTGAGCAAGGTACCATCCCCAAGCACTGCTCAACGGGCGCTGAATTAGCTGCTCCCTGCTATGTCACGAAAGTCACATATGGGTTAAATGCAGAGTACACATTTCATTGTTGCGCACTGTGTGCTGTGCTGTGTTAACAATGACCACTGATCTTCTAATTCTAAAAGACTAATTTCTTCCAGTTGCAGGCTCAGTTGTCAGGAGTGCTTTCTATTTCTCCGGTTCATATTAATTAATACTGTACTTCTACATAAATCACATCATTTGTTCATATAACACAACAGATGTTTTGCATCCATTAGGCCCACTAAACAGATTTCACGTTTTACAATTATGTATTTAGTATCATGAAGATTTTCGTCCCAATGGCTCTGTGCAGTTAACAGTACATAGCGATGGTGGAGTGATTTTCTCAAATAATTAACGGTTATTATTTTTAAATTGCATGTATTGTATTATAACACGTAGGCCTACAGTACTTACATCACAGCCCAAATCATGAATGACGCAGATCCAGTGTATGGAGGACCACAGGTGTCACGGAAACACATCACAAAGCGTTTCATTAATCAATAACTAACTGTGTAATAAGGAGAGGAATTATAAAAAATTAAAAAAATGAAATATTAATCCTTCAGTAGACAATTAAATTTAAAAAAATTATCAAATTACAATATTTATTACTCTTGAACAACTTGGTTTAAATCCTGACTATCAAGAAATATTAACTGATCGCAAACCGATTCTAAATGTGCTACTATTACGGATAAAAAACGCTTTTACTGTGAAGTGTTTTTTCCAAAGTTACTGACCTACATTACGTTTGTTTTAAGCCCTTTACGGTTGGCGATATGATCGCTTTGTCCCCTTTGATTTTCCCGCGGCCCGTCTTTTGCTCTTTTTTCTTCTGCTTTTCATTTCTGACTTAATATCCTACACTTAGAAGGTAATTCCCCACGTGTGTGCCGCGCTGTCCTTGTGTGTTATATAATAAATAAAATGAAACAACTATTAATATCTGTTATTTCCACATTTTTCGTATTATCCGGGTACTGCAATTGTAATGCTGTGCCATAAAAATTGTTTGTAGCCCTTTTTGAGTACATGCCACGTCTTATAATGTTAAAATGTTTTTAATAAAGGGGTGTATGTGGGTTTGATTGGCATTAATTGTTTTGTTTATTTTGGTATTTTATTGGGTATTGAGAATCGTGGAATTTCACTGGTATTGGTATCGACTACTAAATTTCTGGCATCGTGACATTCCCATTAGTAACAGCACTGGAAAAGCCAACAGGACCTCGATTTCAGCCTCGATAAAAATATAGTGGCAGCTATCCACTATTAAGTAGACGATTTGGGCGTCGGTTTAAGTTAATTTATATATTAATGATATTTAGAGGTGGAGCTGTAAAACCCTTAAGCTGCGCACAATTTCAAGATTTCACATCTGGGAGCGTGGTGTATGCACGTTTTAGGTGCGTACGTTAATTTTCTCGGAATCACACATTTCAGAAATTATCTTAGATAAAATGTAGGATCGTTTCTAAGCAACGTTTTAAATATACATAAAAATGAGGCCCAAGTAACGGGGGAGCGGGTTACTCCGATCTCCTGTCACCTTTCTTAAAGACATCCCAGTATCACACTGAGAACAAGTGGATTTTGATTCAGGGGACACAAACTCACCTGCTGCTGAATATCAAAGGGAGTCCCGGCACCTGTTTTCCACACTTCAAGCACAAACCCATTGACTAAATCCTTTGCTTAATCAATTTCAGTACAATCCCTTAGAATGGAGTGGCTCTCAAGGACATACTATCATCTGCTGTCTGCAAGTAGCTGGAAAACACGCTACTGAACACAATTTACAAATTCACCTGAGATCTTTAGCTCAGTATGCATCTCTGATAAGTATGTATTCAATTGGTTCTGCTAAATAATTTCTAATCCTTTAGAAGAGTGTGGGCAGCAGATCACCTGGAGCAGGGGGAACTGGGCTTCCTCATACTTGCTTCTTCTGGAAAGGGTTCAGAACCAACACACAATGGGAATCTTTCTTAGAGTATGCAATTTGGATACTTTGAGTAAAGTTATTGCAATCATGAGACTGTTGAAAATTCCACTTCCCTGTGATAAATACTTAGATTGTACTCTGTATAGAAAGAATAAAGGAATTGTCTGACAAGCAAAATGAGTGTACAAGACACCAGGCTGACGATTGTACCTCATTGTACGTTAATTTTTTTCTGATGAAAAAATTTTACGTTTTTCTAGACATAGTTTTCAACTGTTGTTTATAAGTGACTTCTATTAGCCATCAGACATTAAGCATTTATTCAATAAAAAATGGTTTGATTAGTTAAAATGCATGACTAGAACTGTGCTGCAAAGCATTACTTATTTTATAATAAATGTTTATTGGTTTTGTAAATACAGATCACCTCCGTACAGCCCATAGATCTCACCGTACAGGCAGAACCCATAAGACCAAGGTCATAATTATGTTTAACACATATCTAATGCTTTTATCCAAAGTAATTTAAAGTTTATATGTGCTCCCTGGGATTTGAACCTACAACCTTCACATGAGTAGCTCAGTGCTGTACTTGTTAAGCGGTTTTGTTTTATAGTGTAGCAGAGTGGATCAGTACAGTATTACTGGATATGGATCAACACAAACCGAGTGCACTCATACACAGGACAGTGTGACAAAGAATGCTGACACCCAGAGAGACACCATCAGCTGGACCATCCACTCTTTCCCTAAGCAACAGCCACACCACCTATATGCACAGTGACAATGCATGAGTAACTGGAATATGGGCCCAGTGCACAGCCCACTTCCCTCAGCAGTCTTACCTAAGACTCCAGGACAGCAGAGGTAGATGGGCAAAGTTGCCCTTCTGATTAGATCCAGACCAGTACAGAAATATTCAGCTATGTGAGCAATTGCTTGAAAGCAGAAAAAGATGCAGCAAACTGCACTTCCTGCCATGAATACATATAGACACAGAGGTGACATTTCACTGGCTTTGCTTCTACATTTCTATTATCTACTTCGAAAGCAAGCGTCCAGTGTTAATATCAGGCAGTGCACACTGACAACTGGAACAGAAATGAAGAGACCTTCATTAGTTAAGACCTGATGTGCATCGTGATATGTATGCTAAGTGAAAAAATGACTCATCTACTAAATATTCTAAATTGACCATCAGAGATAAACCTTACCTATACAGCTATGCATATATTATTAAAAAGCTTACGAAAAAAATTGCATTATACGAGCAATAAAAGGCTTGTTTAGCAAATGTGGGTCGTCTGCTTAGAGGTTATATGTGACCTCAGTACTAGCATGGACATTCCTAGCAGTCTCACACTTCAATCTCTTCTAAATGGAGAGGATAATATTTCTGAATCTCTCTGAAGCTACGGGGAGTCTCAGAAGCTGTTAGCTGCTTCCAATGAGATGATAGGCAGCCTTTGCTGGTGACGCCATTGAGAATGGGCTTGACCCACAATAACACAGAGGAATTCTCTCGCGTGTAATAGTACAGCAATTGATTAAACTCCAATGTCCTAAAATATCTTGGAACCAAAGCAAATTCATCCAGAAAGCAGAACACTTTTCACGTTAGTTTGCAATACATGCTAATGGTGTGCTGTTATTTGTAAAACTCATTCAAACACCACACTAAAAACAAAACCAAACAGCAATGCAACATTTCCATCAATGAGGTTCATGACATGCCAGGCTGGTGTTCACCTTTAAGTCAATGATACACAAAATGAAGGAAGACTTCAGATTTAAATGCTAAGGGAAGATTTCAAACAAGTCATTACAAGCAAATTAATCTCACTCATACTGATAAATAGTGAACAATCAGTTCAGGCAATCAGTTAACGAAGAGTCAGAGAAGACTCTTCTACCCTGTCAGCAGATCCTGTGAAGATGTGTTCAGGAACCCATCAGACACAAACAGTAAGAACCGAGAATGGAAGATCACATTAAAATAAGAAGAACGTGCTGTATCCCATCATGCAGCCAATCACATGCGAGTGCTTATTCCATTCTAAAAGTGAAATTGCATTTTTTTGTGTTTTAATCCCTGGGATTTTTTTGGGAGTGTGTCTTTGAGAGGATGTCAGTGTCCCGCTTCATCCTTATTTGACATTCGGCTCACTCTGGAACATACAAGAAGGTCCGATCCAGCCTTCAAAGTCCTACTGGAATCCCATGGATGTTCTGCTGCGTGCGGAAGGTTCTAGGTCCACATTATGTCGTTACTGTGGTAACAACAGGGCTGCCCAGAATAACGCCCTTTTGCATAAGGGAAGTTCTCTGTAGATAACACCTCAGAAAAGCAGGTGGCCACTTTTAGATCAAAGAAAAATATATGCAATAAATTTGACATTTGCTCCCAAAAAATATTTCTGGTAATTTCTTCTATTGCAAACAAGGCATCATCTTGGATTAGTTCCCTTTCATTGTGGTGTGTGCATGCCCTACTCTATGTACTGTACAGTGAATCCCTTTGTGGCACCAAAGATGGACCGAGTCCGATTAGTCGGTGAAGACCAACTTTCACCATGAAGACCTCAGAAGCATGAGATGCGAAGCACTGTGTTGAAGGCCAAGGTGAAACACCCCATTTTTGCGGAAAACGTTCCTGTGCTGGCATGGGGTAGGGCAGTGAGACTAATGTCACATCTCTTCCTGCTATTCTAAGTACACCACATCACACACTATTAAAATGCACCCTACAAAGAAAAAGAAACACACTGGCTCCTTCCCTCCTCTTCCTTGCCATCTTCATCACTGGAGGTTTGTGTTGTGTCTCTCTTACTCCCCTGTTCCCCTTGTCACACAGCTCCGGTGCCCGTCTCTCCCCCCGCCCCTCCCCTCCCCATCCTTCCGGCTGTCTTTCGGTCACCGTGTGTTAAGGGCTAAACCCACTGTGAGGAAGACCCCGGTCAGCAACAGGAACGGCAGCCAAGTCTTCAGAAAGCCTGCACAGCTGAGGAGAGGGATGTGAAGAGAGGGATGTGAAGAGAGGGAGGCATTATCTCACTGCACAGACTGGAGAAGAGCTACAATCACTCATTGTACTGATGTGAGGAGCAAGAAACATTAGTTCATTGTGCAGATGCAGTGAGAGCAGCGTGCTAATGCTTTGTACTAAAGTGCGCAGAAGGGAAATTACCACTGGCGAGCCCGAGAGCGAGCTGGAGTGCAGTGGGATCCCCTGTGTGCCTCACCTGACATGCTTGCCGTGGATCAGGGACAGGAGGCATAGATTCACCATGTTCCAAGAGGTGCTGTTGTCATAGCGCATCAGGTTCAGTGCCATGGCAACGTGGGAATGGCAGTTGTCACAACAGATGTTGTGCTGAAAAACGTGCAATCAGATTGCAGAAAACATGAAAATTGTGTAGAGGAACGCATAAACCTACACAAACAGCGGAGATCTACTGAAACACAGTTACCAATCATTAATGAGTCCTGCGCCATCAAAGCAAACCAGGAATCATATGAAGCTCGTTCCAAGCCTCACCATCCTGTGCTTGTACTCCTCCGAGGCGTCGTGCACAGCTGTGTCCCAGGCGTTGGAGCCGCTGACATACACTTTGTTCACATCCAGTTTCCAGTACCTTCATGACGGCAACATTACAATAATGTTACAGCAACATTATAACAATGTCACAACAACATTACAACCAGTACAGCGTCACATCAGTTATCTAGGTGAAACCCGAAAGCCAGTCCCCGGCACGTTGGACAAGCGGTGGCCTTTAAAGCACTTACTTTGTTGGTCGGCCAAAAGCCATGTTATCCTCCTGAAAAAAACAAAACAGTGGTCAAGGCAAGACGCAAGCTGCTCAGAGCTGGACCATATTCAGAGGCAGAGAACACAACGAACTGACATTCAAATGATAAATTGGGACTTAATTCCCCATGTTGGCACAGGATATGACAGTGGATTTTATCTGGCACTAGGAGGTACAGGGTGTTGGCTCACTTGTCACAAGCTGCATCATCCTCACTACAATAGGATGCAGAGCATACGGCAGGCTGGCTGCAGTAGGACCACAGACATGACCTCCGAGTCCCCCAGAGCTTGCAGTGGGACTTGCAGAAGATCCATTATGATCTATTTTCTTTTTGGAAGTAGGAATACAGGGTGCAGGAGTGCAATATCCATGCCAAAACCAAAGCCTGAGGACCTGGGACACTCTTCCTTCCATCCAGCCCAGCACAAGCAACTGTGGCTGGCCACCAGCTGTCCTGCACGTTGCCACAGTCCCCTGCACTGCTACAGGGACACTGTTGTTTCCATAGCTACCATTCATGTTACTCCTGTGTGCAAAAAGCTGGGGGTCTGCACTGCCTGCATTAGCCCCGGCAACTGCCAGTCAGGGTAGGGGGGATCGCGACCCAGGTCACCACGGGGGGGGGATCCTGACCCAGGTTATCGCAGGGGGGGTGGGATCCTGACCCAGGTTACCGCGGGGGGGATCCCGAAATAGGTCACCTCTATTGATGCGCTGATTGCAGTTATATCCACAGGAAGCACTGTTACACCACAGATCGGGTGGGCAGAGTGATAAATACTAACATAGGACAGTAGTCTGATTAAAGCTATAACTGCAGCTCAACTTATCTGTGCATGTAAATGTACAGATTGTGTTTAATAGCTAATGGTTTGCGGTTGGGTGATAAATCATATATCATAAATGACAAATATATTAATTACATCACCTAAAATGTGAAGATATTTTAAGCTTCATTTTACATCAGGTATATTAGCAGGGCACATTCTCGTTGCAGGGTCCATTTGTTTTAAGCAACAATGGAGGCAAAAAATATCTGAGAGAAAAATCAAACAAAAAATTAAAAGCAAAAAAAGAAGAGCAGAATTGTTATATGGGTGACTTGGTGAAAAAGTTAACCAGAACGAGTCAAGTGCTGCGTATGTCATACGCAAAATAGTATCAGTGTTCTTAAATGTTTTTATTTGGATATTGTACTTCCAGTGACAATTTTATTTTGAAGAGATAACTGAATACCCTCAATTTGCCAGCCTTTGTTTGGACTGCTGAACTCATTATGTTTTATTGCCACTTTTATTCTTTGCAGCGATCAAACGTTATCATTAGCTTTTAAAAACTGTTTGTGTTTGGCAAGCTGCTGTGACTTTCAGAAATTTAGTCTGAAGGGATTAAAAATGCCAGCCTGTGTTCAGGCTGGCGTGGAAATACGTGTTGACATTTTTATTTTACCAAAAAAGAAGATCTTTTACTTTAAATAAATGTGCATTTATTTAAAACCAGCCTAATTCAGTGTAATATGTTACCAGATCATCACTCTTACATGTATCCCACTGAGAAATACTGATAATGTGTGATTAAATGTCAGTGTCTGAATCAGAGAAAATTATTATTTGGAGTTGGTGGTGGGTGGATGATCTGTGCGTACATGCAGTTTTAGATGACGTCAGAGGTGATCTGCGCATCTCTAGGCTCCGCCACCTTGTGTAAGAGCCAGGAATGCCAATGAGCTCTCAGACCAGCAGAGGACATTTGTGCAATGTGTATCATAACTACAGCTTCCGTAACCGGAGGAAGACTGCTGGAACCTGATTGCTGTTGAATGAGAATAAAAGTGAAACATTCAAAAGCACAAGTGAATTAAGGCTTGGATGCTTGAGCATGGTGTACTCACAGAGACGAAATACGGCCCAGCGAAATCCCTGATCACACCGGAGGAAGTACAGATACCCATGTGACCGATGAATGGAAGGAACCACCTGGATAAGCGAGAGAACAAATGTGCCATCACAATACAGACGTGTAATCATGCTGTAACACGCTGCAATCAAAGCTGAACTCAGCCAACATTAGGGAGGCTCAACACCTGAACATGCAGCATCATATTTCATTACATCCAGCTAACATAGAACATATGTTACACCTTTACTGCTTTTCACACAAGAACAAAATTAAATATACATTGACATGAATCCAAAATTAACAAAACTTGATGGCAATCAAATGCAGTGTGATGCGATGGTGGAGATGCGGTTTATGTGGTCACTGAATAGTCTTATTTGGTTTTTGCATAGCCCCTGCTCCAGTACTGCTTACACTGGTACCTGGGCATTCACTGGAAGCTCAGCCTATCTGTACTTATGTCTCGACAGCCATATGTTTGTACTGTGCAATTAGCCTCACTTTTGTGTCACTTTGGACAAAAGCCTCTGCTAAATATGTAAAATGTTAATATAAGTGTAATGGTTTTAGAACTATTCACCCTATAATTTTCTGTACCAAGAGAATGACATTTCTACTAAGTAGGACATTACTAATGACCTGATTTGTAATGTTCTGGATATAAAAGGTAGTGTTTTACCTGGTACACAAATGTTTAATGTTTGACAGATATAAAAATTGATAACTTTTTGTGACACATAATATTATATCAGTTAATTTTCCATAAGCTATCTCTTTAACTCGAGTCAATAATGTTCAACCAGGCAAGCCAAGAGTTTTTGTGGTGACCTATCAGTTTTCTCGAAGTGGTCATGTCCGCCCAGTTTTTTGCCGATTTTGTGAGTTTTCACAGCATATTCATTCATTCATTCATCCATCCATCCATCGCTTCACAATGCCGTCGTGATGATGCGTGTGTCCACGTGATAGAAAATAATAATTAACACCACTAACACCGTCTATTTACTTTTTTCCAGCGGTATCATGCGGAAAAACCCCACCACTGGAAATGGTAATCCGGTTCATGACCAAACATCTGTTGGAGTGATGGAAAACAAGCTGGCTAACGTTAAATGGAATCTGAGACAGTGCTGTCACACTGCGAACTGCCTTCTTCTTACGAAAAGCATTACTAGTGCTCCAAGACACCGAGCCACGATGGAATAAAACATCACATTAGGGACAAAACTAACTTACGATAACACTGGGATAGGAGTCCAAACGATGCAGTAGGGGTAACGAGTCGTATCGGCATCGATCTTCTCGAAACCCCCGTGATAATTCTTCATAGTGTCTATCTCGGCCACATCCGCCATCACCAAAAGTGAAAAATTAATTTCATCGCTTCCGCGTTCTTCTTCTGCCACTTCTTCGGATCCACTTCAGCACGCTGTAGGCTGGACAGAGGTGCGTTACTGCCACCTAGCGTCTGGGAGCTGGCGACAGATAAACACTGAGGATGCCTCGGATAAGCCTTTGGAAGACGGATGAATGGAATGATGGATGTATTCACAGCTGGGGCACGATTTCCCTTAAATAACTTAATGCATATTTGCTCTGGATAAATGGTTGTAAGTTAGAACATAAGAACATAATAAAGTTACAAATGAGATGAGGCGTTTCAACCCATTGAGCTCGTTTGGAGGGAATTAAACTAATAATTTAAAGTTGGCTAAAGTTAGATTTGAAGGAATCTAGGGTCTTAGCTTGCATTACCCCCTTGGGTAGACTATTCCATACTCCAATTACACGCTGTGAGAAGAATTTCTTTCTCAGACCCAAACTAAAGTGTCCCCCAATAATTTTTGACTGGGGCCACAGGGTCTTGAATTAGAACTTACTTTGAAGTAACAATTTGGATGAGCAGCACCTAAACCTGTTAGACTGAAATACAACACACATCCATGATGTTTTAAGCCTGCCCACGTGTTATGGTGACATAAGCGAGGGAACGGCCAGTTCAGCTCAGTACTAGATAGACAGGCATTGTTCTAGTGGCAGAGATCACCTAATCAGCAGAAGTGACGTAGCATTGAAATACAAAGGCTGCATACAGATGTAGCTTTAGCATCCAGGAGCCAGAGGAACCTTCCCGGAAATGTCTGAGCAACACTCCAGTTAGGGTGGTCAGGGGCTGTGCTGTGGCACTGAAACTGCGTGAGCTTTAACAGGTCACATTGAAAGGTCTGACATTTAAATGTCATCAACATTTTTTAAAGTGAGACCATCATCAGTGTTCGACATGCTTTATAACAAGGCTCTTCAAATCTGGACCTCAATTCCAAATCCAGGCCATGTTTTCAGTTCTCCCAGGTAGTTAGTTTCATAATTACTGATGCTGATTGGCCACAGATACTTCACACCTGGCTCATGGGTAAAGGATAATCAGCAGTGCTCGGTCCTTGAGGACTGTGATTTGAATATCCCTGCTCTATAACAAGACACATCATATAAAAAAAGAAAAAGAATAAATAAATATAGCAAATTAAGGTCTTAAGAAAAGGGTCTGAAATAAAACTCAGGTAGGTTAAAATTCGGGGGGGGCTCTCACAAGTTCATCAATGGCTGTCCCACTGCCGCTCAGGCCCATTGACTGCTCTGTCTTACTGGAAATGTATTAAGAGACATTAAATACTGTCCTCATAGCCAGCAGCTAAACAGCCTCTGCTGCCCTCAGAAGTTCTTACTGAGTGGCTGGTGTTCAACAGACTGCAGTTCCTGCAGGGTCAAGCCTCAGTGGAATCACAGCTGCATTTAAGAGGGCGTCCGGTCGAATAGACCAATGTTTTGTAAGAATAGCCAAAAGATCCTAATGGGTTCACAGCGGTGTAGTGAGTCGTACGGTACCATGGACAAACTAAATCTTTCACACTTTTCGTAGTATTCATTTTTTTAAAAGTCAACAGAATTTCTCACCTTTTCTAAATTTCACGACTGACAAATTCCAGAAAATAAGGCAGCAGTAATTCATCGCACAGAGACACTGACCTCTAGTGGGTATTTAAATTATTTCCAGGAGCAGCCAGATAGAAATAGGAATCTCACACATTTTACTAAACTGCTTGAAGGCAGAGTTTATATGACATCCACACTCATTTTAAAGTAAATTTAAAGACATATTTTTATTAAATATATTGAACTTACATATGGTGGAAAAAAAACACTTTGATTGGAGAATTTGCATTGAATCAGCTTTATTGGCTAAGTATGTCTACACATACAAAAAAGTTTTTCTCCAGTTTTTTGTCGCTCTCAGTACACTTAAGAGGACAAACATACAGCAAAAAACTGGACTACAAAAAACAATTAGATACAGGTTGTACAGAAGAGATTTAAGCCAGAAGGCCATAGTGCAAAAGTGCATAGTGCAAAATGCTGGTTACTATGTATACATGAGGTAGAGTGGTGATAGCAGATTATTGCACAAGTATTGTCCTTGACACTTAAGTGTTCATCAGAGTGACGGCCTGGGGAAAGTAAGGGTTCATATGTCTGGTTGTTTTGCCGTACAGTGCCCTGTAGCGCCTGGCAGGGGGGAGGAGTGTGAACAGGCTGTAACCAGGGTGTGATGGGTCTGCAGTGATTCTGTCTGCCCGTTTCCTGTCTCTGGCCATATATAAGTCCTGAATGGAGGGCAGGTCTGCACCAATGATTTTATCTACAGTTCTGACTGTCTAGTTGTAGTCTCTTCCTGTCCTGTTTTGTGGCCGAACCAAACTGGACAGTGATGGACGTGCAGAGAACAGCCTGGATTATTGTGGAGTGGAACTGAAACAGCAGCTCCTGAGGCAGGTCGAGCTTCACAGTGTTGTCGCAGTAGGGTGGGAGGGGCGCTTTAAATCATGCTTTAAATAACGGAATAATAGGGGAGCAAATAAGTTATAAAAACTAGCACAGGCAAAATGATTTTATGACACAACAAAATGACTGGTAATTATTTACCAGGTAATTATAGGGCCTAGCAGCGCAGAGGTAGTGCTGGGGCCTGGCAGTGCAGAGGTAGTGCTGGGGCCTGGCAGTGCAGAGGTAGTGCTAGGGCCTGGCAGTGCAGAGGTAGTGCTGGGGCCTAGCAGTGCAGAGTTGGTGCTGGGGCCTGGCAGGGCAGAGGTAGTGCTAGGGCCTGGCAGTGCAGAGTTGGTGCTGGGGCCTGGCAGTGCAGAGTTGGTGCTGGGGCCTGGCAGGGCAGAGGTAGTGCTGGGGCCTGGCAGTGCAGAGTTGGTGCTGGGGCCTGGCAGTGCAGAGTTGGTGCTGGGGCCTGGCAGTGCAGCGTTGGTGCTGGGGCCTGGCAGGGCAGGGTCCGGAATAGGGCGATCTGTGACGTAGGATGGTGCAAACTCGGTTTCCAGAAATACATTTCTGTTGTAAGGTTGAATCCCAGCCACCCTAAAGCCAGCCTGAATGTTCAATGGGGTTGCAGCCAGAGGATAGGCAATTGCCACAATCCCAGGAATGTCATAAATAGACATTGTCTTCCCAGGGTTGTTCCTCATCCAGGCATCACACTGGCATTGATGTGTCTCTTTAGTGGCCCGTAGACAGACCTGTCTAATGGTTGGAGCTGATGTGAGCAGTGGGGTGGGAATGACAGCATGATTATGCCATTTTCTTTGGCATAATTGAGTCCATCAATGGACAGATGAGACTCGTGGTTGTCCAAAAGGAGTAAACAGGGCTTCTCCTTTGAGCACTTTGTATGTTCATTGAAATGTTGCAGGAAGTCAACAAAGTGTGTGTCTTTCATCCATCCAGAGGAATTTGCCCCTCCTTTGCTGCCGGGTGGCCCGTTGATCAGGAAATGGTCACGGAAGTGGACACGCGGGAAAATAAAGTATGGAGGTAAACTATTCCCTATGGCTGAGACAGCACAGGCCAGTGTGACAAGGGTTCCCCTTTCAGCAGAGGTCAGTGACCCTACTTGTTTGAATCCACGTCTGGCCAACACTTTGTCTGGTTTATGTACAGTGGTGACCCCAGTTTCATCAACATTCCAAATGTCTCCTGGTCCAAATTCATATTTGCATAACACTTTCTCTAAGTTGTCAAAGAAAGCATTGACATTCTCTCTGTTGAAGCTACTTGCCCTGGCAAGGCTAGTTGCTTCTGACTTTCTCAGTGACAATGTTGTATGCCGCTTTAAAAAGCCTGTAAACCACTCTTTGCTGGCCTTTTCTTTTTCTGCCCACAAAGGCACAAACTTCAGTTCGTGTGCCACAGCAAACTGGTAGGCAAGCTTTCTGACCTCACTTGGTGACAGACCAAAATAAATGTCAGCTGACCTAGTAATATACTCAACAAGCTGCTTTTCCAAATCAGGGGAAAAAATCTTCCTTGGCGTTGTATAACCAACCATTGTTGTTGGCATGGCTGTCTGACTTTCAATTTCTTCTCTGGTAATCTTTTGACAA
>JAODLC010000050.1:17900236-17924911 GCA_026781145.1 Hippopotamyrus pictus
AATAAACAAATGAATAAAACCAAACACAATATTGCAGCAAATACCCGGACATAGACTTTATTTTAATACTACTACTAATAATAAAAATGATAATAAAAAAGATTTGATATTTAATACTATTGTTCAAATCATCCCGCGGGCTGTATTGGACGCCATAGTGGGCCGTATTCGGCCCGCGGGCCGTATGTTTGACACCCCTGCTTTAGATAGACTGAGAATGGAGCTTCTCGGTGGCATCAAGGTTGGAGACAATCGGAAAGCTGTCAGTGAGAAGATGGCCAGAACCTTTTCCTCTCGCAGACGGGAAATAGCTGAGGGCAGGGCCCTTTATGATGTCGCTCAGGGGACTTCAGTGATTTTAATAATAGCTTTAAAGGGTTTTCATTTTGTTTTCTGAATGTCATTGAATGTAAATAGGTGAATATTGATTGTATCCTTCATGTGACTCTATAATCCTTCTTGCTGCTATAATTATAATTATAATCATATTATACCTCTGCCATACTGTTGTTTAAGTTGGTGCACTTAATTTTTTTCTTTACACTTTTTACACTTACTTTGCCTTCTTTTACTTTTCTTATTTACTTTATTATTTATTATTGCTTATTATGTTTCTTTATTGTGTTAACCGGGACCATGTGTAAACAATTTCGTTCCACCTCATGCCAATGTGATGCGAATGACAATAAACTTTCCTTGATCCTTGATCTATATGTATTTAATTACAGACAGTTTTGTTATTAATGATTAAATATTGTACAAATATACAGATAGACTGCAAGGGAGCAAATGCTGCACGTAAAATGCATGACTTTCTGATGCTGCTGGACCAGGTAACAAATTAATATTTACTAATGAATCTTTTATTATATTTACTAAACAATTAGTAACTAAACAGATTTAATAAACCTATAACCTTTTTGTGTTTGTCTGTTTGTGTTCCATTAAGGATGCTGATGTGGACAACCGTAGAGATGTATATATTAATGGACAATGCACAGGCATATGGAGTGAAGTTTTCTGCCGAGTTCATAGCTGTCCCGAATTATATAGAGTTAATAGCCACCTACCAGCCAATTAGAAAATAGCATTTGTTGTTTCCGTGTAAATTCAAAAATAAGTTACACATTATTACATGGATGCGCACACACACGGAGTGCAGACGAGGTGGGTTGTGGAAGAGAAGTACAATGGCTGTTAAATTCCCAAAAAAATAATTACATTCCATTCTTAATACATAGGGTTTGATTTGGAGGTGGCCCACCCTTTGCAGCTCTAACAGCTTCATCTCTTCTGGGAAGGCTGTCCACAAGGTTTAGGAGTGTGTTTATGGGAATTTTTTAACATTCTTCAAGGAGGGCATTTGTGAGGTCAGGCACTGATATTGGACGAGAAGGTCTAATTCATCCTAAAGGTGTTCTCTCAGGTTGAGGTCAGGGCTCTGTGCAGGCCAGTCAAGTTCCTCCACACCAGACTCACTCATCCATGTCCTTATGGACCTTGCTTTGTGCACTGGTGGTCATGTTGGAACAGGAAGGGACCATCCTCAAACTGTTCCCACAAAGTTGGGAGTATGAAATTGTCCAAAATAGCTTCAAGTGCTGCAGCATTAAGAGTTCCTTTCACTGGAACTAAGGGGCCAAGCCCAACCCCTGAAAAACAACCCCATACCATAATACCCCCTCCACCAATCTTTACACTTGGCACAATACAGTCAGGCAAGTACTGTTCTCCTAGCAACTGCCAAACCCAGACTCGTCCATCTGTACCTTGGTTAACCCTGCCTCTTGTTTCAGCCCTCGTGTGGATGATCCAAGGTGCCTCTCGTCTGCTCCCTCATCTGTGTTGTATATAGTGCCTCCTCATCCTGAGCTCCCCAGTCCGGTCATTGTTATATTACTGACTGCTTATGCCTATTCATCCATTTCCTTTTGCCTCTACCGTTGTGTTTTCCTTTAATAAAGCCCCTTGGTTTTTCCCCAGTGCCTGCCTTTGCCTCCATCCTTCCCGCATCGTGACAGGCTTGTTTGCACGCTTTGCACAAAAATAAAATGAAAGGATGGCTAATTTATTAATAGGGTTTATTTTCTCACTGATATTATACATATTTCCCTAACTCCCATAGGACCCTCATGTGGTGTGTTTTATTATAACATTGTAATCTACCAAAAAGCCAATATTAATGAAAAATCAGAGGGACATAACTAAATAGATGTAATACTCAGATGTCGACATAATTAATATGTGTGGTAATAATCCAATCCGATGAGAATGTCAATGTGACAACACCACAGCGACCAATCAAGGCAGTCATCAACATGCAGCATTCACCAGAGGTGGAGATTACAGGTCCCAAGAGTACAAATCCAGACCAAGATTTTGTTTCAACCAGCCAGTTGAGTACTCTGTGACTGTGACTCTTTATACTAAACTGGTTGGTTGAAACAAAATCTTGATCTGGATTTGTACTCTCGGGACCTGAAATCTCCACCTCTGGCATTCACAGAACCTCCATCCAAATTCATGCAATTTCATTTTTGGACAGGCATGTGGAAAACTCAAATCTGAAAAATTTTAGTGAACTGCTTTGGAGTTGACTCTTGATTCCTAGCTGCCTGGAATCAAGGAGCTGATTCTTTTTGGAATCAATTCCCAGCCCTTCTCCACCTGATTACCTCTTCCACCATGTATTTACATCTATGTATCCTAGCTCCCAATTGCTAGATATATGCCAAGCATATGTTACTTTGTGTTCCTGTTCTTGTCTTGACCCTTGCATGTTTTCCTGTTTCTGGTTTTTGCCCTACGTTCTGGATACCTTTAGCTCCTGGGTAATGCCTGTCTACTGACTTCACCTTTGGCTCTTTGGACTTAGTGCCTCAACCCTATTAGAAGATTCTGGTGTTTTTAACCCTTAGGCTCTTCCTGGATTTTCCCTTTGCTTGCTCCTTCTGCTTTGTTGTCTGTTTTTATTTTTTTGGCCCCATGATAGCAGCTTCCCAGTGGCTTAAGAAAAATGAGGGTCCTATAGCCAGTGCCATTGTATACTGAGTGTTGTGAGGGTTGTTGGATTGTAAGGTATTTATTAAGGTATACATATTAAATGTTTTTGACTGTTCTGTTTCTTATGTGTCGCTTGATGGTGTTTGCTTATTTAAATTTAAATTGAAACAAGAAAAACTTTGACTTCTTATACAGCACGTCTAATGAACTGTTTTTGATTAAACTATTTTGAGAATGAAACAAATCATGACGCATAACACTTTAACTTCACCTCGTAGCAAACCACTTTGTGATAAATAATCTACTGCTAGAATTGCAACTGTTGAGAACCGTTGCATGTTCCTTTTGACAGATCTCCAATATGAGATTGGATGCACCAGGCTGACACAATGTTGATACTGAAAAGCACAAGAAAATCATACAAATGGTGGATAAATTTCCATGTTTATTGACCTAAATATTATTTTATTCAATGCATCATTTTAAGAATGAAATTAAAAATCTATCATTAACTTTGGGTAAATATCAGAATTTCTCTTACTTTTCCAGCAGATATTTACTCAACACAAAACTGCTCATAGCTACATTCCATTTGAAAATGGAAACAAGAATTAATATGTTTGATTATTTTAAAAGAAAGTGAATTTGGACTAATACAAAGGTCCACAGATAACCACAGGGGTTACATTACAGTTTACATTCTTAAAATAACAGATGAAAAGAATAAATTAATGCAAAAAAGAAAAGAAGAGAACATCAATGGTATTCCAGTGAATGTGGATGACTGGCTAGCAGAAGGACTTGCTGTGCCAGTAACAGTTGTTGTTCCAGTAGCAGTTGCTGTGCCAGTCCCCACCCTGAAGGATCTAGATTCAGCGCTCACTTCATTCAGAGTAAATTGCATTTTCATTCCGATACCTAAAGACATGAAAATGCAAGTGTTTGTGTTTATCCTCTACCAGACTGTCAGAATACATGCACTTTACTGGGCAATAAAGTCTAAAAATATGTATAAATACACATAATAAGGGTGGGACAGCGAAAAGAGGACACATACCCTCAGCACTGATGGAAAGGTCAGTGTAGTTCGCCCAGCAGCCATCAAAGGGGATGGTTGTGTTCCCCGTAAGTCCCTCTATGTTGCTGCCACTGGAGTTTTTCAGTGATGCTCTAAGCATGAGCGATGTGATCCCCAAAGACACACAGTTTCCCTGCAGGGGAACCACAGATAGTGTTGGCTGAAAGGCTGCTGAGGGAAAATAAAATCTAAATTCCTGCACCTTTCAGTTCCCCCACCTGCCGGATTGCTTCTGCTTGTGGAGAGCTCTTTAACTGTATTGTACTTTAACGGAAACCCCTAGTTCATTTCTTAATTTTTATATGGCCTTTGCTTTAATTTTGCCCATTATTTCTGTATTTTTTTAATTCTGTAATGTTTTTGGTGGGGGTGAGTGAAGGACAGACAAAAATTTAAGAAATAAATTATTTTGTGGCTCTTGAAACAGTATAATTTCCAAGATAAATTGATATTTAAAATTGTCTAAGGGTTTTCTGTAAACATTCTGACTCGTGCTTACTTGAGGCAGGCTAATTTGCCTTATTTGGAGTGAAGTCTGCTCACCTGTACATCGACGGCCATGATGGAGGGCTGCTGAAGAAGGGGGCCATTAAACTCCCCAGCCTCAGGCTGCACCATCACCTTTAGGGAGTCCACTCTGGTAACAAAGAGTGCAGTGGGCGCCTCCCTGGTGACTTGCTGAGTGGCCATCTAACAAACGGGAAGCCAGTGACAATCCTTCATGTATCTTTTCAGCTGAACACAGAGTGTTGGAAGTTGATAGCTTCCCCTACTTCTAAAGGTGTCTTGAGAAATGACCGATACAGACCATAGCACTTAGTAACTTTCTAAAATGTTACTAGAAAAAATATTTAAAGCATAAAAACCAAAAATGTATCAACCACAAACTTAATTCATGCAATGGAGCAAACAGTGGAATTCAAATTTTGTGTTCAAAGAAGGCATTTTCTGTTATACTTGATGCAGGTTTGTGTGAGTGTGTTTTTAATAAGTTAGGAATATAGATAGAATTAGTTGATGTATAGTTGATAGAGCTCTTTCAGAGTATAGCTCCTGCTAAGTGGATTCTGCTTGTTTATTGCTCTGCATACACACTACAGTATAAACATCAAAACTCCATCATCATCAAATTACACACGAAGGGGAGTCTTTCCCCACCAGTCATCTTACCTCAGCCCAAGTTGGGTCAGAAGATGGAGGACTTGGAGGAATGATCCCAACAGCCAAAACGTTGTACCCAATTAATTTGCTTAGATTGCCAGAAGCAGAGGCTTGGCCCAAATTATTAGCAAAGTTCATCAAATCCTTGAAGGCTTGCGCTTCTGTGAGCACATAATTCAGCTGTCATTATAGATTCTCATATTGTCAGTGAAGCCACTAAAATTTAAAGTGTTTAGTACAAATACTATACATTACATTCATATATAATTCTTGTTAACTAAAATTAAGTGAGGAAGATCCAGTCCGTCACAAAACAAAGCGTACTGGTAATTTAAAAAGCTTATACATTCAGCCCTCCATATCCACAGGGGCTTGATTCCAGAACCTCCTGTAGATCTCCAGATCCAGTCCCTTATATAAAAAAGCACAGTATTTGCTTATAACCTACACACATTTTCGCATATACAATAAATCTTCTCTATATTACTTACAGTACCTAATGCACTGCAAATAACAAGGGAAAATACAGCAGCCACAGAAATGACTTGATAAGATAAAATAATGTTTTTTTCCACCTTCAGTCTAAAGACTCGGGATCATATACTGAATGAGAACCAGCCTCTTTCGTTATTAGCACCATAAAGCAGTTTGGGTAAACAACAAAGGAGTGGATCTCTGGCATTCAGTCTCACCAGTACCGCAAACCAGAACGTTAGCAGCGGAAAAAAATGAATGAAGCCATGGTACTTTTTAGTCGCCCCAGCATCTGACTAAATATTATGATAGTCTACCCAAATTTCATTTTCAGTGTAGTGCTCAGATCACAGCAAATTCAGGTTTAGCTTTTGGAACTTTCTGATTTTTTCTTGAATAATTTCAATCCACGTTTGCTTGAATCTGCAGATGCGTAACTGCAGATACGGAGGGCAAACCGTCGAAAGAAGCTAAGAAGAATGAGTGAGGTTATACTCATTGGGCCAATAAATCATTTTGGTTTTTTAAATTAGTTTCTTAGTATCTATTTCAGGTCAGAGCACATCTAATGCGACAAAGTGGCAAAGCAAGCCCATTTACACATTATCTTGGCGTTATTTGAAGGAGAAAACTGGGATTCTTTCTGCACAGGGTGTCCAACGGTCTTTAAAAAAGACTGAAAAAGCAATTCAGCAAAAATTAAGGACTTAAATGGCATTTAGCATCTACAGTACGATTACCAGCTATTTAACCTGTATAACATATAAGTACAATACTGTATATAACAACTTACTTTGTCCTGACTGATTCTGATGGAAACAAACATCAGTGCAATATTGCTAGCACCACTCAAATGAAATTAACAAAACACAAGAAGTTGTAGAATTCAATCCTACAGCCTGGCGCTTTCTTCATTTTTATAGAGAAGGCGTATAAAAACAAAAGCTCTACATATTGTACAGTATTGTAAAGATAATTTTTTGGGGAAACTGCAATTTTTGTGCAGCTTACAATCAAACTATTATCACCTGCTTTGAGAAATAGGGCTACCACTTCTCTGGAGTAACAGATTTTCCTCAAGAATAACAAGAAGTAAACAGATTAATCGAGATGCTCTTCTCTCCCTGACAATTATATACACACTTCAGTCCTGAGCAACTGTTTTGTTGACAAAGACTTTGAATACCAGTCTTTTGTGAATCCTGCAGTTACATCACTGTGTTTATTGGTCTATTATTCATTTTTATTCTTCTTGCTCCTTGTTTTTATACCTGTCATCCAGGTTAAAACATAAAACCGATGGCATCTGTTTGACAGTTTCTCACATACTGATTCCCACATACACATTTGAAAATAGTATAGAGTAATGAAAATTAAGAAACTATAATAACCCTTGTTAGATTTATCCAAAAATATCTGGGATTGTAGCCTGTAGCAATGTAATGAGCAATTCTGTAAAATCACTGCTCTCACCATTGGCTGTGTTGGTGGCTTGTTGTACAGGAGGTTGGCTAATCACCATCTCCACAGTCAAGCCAGTAGCCCGTCGTCTCCGCCGCTGGCCTTCACGTACTACCTTGGTGATCCGAATCATACTAGGAGGGATCTTTAGGAACAGGGCTAGGTTCTTCACCAGATTGTCACCAAAGAACTCCTCCTCTGTCATAGCAGGTAGTTGGAAGGAAATGAAGAGCAACGGCGAGGTACGAATCTCCACAGGGGTGGAGCCTCTCACCAGGATGTTCAACATTTTGTAAGTACTCTCGAAGAAATTTGACCCAGCAGCATCTGATTCTAGCTTTGGAATAAATTGTCCTGGAAGAAGTCAGAGAAGAAGGGCTTTTCAGCACATCATCTTTGTTTGGTTTCTCCCTAGTTGTCTCACTTCTACATTATAGCCATTCATCACACACATTTGCCTGGTAGTGGTTTTATAAACCTTACCTTTGAAAGTGGGCTCCTTAAGGGTGAAGTCTGTTTTATCACTGTTCCAGATTGCGTTGGTGGGAGCAACCAAACTTTTGTTAACATAGACATCTAAACGTTGAGGTTTGGAGTAAAAAATAGCCACCCGGACAGCCTGTGTAAAGATTAATTCACCATCCTGATCATCATTATTCTCAAGTCCTACAATACAACAAAATTCTGTAAAATCTTTATTAAAACAAAAAAGTATTTACATAATTGTATAATTTTCACACAGTAAGACTGAAATTGAAGGACACAGCGGTGGATCTGAGTCTGTGTCACACTGCTCTGCTTGTCAGGGTCTATATAGGGTCAGTTTGGTGTATTCAGGGCTTATTTTTGTTCTTTTAAGAAACACTGTGGTGCCACGACATTACCTGCAGAACCTAGAAACCACAGCTGCTCCAGCCAGAATGCAGGGAGCTGCCGACTTCAGTCAGCACCAAAATTTCAGCACCATTGTTTCGGACCAGCTGTCAAAAGTCACCCAAACCCTAACCCTCCCGACCTGGCTTCCCCTAATGACCCCAGCTGGCACACATTTGGGAAGACGCCATCGGGAGCTAAAACCCAGTGCAGTGTAGGCTGTGCTGATGGAACATGTCCAAGAAACGGCAACTGACGTCCTAGAGAACCACCCTCCTAGACGGCCATAGGACAATCCAAAACTTATTGACACAGGACAACTATGTCGAGGCACCTTCTATACTTTTGAGGTTGTTTCTGCCCGAGAGGTTTGATACACAGAGGAATAGAACAATTGTTATATTGGGCCAGTACCCCTGGCAGGAACCTGCTGCTTGTGACGAGAAGTGATCAGGAGCCAGTTAAATATTCTCGATGTCAGGAGACAAGAGAGCTCCTTGACTAGTATCAGAATGTATGGCTCTCCACCTTAGCTAGACATGTAACCTAGCATGACATCCGGTCCCCTTCCAGGGTAATCATTCAGCAATGGGCCCAACTGAGTTCCTTACCACCAACCCCAAAGTGATGCCTAAGGCTTTCCAAAGCAAAGGATTCAAGACAGACTCCTGAATTCCAAAAAGAAAGTTGCCACCATCCAGGATACTCCGTGGACAATGTGGGTGCACAGCTGTGTGCCTTCCTAGGGTTGGCTGGCTATAATAGCGGCTTTATTCCTTTATTTTCCTCCACTGCTGCAGAGCTCAGGAAAAAGTCTGATGGGCCCTGGCAGCTGAGGGTGCCGTCCAGGAACCCCTTATAGCACAGTTGTAGGAAACCTTGCTACTGCACCTCAGCAGGAAACTTATCTCAGTGAAGAAGCAGGTATGCCGGCCTAGCCATAATCTTATACACCTGTCACACACTAATAACCCCAGCTGGTTCACATCTGGGAAGGATCCCTCAGGAACTAAAAGCAAGACTCCATGAGAAACACTGTGACCAGCATCTGATTACTGCCTCCATCCTAGCTGTAGTTCTGCGATGCCCATCAGATGGGCCCAAAGCCACTCCATGACTGGGATGAACAACTCTGCTGGACCTACCAGACCATGCAGCCCTTCCACATTTCCTCCACCCTTGTTCTCGCTGTCCATAATACAAACCTGCATACTGGGAGCATTTTTTCTGAACTCATGTTTATCTGTATGCTTTTAAGATTATAAGACGACCCATATTTCTTCCATAGTCATTTACACAACATTTTTTTTCTTGACCTGTGTATCCTTCCTGTAGTGAGGCACATTATTGTGTCATACTTTGCCACAGTTATTGTAACACTCAATTGCCTTAAGTGAACGGAACTTACCCTTGAGTTGTCGGCATTGAGCAACATCAGACGCAGTTTCTGAGGTGAAGTGCTAGTGAAGAACACATCAAAGGACTTGTTTGTGGCCACAATGCTGTGAAACAGAGAGACTCTCCTGCGGCACGTGTAGCCTGAACACCAGCCATGGTCCTGGGGGCCTGTCCCAATAAACACGTCAGTGGATGTTTTTAAAATAACTTTACACTGGATGTTGTTTCAATATTTCAGCATTTGCATTTTAAAACAAATCGGATGGTTAGTGAAGCCATCAAAGTATTACAGTGTCTGTTTTCTAAATGCATATGAATTATTTTCTGATTGTTCATTAAGACTAGATAGACTGTTTCTGTGTGAAAACAGCAAACCGTTTAGCAGGTCCACGTAGCGATCCCCCAGCAAAGCTACTGGAGACAGCCGCCTGGTCTCTGTGTCTGCGTCAAGACTCTCAATCGCCAGCATCTCATAATTCAGGCCAAAGCATTTGTAACTCTGCCATGCAGTCATGTATGTGCAGCTAGAATCTCGGA
This sequence comes from Hippopotamyrus pictus, assembly GCA_026781145.1. Classification (NCBI taxonomy): domain Eukaryota; kingdom Metazoa; phylum Chordata; class Actinopteri; order Osteoglossiformes; family Mormyridae; genus Hippopotamyrus; species Hippopotamyrus pictus. The sequence goes on from JAODLC010000050.1 coordinate 17,910,222, forward strand.
TGATTCCTGTATAGATTGGTCAAAACAGACTGGTCATTATTTTTCTTCTCTGTGGTCAACTGTGAATAAATCATAAACATATGACTGTGAAACAGTTGACCAAAAATGGGAGACAAGGCACAGAAAGGAAAACGTGAGCCACTTGCCTTTATAGGGGGCAATTTGGTCCACTGGGATGCGACTCCCGTTGAGGTAAGTGAGCATGACTTTGGGGATTCGGTAATCACCCAGGCCCCGGCGCTTGTCTCCATTCCACTCAAACTCAGACTGTGGCACCACGTGCCCAACAGCTCCCAGAAAGGAGCCATCCAGGTCCTTGAGCAGAGCTTTCTTCTTGGCATCACAGTCCATGTCCAGACACTTGGCCGGATTGATCATCCTGTTATGGAGAAAAAGGTTGGACTGCCCTGTGACAGTTTCACGGTAGAGAATGATGATGAAGAGTAAAGGAAAGAATCATATTCCTTCCCAAGCAGTGACACGACTGGCATCTTGTGACCTGTTCCTGACCTCACATCTGGCCTGTGGATGAACACCTTTGCATCCTCTGTGCTGTCCACTACAGTCACCTTCTTAACCTGAAGTGGGTGCTGCAGATCTTCATTCTTTGGGTTGGTCATGAAGATAACAGATGTTTGCTTAGAGCAAGTGCTTCCAAATCCCACAAACACCGTATCTGGAAACAGCAAATACACAATGTTCAGAATATTTAATACCGAAACTGGACAAATCAAACCTCATGTTGAATAATACTAAAGTCATAAAGGGAACTTTTGTTAAAGTAATATTCCTGGCGATGTTCTGCTTTAGGCAGCTGTTAGAACAGAGAATAGGCAGAAACTAACCACTAACTGTCATGAGCCCACTGATAGCGTTGTAGCTCGTGATTCCATGATGAGGTCCCTCAGGTGCATGATTGTGATCTGATTCAAAGGTTGGCCAGCAGATTCCACTCCTTCCACCTGCCATGTTCACAGCCCAAAGACTTATCAGCATTAGAGATAAATAACATCAACAGGGATTATTAGCATCAAGAAAAATGTTAATACCATTGTTTGGCCTGGGAGCTCTGTGTTCGGAGCTAAACTGGACATTAGCATCAGTGGATGGAAGAATCTCTGAGCAGTCCAGATCAGGGCTACTGCCAACAATCAGCGCATGCTAAAGGAAAAAAAGATGGATTATCGCCTTGTCATCTTGTGAGAGCCTGTTACATCATTGGAGCTTCCATTTGAGGAACAAAGAAAGTTCTGGTTGTGCTCACCTGAATAAGAACTTTTTTGCTGGAATACTCATGTGAGACAGATGGAGGTGAGTAGATGATGGACATAACTCCCATTCCGTTGTCCACCAGTGTGACGTTGGAGATCAGGACAGTCATGGAAGCCTGTCAAAGTTTAAAGATGCATGTAAGATTATTACACATAGATACATTTGCCATCCATCTTTCTGTTTATTATATCTGATTATTTAATTCAGAGTCACTAGGAAATGGATATTTGTCATATTAAACACAGGGTATAAGGCAGATTAAACCTGTGGAAACCATGTATCTGGGTAGACTTGGTTCCTGTGACTAACTTCAGCTTTTTATGGGTACAGTAAAATCCCGTTATAGCGGACTCGCTTATAACGGAATATTGTTTATAACAGATGAGATCCGCTGGTCCCAGCCATGCGCCTTTAAGAACATGCAGAGAAAGCATCGGATTTATATAGCGGACTTGCATATAACGGAATTTCGCAACTCTGGATATGACAGACTTTGGATAAAACGGATTGTTTTGCCAGGTCCCTTGAAGTCATAACTGGATTTTACTGTATTCCTTACTGGGCTGGTGATGATACAAGTATAAGGTATAAATTCCCAGGGGGAACTGTAATTAATTTTATTATCCATAATTCCTGTCTTGGTTTATACCATGCACGGCCAACTTTCTCATCTCTTTATGTGAAGCTGTATCCACTTGATTTCATTGATGAAAAAAGACATTGGCAATAATTGGTGAAACTGCCAGAATGGTTCAGCCCCATGTGATATTTTACCTGAACATAAATGCCGTAGTCAAAGCTTCTCCACACAAAGAAATTCTGAATGAGGGAACAGAAAGGTAGCCCATCTTTGTTCATGTATATTCCATAAAGGCCTCCATGAGCTTCATTCTGCTGCCAAGTCTCCACTCCATTTGGCGTGCCTACAAAACCAGTCTATGTAAGTGATTTTGTTTGGACAAATGGCACTGAAGTTTTTTTCCATACATTTTAATAAGTATGAACCAAGTACGCTTTCGATGTACATTTTGTTGTACTGTTTGTCCGCCAAGGTCACTCTGTTACCTGGGCAAGGTTCTCCGTTGATGCGATATGCCACTCTCTCATAACCAGCCACAATGTTATCTTGGAGAACCACATGCGTGCCTTCGTTTACCTGACCATGAAAGAACCACAAATAATCAGAGAACCTGAAAACAGGAGGACTGACAGCTACTGTGTGTTTGTTGCATCTTATAGCTGGTTGTGAGTATAAACACACCCAAAAATTATGGTTTTGCTTTGGCCCCAGAGAGGCAAGTTATTCTGCACAACCTCAGGAAAAGCAGGGTAAAGAGAGAGATAAAAAATTAGTGGCATTGTTTGTGTAGATTTTCAGTTTCTTCCTGTCGTGCACATCTCTGGTAAGTATTTTGGTTTTCTCCCACGGTGGGAAGGCAAACAGTTAAAATTGTAGTGTGTGAATATATATGTGTATGTGTATGTGTGTGTGTGTGTGTGTGTGTGTGTGTGTGTGTGTGTGTGTGTGTGTGCGCGTGATCCTCTGCCTATACTGGATAAGCATATGGAAGGTCGATGGAGCTTCAATAGGACTGACCTCAATAGCAGCATTCCAGTTGAAGTTAGTCTCCTCTCCTCTGTCCTGATAGGCTCCAGGCCACACAGACATCGTTACCAGGTTCCTCCGAACCCTGCAGTGTTTACCCCATACTCGAATGCCTTGTTCAAGAGAACAACAATCGCAAGTTCAGTCGCATCAAAAATTCTCTGTCCTTGGTTTTCATCACAATCAAGTATCACTTGAACTTGCGTAACACACCATAATTATATGTATTTCCATGTTGAAGATAAGAGTGCTTTTACCTTCTCCAACTGTGAAGTAGATGATGTTGTCATCAATGTCTAAGCCATTGGTGCCAAACACACCAATAGCAGGAGAATAGCCGTGATGGAAGGAACAGCCCTGGATGTAGGACTCATTCCCAGCAACCTTTACAGAACAGGAGGCAGAAGTAAAAACAACAGCATTAGTTAGTCACAACTGCTGTTGCACAGCATGAAGGGCCAAGTGAAGGCAATTAGCTTCTAAGCAAACCTCTCCCAGGTTGAGGAAAACCACAGAGTAGCGAGGGTCTTCGGGGTCTGGATAGCCGTATTGTCCACTTCGGTAGAACTCAACATTCCTAATCTGTGCTTGCCCTAAGACACCCACAAGAAAGAGCAGAGTAAAACCGCCCTTGAGGTTAAAAGCTAAGGAAAATCTTTTCAGAAATCTATTTCTTCTTGTTACTTTACTCATCTATCATAGTTTCCATCGTATCTGACAAAACCTTTCTTGATTGTCAATTTATTTTCCTTTCAGACTGACTTTTTGTCACGCACCTGACAATTTGCATTCGTATTTACACAATTTGCTTGAATTGGTCGGGTAAGGTAATAGTAATCAATTATCAGAACAGGAAAATTCATGATAGAAGTCCATTCTATCTCTAAACTAATAAACATAGCACCTCTGTATGTGATCCCTCCACTGGAGAAAGAGCCAACCAGCAGTCTGCCTCCAAATGACTCCTTGGCCCAGCCTGGATTTTCCTCACCGATGATCTTGATGTTCCTGCTCAGCAGGCCTACATCCCCAGCCAGGGTGTAGTTTTGCTTAGTCTCATAAACAGTGTAGTTTTCACCTATGGATGGGCCAGAAAAAAAAACAACACTCATTAAGCGCCTCTAATGAGATACCAACCCTCTGATCTCTGTCCTGTAGAAGACTCACCACTATGATTGTAGAAAAGGGATTGGTTGAGTGTTAGTATCTTCCCAGTGGCTGAAATCGACATAATCCTCCGGACCTCTGTGTGCCATGGGTTGTAGCTGGTGGTTGAGATGACAATCTCATCACCTGCCTAGGGCAAATTGGAGCACAGCGACATGCTACCTTACCCACGACCAGATATGAAGTGCATTAGAATATGCATGAAGTTGCTGGTTCGGTACAGAAGATAATCACTCGCGTGTAATATTTCATTACTTTGAAACAAGAAACGCCGGCAATCACACAGGTGTAAACATGCTAACCTCCCAGTCCACAGCATCCTGCAGAGTGATGGTGCTGGAACCTGCTGGGGCCGTGCTGGCCAGCTTGGTACGGGACAGATTGTGGGGCTTTCCATACAAGTCCAAGATCCCAAACACACCTGAAAAATAGTATCCAAACTCCACAGTCAATAGTCAACAGATATATTTAAACTTTTCATCCAGCATGACTCTTGTAGTCATTTCTAAAGTATCCATACCTATCACCTTGGCTCCCTGATTTAGGTCACTGGGTAAAGTCCACTCTGGAGTAAAGTGATTCCCTTTCAGGACTATGCTCAGTTCTCCCTTAAATGGATTGTCAGGCCACCCTGCAATGAGCCGTCCACCCTGCAAGACAGACATACAGTAACTATAGGATTATATTAAGACAGACATGCAGGTAGCACAGTATTGGTAGCAGTGCTAACCTGAATAGAGATGTAGGTCACGTTAATAATCAAATTTCTATACTGTCCTCCTGGGTTCAGTGTTTTGTTCATTGTGTCAGGGATTTCCAGAACTCCAAGCACCAAAATTTTGTTCAGTGATGGGATGTCGATATCCATGACCATCCATGTGGCTGTGCAGAAAGGCAGAGAACACCATGAGCTGACTTAGAGATAAATAATAAACTCTATACATAATCACATGCATTTTCACAGAAACACAAAACATTTTCATGAGAGCATTGCTATTAGAAATGTTAGCATAGGTTTTGTTACCTGAAGGAATAACAACATCGTCTCCATCAGTTGGAACTTTGAAATTGTTTTCTGGAGATGACTTCCAGAAAGTTTCATTGGACCACAGGCTACAGTCACATAAACAGAAATGACAGATTTAGAACGGCATCTCTTTTTACCTCTGTTATTTTAAGGGTTTCATCTTTTACTGCTCCTCCTATCATCCTTCTCTTTCCATACTAGAAATCTGCTGCGGAAACTCACATGAGGTTCGATTTGGAAGATTGTTGATGGTTGAGCCCTGGAGTAAGAGGGATGCCAGGGATGCCAGGGATGCCAGGGGAGCCAGGATTCGGTGCCACACAGCCCTTGTAGAAACAGTGCTCCGCTTGGAAGTTGACCTGGATGTCTGCTACTTGTGGGTCAGCACTGCCACTCCTCCATTTGGGTGCCCCCTTTCCAGACACTGGATGTGAAAGAGTATAAAACTGAGACAAGACTGGATGTGGGGATGTTCAACGGACCCCCTCCCAGAAACAGACTGGGGCAGGAAAATAGTTACATGCAGCCCACAGAACCACACACAGAGGTTGCATGGTTTGCCCAGGACCAAACTCCTGGCCTAAAAACACCGGTGAAGTTGCTGCACTTACCTATGTAGTAGAGACTCTTTGTGGTCTCATTGAAGTACCAGTCACCATGTACATTTCTGCTGAAATTCAAAGGAAGCACTGAGGCATTTCTCCTATCAACAATCTGGAACCTGTCGGGGCTTTGGGTCAGATTATGATTGATAATGATGTAATCTTCTTCCTGAAGAGAGGAGGCGAGCAGAAATGGCACTTGTGTTAAAGGTAAATATGTCAACTGGCATTTATTAATAATACACGCATTATATTAGGAGTTTCTATTATGTCTGTTTCATGTTTTACCAGCAAAGAAATACAATAATAACACTGAAAGTTCCTTTACCTTGAACCCATAGAACATAGCACCATATGATATGTATGTGATGTAATCTGCATCTTTAAAGTAGCAGTTGTACGTTTCTGAGTCAGGAAGCATTGCCAGCCAACCCCAATAGTTGGTGACCATGTATGTCAGAAACGTGAGGGAGGTTTTTCCTATAAGTAGTGCAGAGAATAAATACGATTATTATTTCATTCATTCACATGTACTGCCCAAAATAATGTGGGAAAAAAAACCTCGAAATTATTAAAAAGCGTAAGATCTGCATGTCTTACCAAACGAGTTGGTAAGTATGAGCTCCTTATACCAGAGAAAGTAAGGCTGCGGGTAGGTGAAGATGAGCCTATGGAATCTGACAGTTTCATCACACACAGATGCCTGATAGGCAGCACTCCACTCCACTGAGACTGAGCAGTGGTCTGGGTCCAGTAGAGCACTGTGCGGCACAACCGAGTGACCAGTGCGACCTGCCGAGGGAAAGTCCAGTGAGTCTGAGCCCCGAACAAGACGAAATGCCAGATTTGTGTTTCCCCTCAATATTTTGAAAGACATTAAACTAAGGTATATCTCCACTGACAATTCAATCACTTTATTGTAATAAAACAGTATTCAGGTATCCCCCGCTTTATGAAAGTAGAGCGTCCCTATGACACCTTTTGTGAGCCGAAATGGCATAAACTGAAGAAGCGAATACGGGTTATTTATATGGGAGTAAAAAAATGACCTACCAAATCATACCAGAGAGTGTAACACGTAAAACCTGAAATAATACTAACATATAATATTAGCAGGAATGACATGATAAAGAAATATGTACAGTGTAGCTTCACCAGAATCAACAGAGTCATGTGTCACGTGACAACAGGGATACATTATGAGAAATGCATCGTTAGGCAACTTCGCGTAACTATATATCTATAATTGTATTTCTTTCAGTTAGCAAAAACAGATCTTTCATAAAGACAAAGTGGCATAAAGCAAATGTTTGTAAAGCAAGGTAAACCTGTGCCAAGGTAAATACTGTATACTATTTCAGCGTGAGGTCATTTGCAATACATACATTAAAAAAATATATATGTTTAATTTTGTAATTAAACTTGAAATGACCATAAAATGTTTATTGTATGACTAAATATTTACATTAAAAAAAAAAAGTAATCCACGCTAATAAAATAAACGTTATACAGTAATGAGCCCAGCAGTGATGGATTATAGTAACTGCACTAGAATGCATGTGTCGACAGATGTGAAAGTCGGCCTGATTCAACATTCAGCTGATATTTCCTGTCAGTTTTCTCTTCATGTTGATATTAGATTGTATATTGTGATATTTTAAATCATTTACTATCCAGTGTGAAACAGCAAGGATACAGGTTTAGCACCTCAACATTTGCACTTAATTTCTTATATTTGTTGCTTTACAAATTGTCACATGTATGTGGAAGGACTTTTAATTTCCACTGCATTGCCATAGACCCACATTCAAACAGAATTGTTTGGTTTATGAAATAGACAATATAGAGGGAAATAATTCATCTTAGTCTTGTGCGTTGATCAAAGTTGTAATTAAAGGTTTGGGTAGGCCGCAGAAGATTTTAAAGTGGGCCGTGGCGTTCTTAAGTTTGGGAAATAATTATCGGTAAAAGATCAAGTAAACTTGAATAAGTTTGTTTCTGTCATTTCTGATTAGTGAGACAAGCGTGTTTCACTTCCTGACCCATTATAACAAATGTTTAAATGTAATATATCATGCATTGTTTTTCTGATATCTAAGCATTCCACTTTCATTGTCTGTATGGAAAGCTGCTCCATGAATTCTTTTTATTTTGCATGAGATTCCATTATTTAGAAAGTGGTATTGTATATAGCTGGGTATGCTGGTTACAGTGTACTTGGGGATGATGATATTGCCATGCATCTGTAGAATGATTTTATTATTATTATTTTAAATGTATAGCCTTTGTATAAGATTATAAGGATATATTGCTAATTTAGTTGCTTCTCACATATTGTTTTTAGCAGGACTACTAATGTAAAAGGCATATTGGACCCCACGCGACCCTGGATAGGATAATCGTATACAGTTTATAGATTGTCAGTTTCATCCTGAACTGCTGGTAATTTCATCGTTTTCACCATGGTCTGTGCATCAATGTCATTCTGAAGGAATCTTTTTGAATGGTAGGTCTTCAATGGCAACACTACCAACGCTTTCTGTTTTATTTATCACTTCATGACAGATTTTCTGACTAATACTTGTTGTGAAATGGTGACAGAGGCTGATCGAGTTCACCTGTGAGAGAGCCATCCATGTCGATGAGGGCCACCTCATGCTCCCACTTGAAGGCAGCCTTTTTGGGACAGGCGTGGAACTGGATTCCACTGAACCTGGAACTCCAGCCTCCGCAGTGGTCAGTGCAGACTCCAGTAACTATAGCCACTGCGATGGCAGCGCAGGACGGGCGGTCAAAGTTCACAAAAGCTGTGGACATGACGCTCATGCCATCGTCCAATGGCAGGGTGATCCCTTGAGCAGTGCAATATGTAGAGCCGAGGCCCAGCACATCCACATGGCCCACAATAGTGCTGTTCATCACCAGTGCCCCACCGGCCTTTCCCCAGCCACTGATAGTCCAGGGCATGATGCGCTTGCACTCAATACCAGCTACCTCATTGTTGACCATCATAAAATCACTGAATTGAACTGCACCCACATTTACCCACTCTGCTCCCTTCTCACAGTTCCAAGTAGTCAGTGATCTGAAGACTGCAGGCTGTGGATCTGATGAATACCACATGCTATACCTATTAGGGTAGTACTCCTCAAAGATCCAGAGGCCAAACCAGCCTTGGGAGTGGACAGTATTGTTGAAGAACTCTCCAAGTGGCACTCTCTTTGGATAGATATTGGGGTCATATGATGGGGTATCGGGGTTATCATGCATTCGATACCAGAATCCAAAGTGGGTTCCACCAGCAGCAGCATTGTGCCTGATAATGTTGTTGGGGTTAGTGACCCAATAAGCGGCTGGGGTGATGTCGTCATTGAGCAGGCTGGTGCTTTGCTTGACAAACAAAGCCAGGTTATACTGCAGGATGTTACCAGTCTCTATGCCATCTTCGATGAAGAAGCCCCCTCCCATAATGTCATAGATGACATTGTGCTCTACTAACAGATTGTGGGTATTTTGGATGGAGATAGCTCGGTTATAAGCCTGGTGAATGGAACAGCCACGAATGTATGATTTTTGATGAACATCTCCCACCAGGTGCCAATGGATGGGGCTTCGCCCGAGCTGGAATGCTTGGCCGACATGAAAGACCTGAGAACAGAATAAATATAATAAGCATGAGATTCTGCATTGCAGTTCACATTTAATGAATCAGACTAATGCTGCTTTTCCACTGCCACCAAGAACCAAGCCATACCCAAGTAAGCAAAGCTGGAACTGAGCTGGAACTAGTGTCTCTTTGTTGTACAGGTTGGTATGGCCTGGTTCCTGTATGCCAGTGGAAAACCACCATATCGTGCACTATTAGATAAAACAGGCTGTTCCATCTATCAATCCATGAATTCATCCATTTTCCACCGTTTATGTGGGTCCCGGTCACAAAGGGTGCAGTCTGAGCAGAGATGCCCAGACTTCCCTCTCTCAAGCTACCTCCTCCAGCTCTTCCAGGGAATACCCAGGCGCTTCCAAGCCAGCCGAGAGATATAATCTCTCCAGCAAATTGAAGGACGAGGAGACTTGCTTGCCGGGGAGAACAAGCTCTTTAACTGCAGTCCTTAATAGGACTATAAGACACCCAACGAGCACCGAACCAAACACAGTAGGAAAACACAGGAAGGTCAGATGCTGGACCACCACGTGCACATCATCCATCCATCCATCCATCCATCCATTATCTCCCGCTTAATCCGAGGTCGGATCGCGGGGGCAGCTGTCTCAGCAGGGAAACCCAGACTTCCCTCTCCCCAACCACTTCATCCAGCTCCTCTGGGGGAATCCCGAAGTGTTCCCAGGCCAGCCGAGAGACATAGTCCCTCCATCGTGTCCTGGGTCTTCCCTGGGGCCTCCTCCCAGTGGGACATGCCCGGAACACCTCACCAGGGAGGCGTCCAGGAGGCATCCTAATCAGATGCCCGAACCACCTCATCTGGCTCCTCTCAATGCGGAGGAGCAGCGGCTCTACTATGAGTCTCTCCCAAATGACCGAGATCCTCACCCTATCTCTAAGGGAGAGCCCAGCCACCCAGTGGAGGAAACTCATTTTGGCCGCTTGCACTCGCGATCTCGTTCTTTCGGTCACTACCCACAGCTCGTAACCATAGGTGAGGGTAGGAACATAGATCGACTGGTAAATCAAGAGCTTTGCCTTTTGGCTCAGCTCTTTCTTCACCATGACAGACCGATGCAGCACCCACTTCACTGAGGACGCTGCACCGATCCGCCAGTCAATCTCCCGCTCCATTGTCCCCTCACTCGTGAACAAGACCCCGAGATAATTAAACTCCTCCACTTGGGGGAGAACCCCATCCCCGACCCAGAGAGAGCATTCTACCCTTTTCCGAGTGAGGACCATGGTCTCGGATTTAGAGGTGCTGATTCTCATCCCAGCCGCTTCACACTCGGCTGCAAACTATCCCAGCGAGAGCTTAAGGTCACGGTCCGATGAGGTCAACAGAACCACATCATCTGCAAAAAGCAGAAACCTAATCCTGAGGTCACCAAACCGGACACCCTCAACGCCCTGGCTGTGCCTAGAAATTCTGTCCATAAAAACTATGAACAGAATCGGTGACAAAGGGCAGCCCTGACGGAGTCCAACCCTCACTGGAAACAAGTCCGACTTATTGCCCATGTGGGCCAGGCTCTGGCACGGGTCATACAGGGACCGAACAGCCCTTAAAAGGAAGCCCGGCACCCCGTACACATGCACACACAGTGGGTAATTTACACAACACTAAAGACATGCGAGGATCGAATAGGGAACACACAAAACACGGGCAAACATACACGTCACGATCGGGAAGGCAACTATAACCAGAACAACAACAAGGGGTATTTACAATTACACAGACACAGGGCTACATACACGAGCGCTGGGATGTGCAGATCTCACCGGTACTACACTATGATTATAAAATTGATCATTGAGTTGCAGCCTAGGGTGCTGTGGTGCCAGGTGGACTTATGAACACCTTAATGCTCAAACATGGTGTTTGTTATGGACAAACTAGTTAGTACAGAAGTACAATAACAGAGCACCACTCAGGTTCAGATCAGGCAGGCCATTCCTCCCAATCACACCCCTCCAGGTTTCACTATCTTTACCTTCCAGATTTCACTATCTAAACATACAAACACACACGCCAAACACCTCTCACCCAAGGCAACTCCAGAGTGGAACAGAGGCCAGCTTCTATCCAGGAGTTTGGGTCCAGAGTCCCTGCTGCACATTTAGCTAGACTATATCTAGACAGTATCCCTCTACCTCCTGCAGTACCTCAGGTTCCTTCCACACCAGAAAGGTCATATTCCATGTCCGTAAAGTGTACTGTATGTTGGTAGATGATGATTGGTCCACCAAGGCCCCTGCCTTTGACTGCTACCCGATTCACAATGCATGGGACCCTTATCGCTCTTCTTGTAGGTGGTGGGCTCACAGGAAAATGGTCCCACGTGGTTCAATTGGGCTGAGTCCGGCCAGGCCCCATATATCAAGGCCTGTTCATCAGGCACTTGCTGACAAGCTCCCCCCCAGGCATGGCTCCCAGGCAGGGTCCCAGCATTGCTTTCCTGGGAAAGGATTCTGGTTCCTTGTTTTGTACCTCAAAGTTGAATTACCCTGGACCTTTGCCATGGGAGACACTACCAGGGGCAATTGCCCCCGACAACATTTAATGTTAAACCTGTGACTGATCGCATAATTAGGACATGTAACCCAGCAAGGTGGTGATTCATAGAGGCTGTAACAACAGACCCAAAAATCAACTCATATTTTCAGTTCTATCAGTGATAATATGTGAAAGTTGTTTTCTGTATCAGTTCAGTTGATGATTTACCTCAACATACTCAAGTCTTCCAATTGCCAAATTCTGGTCTGGCTTTGGGGCATGGAACATAATGCAGCCCCCAAACTGGTCACTTCCTATTTCTTCCCCAAACCTTCCTTGGAAGCAGGTCTGGGTTGCAAATTCTCCTATAGTAAGAAAAAAAAAGCTTTTTGGACCAGCTTAAAAACTACAACCGCACACACATTTGACTTTGGGTGTGATACATTGAAAAAATAAAACAAAGCTGTTCATTCAATGTGTTTCTTCTCATTCCAATAGTTGAAAATTATTAGTTTGTACAGACGCTCCTCTACTTACGAACTTTCAACTTACGAACTTTCAGACATACGAACAATTTGGTAAGTCCAAATTGTGTTCATTGGGCTCCCGTTTCCTGTCTGCAAAATGATGTTGAATAACAACTTACGAACATTTCAAATTACGAACGGCCATTCGGAACGTATCTCATTCGTAACATGAGAAGCACATGTACTTTCTTATTTATGTTTATTGTTAAGTCTATTTTTACAGGTTAGACTAAATAATTTACATTGAAGCAACTTTAAATATTTTGTATGATTGATTACTTAAAATATTTTAAGTTCATTCAACATTTCCAACATTTTATTTATTTCAGTGTGTCATGAACAGTTGGGATTTTTTGCCAAAATGTTTGTAATCTGTGGCTTCGCATCACATATAACTCACACTTTAATGGAATATGTATGTTTTTGTTTTCTGTTAATGTGCTCATGGACTGACTGGGGGAACCATTCCTTCCGGATGTTTCCCTATTTACAAAAACGTTAGTACATCTGCCCATGTTTTTTGTTTTAATGTTTTTAATTAGGGAAGACATAATATAAATAAATGACATAATGGAGAAGATTATAATAATCTGCTCATTCTAAGGAGCTCTGCTTGTTACCTATGTCAAATCCATCTGGACAGGCCTCTATCTTATCATTCCATTCGATGTTGTTGGAGCCTCTGATGACAATGTTTCTGGTGAGAAGGCCCACTTCAGCCCTCCCCTCAAACACTTTTCCATTGGGTAGTGTGACGCTCACCCCCAGGTGAGTGTACTTAAGAGGCTGCGATAGGTTCAGGGTCCTTCCATTGTCCAATACCGAGGCTATTGTTACCATCTCATTTTCCATCTGGCTGTGCCTAGTTCATAAAAAGTGAAAGGTTGAGAAGAATAGTGAGAACATTAAGATAAATAATAAACTTGTCATTTCTAGTTATACTGGCACATGTAAGGTTCACTTAAATATTAGGCAAAGTATGCTTCTTTGTAATCACCCAAGAAAAAAAATGATAGATACCTGTCACCAGTTGAAGCAATGGCAATCTGGTCCCCAGCTTTCCATGTGACTGCCTGCTTCAGAGTCAGAGTGGAAGAGCCAGCGGGGGCCGTCTCATTCAAATGTGTCCAAGTGGTGGGAATTGGAATACCTAGGACAGCACGTTCATGCTCTTCATGACAATTATCACCAACGGCCATTAATGTTTCTGACATTTAACCTGATACTTTGGCATGAATCAAAATGCAAAATGGCATTTGCGATATGTCTATTCAAACCAGCATTGTATATTAAAAGGAGAAATGGCTTCCACAAATATTCATAAATCAAGTAACTAGCTGACGTGACATTTTACTTAGTGCTACACTCCACTAAAATGTGTATATATATTACACAATAGAATATACATATGAAGGTATTATCACAGTAACCAAATGTGTTGTTCTTGAGGGAAACAGAGGCAAACAAATCTATTGTAAAGAAAATATTCAGTTGGGGTGGGGGTGTTGTCCAAGATAGGAAAGGAGTCCAGACACACCATGCAGGTCTAGTACTCCCTGGCGGACCCCCAGGGTCTTGCTGCCATAGATGGGCAGCTCCTGAGAGCGCAGATGCCCATGCAGCGTGATAATGGCCTTGTGCTGGAACGGTGCAGCCTCCGTGCCTATCTGTTTTTACAGGAAAACTGGATTTTATTATGTGGACTGTTTCATTCTCGGAACCAAAATTCCTGCTGAATGGACTTAAATCTGGTACCTGAAGGACTCCTCCATCTGTTATCAGGATATTCTCTGCTTGCAGCTCAATATCTATTTCATCAAACACCAGGGTCCCACCTAAACACAAAATCCGGACCCATTTACAGAGAATTATGTAATTTAATTATACGGAAACAAATACCTGGAAAAAAAATTTATTATCCCACCATGCTAACCCTAATTTGAAGCCTTAGGGCGAAACAACAGGGTGTTGGAAAGTTGGAAATATGCTAATAAAGCATGATGAACTGTGGTTTCCTATCCTTATGGAGAGTAGGACTGTTATAAAAACACATGCTGATGCCTAGAAATGCCATACTTTTTCCAATCCTAACCCTAGCCTCAGTGTGCTAACCCTAACCCTAATTTGGGGCCTTAGGGTTAAACAACAGGTTGTTGGAAATAGGAAATGTGCTACTAAAGCATGCTATGCTGCGGTTTCCTATCCGTAAGGAGATCAGTGCTGTCATAAAAACACATACTGATGCCTAGAAATGCCATACTTTTTCCAATCCTAACCCTAGCCTTAGTGTGCTAACCCTATTTTGAAGCCTTAGGGTGAAACAAT
>JAODLC010000050.1:17948362-17969180 GCA_026781145.1 Hippopotamyrus pictus
TTTACAAACTACTTTCAAATTGAAAGGCTCCTGTGCTCGGCTAAATAGTTCAGCTCTTCTTGTGCTTTGACTGGTTTATTTCCCTCATCCAGCTGTTTCACATTAACATTAGTGACACATGCATGATTATAGGAGACTGACCAATTAGCACACAGGGAGAACTCAGTGCTAAAGTGACATCCGGGTAATAATGAAATGGTAATTTACAATTCCTGTCCTAGCTCAGAGTGTCCTCCCTGACATGGATTATCTGGTCACCCTACCCCTCAGTGTAACCAGTTAATTTTGTTACTTTAAATACAAATGGAAAGTAAGTTTATTTTCTGGATCTTGTTTATTCCTACAAGAATATATTCTAGGCTTTTGGATCGATACTCAGCAGTGGTGGGCACATCTAACCACAAATTAAGTTAGCTTTGATAACCACTAATCCACTAACTCCAAAGATAAATACGATAATGCTAAACCAATTAACCACAAAAACATCCTACGGAAGCTAACAATAACCACTAACAGCCAACTTTAATTACAGATGCTCCTCTACTTACGAACTTTCTACTTACGAACTTTCAGACATACGAACGAGGACAATTCTGCCTAGAACGACTTCTAGCTGCTACTCCCGTCGCGCAGCAGCGTAGCGTGCGGACTCCCAGCATGCTAGTTCATTGTACTTGCGTATATACATTTAAAATAATATTGAATAACGACTTACAAACATTTCAAGTTACGAACTCCGTTCGGAACGTATCTCAGTCGTAAGTAGAGGAGCGTCTGTATATGAATTTAGCTTGTAAAATAAGCATTTTTGTCGGAGGAGTCATATTGGTGTTCTATCGACCAATACTACCTATCGAGACGTGCTATCGAGCATTTCAAAATTTGTGTCCGCTCTTAATGTTCAACAACACACCTGTCTTGTTTAAAGTCACTGGCTGTGAATTATTATATAATTAAATAAATAGTTAATTACATAAATGAGTATAAAAACACATAATATGAATACATGATAGTATGCATTGTCCTGCATATAGCACACCTAACAGGACATGACTGTATCACTTATAGGCCAAAGTTTCATCCTTTGTACTTCAAACGGACACAGCACAGTTATTAATGTATTGCGGGATCTCGCAAATGTTTATCTTTTTTTTCATCCCATGTCCCCTCCTGGGCTCCGTATTGTATTAACATGCGAGCTGGGTGGACAGCGTTAAATACAGGTACGTGTGAGCGCACCCAAAACGCATTGAAAACACATCGACATCCACATTCGGGGGTGGTCTGGCACGCATATATTCCCCTTCTTACAGCAGTGTGAACGCCACCGTGTCCCGGTGTTCTGACAATACGTCATACCTATCGAGATGTGCTATCGAGCCTTTCTGCGCATGTGCAGTTCCACCGTTTTGGGATTAGGGTTAGGTTTTAAGGGTTAGGGTTAAGGTAAGGGTTTTAGGAGTTTTGGGGGGTTAGGGTTAGGGCTATCGATTAGCACTACGGTATGATGTTTTGATAAAGTATGACGTTTTGTCAGAACACCGGGCAGCACTGACTACTTAATGAGTCGAAGGATATGGCATTAAATATGGCAGCAGTGTTTAACGTATAATTTATGTCTGAACGTAAGTCAGTGGTGCGGAGTGCGACGTTGTGTACTAAACTGCATTGTGAACAACAGGGGATCTTTTCCTCTACAACACCAAAAAATTAGTTTGAATCTTCTGGAAAGCTGGTTTAATATCGCGACCCATTAGCATGGAAACGTTGTCAAAGTGTGCATCATGTTCCGAGCAAATGTGTAAGAAGTGATTTATTAAAGATTTTTTGAAATTTGCACAGATCGTAGATTTAATACAAACCTTGATGAAGCTTCCTCATGTTTGTCAAATAAATAGGATGTTAAGCTGCTCCACCCTTTATTAATATTGATGGAACATGCTGGAAAAAATTACTTGAACGCAAAATTAAATTGTGTAGGTAAGAATGTGCATTCAATAGCATAGATAATGGATATGTTAATAGAAACATATAATAATAGTGTGATTGTTTATGTTGTTTTATATTGGGCTGTCCAGAGGCTTGAACTTCCGGTCAGAAATTCAGTCCCACTCCGGTCCTGACAACTTCACTGCTTTTTGCTCCAAGTCAGACATATAATTCAGCTTATCAGACAAAACAATTAACTTCTTTGTTGAGATTTTCAAAAATTTTGAGCGTCATTGGTTATGATTAAAAGCCGAAATATCAAACGGCAACCAACATAATGCATTACAGACTGAACCCTTTGCCCTTCAATAGAAAGTATTAACCTAAGTACTAAATAAAATACGTGTATTTGTATTGTATTGACGCAGTATAAAAATGCATGAGCAAAACGTTAAAAGTTGAACTTCATTCAAAGTACAACATCCTCTGTGGAATTAATTAAAATAAAAGGACTCATTATAATTATTGAAATATTCATTCATTCATACATAGGTATTTATTGATTTCATTTTGAGTATTATGGCGTTCATTACAAACATCTTAGGCGGTTTGGTTATCCTAGAATGTGCCAATACCTTTTTCAGGTGTGATCGGAGCCAAAGTTGGTGGAAACTCTAATCTGCTAACGAAAAAGTTAGCTTCGCCGATTAGCAGTTAGCGAATTAGCAGAACACTGCCCACCACTGGCACCCAGTAATTATGACATTATTATATTAATATTAGATGATGCTATTCTGGTAAGCATATGTGCCAAATGGCCCCAAAAATTTCTTCCAATTAAAAAACATAAAATGCATTGTAATTGTGGTCTTTGATATGCTGAGGGAAATTATCACTCACTTGGAAGGAACACCAGTAAGATCTGCTGTCCCCATAGCAGATGTTTTCTTCAGGAACCGGCACGTCATCCACACTGACGCGTACCATGTAACCATCCTCTGGCATTGCTCTGTCAATTAAGCGTTTCTCATTACATCTATGATTTACATACATTGTAGATTTAATGACTGAAAAAAAATATCTAACAGGAAGCCTTACCTGGTGTAGCAAAGTATTAGTCTGCTATGGCTGGAGGCCTTTTGCACATCACAGGGAAAAGATCTTGTGCTGGACACTAGCTGGACATTGTTCCCAAGGTCATTACTGTCACTGCTGAGGCTGAATTGGGTTTCTTGGGCAAATCCTTAAAAATCAATCAGTCTGTTAGAAAAGATGGCCCATCCATCCATCCATCCATCCATAACTGCTTATCTATACTGAGTACCTTTTATACTACCCACTAAGCCATAGTGCTGTTCATATGGACAGATACCTTCTCCTTGAATCGTAAGGCTTGTTCCTCCATTTAGGCTTCCTTCATTTGGCATCACTCTTCTGATTATTTGTGTATCTAGGAAACGTAAATGAGACACATAAAACAGATTAAAAGGTAAGATGTACTGTAGGAGACATGAAAAGGCTCCCTAGAGTTAAAGAACATTGCAAAGAAACAGAAGAATATAAATAATCGTGTAGTGGGTGACCTACCTGAGAAACTCCAAAGTGAAATAAGCACCGTGAGTTGTGTTAGTTTGAGCTGCTGCAGACGCCTCATCCTCTTGATGCTTTAAGACGCAGCACAATGCAGCAGTCAGTCTAAAGCATCGGGCTGCAGAAGGGAAGCAATAATTATATACAATGTAGATCAGACTGCTGATTGAAAAAATTAAGCAGGTACATTTTACAGTACAGTCAAACATCAAGAATAACTAAAGAAAATAGAAAAACGAATGCAGTAATTGAACACATCAGAAATACACAATTACAAAGAAATTCATGACATATTTCAACTTCATTCAGGTGAATCAGAATGATATTACTTATTACCATCATTTGAGCTACAGTTTAAAATCATACCGTGCTGTATCATGCAGGTCAGATATTCTGGACTATGTCGGGGGCTTTTTGTAGAAGTACTGGGGTGAGTCCTGGATACCAGGCTGTGTACCTGCATTGTGGAGATAAAGCATCTTTGGCATAGCAACGTTCTGCAGTCTTCACCCTGTAATTATCTGTCCCAAGATCCTATTATATTTTTTGTTAGGTAACTATTAATCTGGTTTCTATGATCCACATGTCGCCTATTCACAGAGCAAGCGTTTCCCTTCAGTAGATATATAATTCCTGAAATACTGAACTGTTGTTTCCTGGTCCTCATTAGCACCAATTTGAATGTTAAGCTACGCACTAACAATGGTAAGATTAACTGATCCGTGAACGTTCACAATGCAACTGCCCCGATTATAAAAGTGTGCATCAGATGCAATTTGGGATACATCATTTCTGACTTTCTTTGCATTGGTAAAATTCAATTTATTCATATTTAATTACTAGTAGAAGCCTTATTCCTTTATTGTTTAGAAATATGACCAATAATTTTTGATGAATAATTCTATAGATAAATAATTCGGTAGAAATGAGTTCTGTGGCATGACAAATAAGGTTTCTCTGTCTGGCAGTCTGATGGATGAGTCTGGGTTTGGCAGATGCCAGGAGAACTTTACCTGCCTGACTACATTGTGCCAACTGTAAAGATTGGTGGAGGAGGGATAATGGTATAGGGTTGTTTTTCAGGGGTTGGGTTAGGCAGATGTTCCAGTACTTTTGTCCATATAGTGTATGTTGGACCTCCTTCAGGACAACTGGAAGAGCACCCCAGGAGGCCATGTTGTGGAAATGATGTAGAGGAGTAGGGTCAGCCAGTCCCTGGTGCAATTGAGCTTAAGGGCTTGGCTCAAAGGCCTAATGGTGGGATCACTCTGCTGACCAACGGATTTGAAACAGCAACTTTATGAGTTCCAATTGATCAAAATATTGCTTTTTGTTTAATACTTTAATGGTTATTGCATAATCCATATGTATGTTATTTTATAGTTTTAATGTTTTTGTAAGTATTGTAATACATATAGTACAAATAAACCTTTCTCTGGGTAGGTGTGGAGATCAGATATTTTAGGGGGCAGTGAGTGACTCAGTGGGTTAGGTCTCTGCTCTCTGTGCCTGGGACCAGGAAGTTGCTGGTTCAAGCCCTAGGCTTGGCAGAACAGTCATTTGTCCATGGGCTTGTGAACAAGTCCTTTAACCCCCAGCTCCAGGGGCACTGCATAATAGCTCACTCTGCACTGCCTACCCCCATATATATATATATATATGGAAAAGTAGACATGTTCACATCCACCTATTTTTTTGATCATTTAAGGCATTGACATTTGAGAATGGCAATGACGTAAAATAGTTGCTGAAATTACATTTTACACCACCCCTTGGCGTGTCTGTTGGTGTCAGTTTCCAAATCTGAAGGGTCCCAGTGGTTCTGTAATGACTGCCTTCAGCCTACCAACATTTATGCCTGTTAGGTACCTGGGTGTGTACCTGGACAACCAGCTGGAGTGGATTGTTAACACAGTGTGTAAAGAGGCTCTACTGCCTAAGGAAGCTCACCTCCTTTGAAGTTTGCAGGAAAATCCTGGAAAAGGAGCTGTCAGACTTCTGGATGTGTGAAAAGCCTAACAGCACTATGTTTTGGTCCCATTTTGAAGTTCTCATTGGCAACCCGATAGATTTACTAGGGGAGCTCAAAATGTGGTCTGGTTTCTGGTGAGAGAGAATTGTACACAGTGAATGACAAAGCCGAATGCTATCAAGTCCATGTTATTAATTATGTTAATTTTGTGCCAAAGGTATTAAAATTCTAAAAACTGCAAGCAAATTATCAGAATGAAAATATACATTGCAAATAATAATTTAAGAATACATTTTTTTTCTTTTTCATCTTTTATTTTACCAACGCTTATTTAAGTCTCATATTACACTTTAGGGCCCTTAGTACCAATACAATGTTGTCATCCCCTCCGTCTATTTACTGTAGACATTATACATATAATATAGTAGCTTACTAGTTATAGCACTGTCCTTCAGAGGTCCATTGAGGACTCCGTTTCAATTCAATTTATATAGAGCATTTTCCACAATATTACATTGTCCCTGGCCAAACCCCCCAGAGAGAAAGCCAGAGGCAACAGTGGCATATAACAGGTGCCATTCTTATAGGAACACTTTTTGGAGTGTGTCTGTAGGAATTTTTGCCCAGAAAACACATTTGTGAGGTCAAGCACTGATGTTAAACATTGAAGGCCTGGCTCACAATCTCCATTCTATTTCATCCCAAAGGTATTTGATGAGGTTGAGGTCAGGGCTCTGTGTGGGCCAGTCAAGTTCTTCCACATCAGACTCACCCAACCATGTCTTTATGGACCTAGCTTTGTGCACTGGGGCACAGTCATGCTCCCCAAAACTTTCAGTTGGCATAATGCAGTCAGGTAGGTGTCACGTTCACCTGGCGTCGGCCAAACCCAGACTCGTCCATCAGACTGCCAGACAGAGAAGCCAAATTCCTCACTCCACAGAACACATTTCTACTGCTCCAGAGTCGAGTGGCAGTGTGCTTTACACCACTTCATCCAACTCTTGGTATTGCGCTTGTTGATGTGAAGCTTGCATGCAGTTGCTCAGCCATGGAATCCCATTCAATGAAACTCCTGGTACACAGTTTGTGTGCTGGGGTTAATGCCAGAGGAAGTTTGGAACTCTTCAGTTACTGAGTCAACAGAACATTGGCAATTTTTACTCACTATGCGCCTCACTTTGTTACTTGATATAGTCGACCAATCTGTGTCTGAGTTTCTGTTCTTCCTGAACGCTTCCACTTTGCAATAATACCACTTACACTTGACTGTGGAATATCTAGCAGGGAAGAAATTTCACAAACTAACTTATTATGACAGTACCAGGCTTGAAATCAGAGCTCTTCAGAACGACCCATTTTTCACAAATGTTTGTAAACCTGACTGCATGACTAGGTGCTTGATTTTATAAACCTGAAGCAATGCATGTGAATAAAACACATGAATTCAATGATTGAGAGGTGTGTCCCAATACTTTTGTCCATATAGCGCATGTCCTGGGGACCGGGCTGACCCTGTGCTGTGACGCCCAAGCTTGCGGTCACCGGTCTGTGTGTCTCAAGGAGAGTAAGATGGGTAGGCAAAAGGAGAATTTTTCTATGGGGGTTAAGAAATCTCTGTTCTATTATAAACCCAGACAGACAACTTTTATTTGACTTACAGACTTGCTGTTAAGTTAGATTCAGCACCCAGGGAGAGCGGCAGATGGGCCAGGATCACTAACATGAGGAGTCAGTTGGTTGAAGCTTCTTTAATTAGCAGACACAAACACATCACAGACACAAGACTGTCAAATAGTCAACCAGGCATAAATGCAGCTCAGCTGAGCTAGCAAGAGCTATACAACATCTTTTAAAAAAAACAAGAACCTAATAAGACAACTGTTCTAATCAGTACGCAAAGTGCAACAGTAAGAGCATTCAGGGAACACAGAATGGTGTAGGATAGAAGAGGTGTTCCTTGGCAGTATGTGTGGGATGAATTCAACTCAAACATCCAGAAAAAAACTTCTCCCACGTGCTGATTGAAGCAGGTGACCTTAAGTTCAAAAGTTTCACTATCAAGGCATTTTCAGTGGCTGCTGATGCCTGTCATACTGTAGTAGTAACCCTATGAGATACTGGTAAGGGAAGCTGTCCTTTAGAGGAATGCTTGCTAAGGGGTCTCCTGAATCACACCAAAGGCCAGAATGTTTGCAGAGGCAAAGGAGAAAGACTATTGGGGTTAGATGGCACCAAAGATGTTTTGACAAACCGTCTGATACCTTTGTGGAAGGAACACTTTGGAGCTATTGACCCCCACCGGGATCCGCACCAGGAGAAGCTGGCTTTTGATAAATTGATGGATGTTTTTTGGCAGTGCGAAAGGTGTCAAGTAAAATGCTGTCTGAAATGCCATACCATGATGGTCTTGTTATTTCTCTAGAACCGCGTTTTCCATCCCAGTCCTTGGGGACTCAGAGCAATAATGTGGGCTGTCTGGCACGGAGCTAGGAGGGAGCAAAAACGTGGGCTGTCTGGCATGGAGCTAGGAGGGAGCAAAAACGTGGGCTGTCTGGGTCCCAGAGGACTGGGTTGGGAAACACTGTTTTAGAATGTTCTTTGCCATTCCATTTCGACTTTCATACATTAACATTCTTGGAAAAAGAAATTAAGCCAGCACAGACCTACTGATTGATATTTGCTAGCTAAAGAATTAGATATCTGATCCACCCACTGAAAATAGGGCTTCACCCATATACTAGTTGGGCAATAAAACTAACTGATAAAGCTTCCATGAGTTTTTCATGGAAGAAAAAAAACAGTAACACTGTACTTGATGGAGCTCAAATAATATAGTACTATCCTACCACTTATGTATTAACCACACACTAAATCGTAGTTAATCATAGATATCAGTCATTATTAATGATGCAACTTTTATCTCAAGCAGTTACTGTATTTGTTATATCTGTTAACTCTGTGAACCTTTATGAACTACTGAAGGACAAGTGATGAATAACACATTAAATTCTGGCCTCATGTTTGTTCATCATTAATGAATCATGATGCATCTTTTATCCCATTCACATACTATATTTGTCACTATGTCTGTTAATTTTGAAACCCCATGTAAAAAGTTGAAGGAATAATTAATGACTAACACAAGTGAAATACTGATCTCATGTCTGTTCATCATTACTGAATCATGACATATTTTCTCTAGTAGTGACTGTATTTGTTGATGATTTGTACTTCAGTAGTAACGGAGTTATTACTAAGTACTTGTGCCCTTTAAAATTTTACCAAAACACCTTGCTTATCAAGCATGTATTTAAACATTTCTGATCAGAAAATGAGTTCTCTCACTGAAGAAAATTCTGAGAATCTGATTCCTGCAGCTTACTGCTTGTGAGTTTCTCGTTTTTCAGTTTAACTCATTGACAATAATAAGTCTTAAAGTATATAACTTAAATTTTTATGTACTGAGTGCATGAGCAAGATATATAATAATAATAAAATAAAATAATAATGACATTTTATTGATCCCCGTGGGGAAATTCTTTTTCTGCCTACATCATTTTCTCCATGACACACAGTCACATATGTTGGTGAGAGCAAGCTTGGCAGTGAAGGGCAGCCATCTGTAGTACCAGCCATGGAGCTGTGGGTTAAGGGCCTCGCTCAAGGGCCCACAGATATGCGACTATTTTGCCGACGTCAGGCTCAAACCAACGAACATCGGATCACAGACACAGAGGCTTAGTCCGCTGAGTTTACAACTGTATCCCCCACTCAGCATTTAAGACAGATATATCTTAAAAACCATGAAGTACTTGTATTAACAATGGCATGAGATTGAGAAAATAGCAACCAGACAGCTCACGGGATTTCAAATGGGAAAAGAAAAGGTTACAGTGACCTTATTTATGAATTAGTCCCAAATAGGCTTACCAAATGTTATAAAGTGGTACTTGCTCATACAGGAGAAAACGTTAATGTTGGAGAGTAGGGCATGCTTACAGACACCTGCCTGGTCAGATTTATATACCCAAAGTATATAGTAAAATGACAATATAACATTTATCTTTTAATATATTTTATTTGAACATATCCCGACCAGCAAATGGTTTTTTTTTAAAAAAAAAAGTTATCTAAAACATTTTAAAAACTGCCAGGGAAAAATAGCTGCAAAAGAAATACATACATGAATTGTGATACGTTTAGAAAATAAGAGATGAATAGCTCCGTGGTCAGATTCACAAGGTTGAATGCTGAGCTAGGAAAGCCCTTATTCTCTGCAGAAGCTCCTTTTTCACACTGTCTGGTACAAGAGCTGCAAGGGAAAAGAGTCACTACAGATGATCACATCACATTCTCATCAGTATTAACATTCCAACTGGTCATTGATAATTAATGAATAGTATGCATTTCTATTAAATAGGAAAATGCATTACAATTAATAATAAACTAAATACCTCTTCCTTTTGGTGTGATTTCAGCAACCAGGTCCTCCACTGTCACGTGCTCCAAGCCCTTCTCTCTGATCACATCTGCAAACCACACAGCATCTATCAGATATGAACCTGGGATTCTACAAGTTGCTACCGATGACTCGTTTAACAAGAGTTAACAAGAAAGCATGGAATGTGAATCAGTAACCTTCCGACTACAAAGTCTCACCACCCACCACCGGGAACTTATTGCATCCATTTACTCCAGGTCTCACAATTGCCTCACCTTTGCAGTGTGCCTTCAACTCATCCTTCCACCCACATTCAGTGAGTTTTGCCCTTAGCAACTCTTTCAGACTGAGGTTGAGGGAAACCAAAGAATAAAACAAAGAGATGATGATTAATTAGCCATATCGATAGCATAGTACCACTGAATTACTTTTGAAACTTGCAGTCTACATGTTCTCCTTGCGTCATGTGCGTTTGCTCTGGGTTCCCCCCACAGTCCAAACACAAGATAAAGAGAAAAATTCATCCTAAGGGAAATTATTGTGTCAAGGTCATATCTTTCTCTCTGCAAAATTAAAACAACAAACATAGCAAATGTAAAAAATATGATACCAAATAATAAAGAATACAAGTATAAAGACAAACTTAGTTGAAAAAAAGATGGAGTACGCATGCATTTTGGTTAACTGGTGTCTTTACACTTCCCATAGTATGTGATTGTGTGCATATGTTTGCTCTCTGTGATGGACTGGCATCTTATAGACTGTCTCACCCCACCTTGTGTCCTATGCTGCTTGAGATGCAAAGCTGGATGACTATTTATGTAGGTTCTCTCATATTAAATGTAAGGACTAACTGATGGGACATTGTCCAAACAGCATAGAGTTGTTCTGTAATATACATGTACGATAAATATTAATGATGTCCTACAAAACGATTAATTGATGTAACTGGAATGAATTTTCACATGGATGAACATGTAATCTGGACAACAGTGATTTCCATATAAACATAATTTAAATGTGTGAACTGATCACATTTTAACCAGTAATGAATTTTAAATGCACTTTTAAAGTTATGAAGTACAGATAACCATTTTGCCCCACGTTAAGCAAAACATACTTGAAAGTTGAACTTACCGCTCCCGTTCACCCATCTCTATCAACTTTTGATTAATCGCAGCTCTCATTTGTAAATCTTTACTCATTTTTTCCTACTGAAAATGAAAAAAGGAATAATCAATTTGAGGAACATATCGCAGTTCCCTACCCAAAACAGACTAAGTATGTTTATGGTGCAAAAACAAACAAAAATACTAATCCGTATACCTCTCGGTATTATAGAGTATTATAGATGGAGAAAGACAATTCACGTAGTGTTAAGTCAGAAAGAGATTTTTCAGATCAACAATCAATAGATTAAAATCAGTACATGCCCAATATCCAGTCACCTAAAGTTCATAAATACATCTTGATTAGTAAATAACGTAAACATGAAGTGCATGCACACTAATAGTTCTAATTCCCCTTTTCAAGCAATTAAACTTCTTAACGTTATTTCAAGTATAAACAACGTTTGTTTGCTCCGCAATTCTCAGTTCACCAAAATACTATTTAAAATGGCCAGATTTATTCAAACCACCGACGAATTATTTCTAGTTATTTACATAAGATCAAGATTAATATCTAAATGCATGAGATATCTAGGTTAAATGCATCATTTTAACGATTCTAACGTTAGTTGCCTCGCTTTAATTATTATAGCGAAACATTTACTGTGCCAAGATGATAGCAGCTGGCCAGTAACCACGCCATACACTCTTAAAGTTACTTAACGAAAAATAAGTTGCAGCGTTATTTCCTGTAAATCGTGCTTATTTATTTTGTATCGTCTCTACCTACCAAACAGGTTCCGCTTACTAAAAGACAACAACCATTTATACTTCACTATTTCAGTACGCCTGTTTGTCTTGTTTGAAACATTGCTTTAGGGTCAGTTTATGCGCAGAAAACATTATCTTTACCCATTGTGACCAAATTAAGAAACTGATCCAGAATCAGTTATTTGCAAACAGTGTCTCACTATCGTCACGTAAAAGTAACCGGTACTTTGCCATCCCGATAACATTAAAATTCCGTAGTACAACATAGACAAAAACATAGTTCCTATGTGTACTTATGTAGCAAAGACTGCTACCAGTATAATATAGTCCTACGATTCATGGTATTAATGCTGCGTGTGAAATTGTGATCCTCAATTTTAAACAAAAAATTCACTTCGTTTTCAATCTATGCGTACATAATGCTTTATAAGCTGTACCGTTTTAAATAAAGATTAAAAAGTTAATGTGTTGAGAATTCATGTAGCCTATTACAACAAACATAAAGTATTTTTCTCCATGACTTTACTTTTTAATTTAATATTTTCTTACGTAATATATTGAAATTTTCTCAGTTGTATTGTTTGATCGTTCTCTTAAAAAGGCAACCTATTATATTTTGTTTCAAGTGTGGCTCTTTGATCATGGTGTCACTTCCTTCTTTAGTCGGGTCGGTCCTTCGAAAAATTCCGGGGTAATACAAACAGGGAACACGTTGCATGTGCTATTCTGAATGTTGATGTTTTGAGTAATACATTTAGAATTAAATTAAAATACTACCAATTTCAATTCGTTTAATTGTATAGATGTGAAAATGGCTGCTTCAAATTATTCCCTAAAGGTCAACAGACAACTACTGGACCCAAATTTCGAAAGTTATAGGTTGTCTTTGGACCCCATACCAACTTACACGATTGAGCTAGATGCAGGTGAGTCAATGGAAGCAAGGATGTTGTTTTCTTCCCGAAATTTTGCTTTAATTTTTTCACTTCTGGTGTTTCGTGTGAATACGATTCACATCGTTTTTGGTTGGCTAGATAAAGATGCTTTGGAGGTACGGACATCCAGGTTACATTAATTCACGGTGCCCAACATTAGTATTAAGGGGATACTATGGTCATTTACAGTATAAAATGCCAGTCTACGTGATTTTTTTTCTGCAGTTCAGAACCACAGAGGTATTGTGGTTCACAGATAAATCGTGCCTTGGATTGCAGTTTCAGGTTCTTCTAAGGTCCAATGTACAAGACAACATTACAGAATGTTTCACATTTTGTCATCGCCTATCGTATCAAAGACATTTAAGTACACCTGCCCTATAGAATCTTAAAATAAAGGAGAACAGTTTGTGATATGTGTTTAAACCGAAACAACATTTTTAAAAATCTGGTCAGAAGGAATGTTAAGGATGTACTTTCAGTTAAATGGACTAATGTGATAATCAGTACCAACACAACGAATTAACAATCTCACCAAGGGTCATTTTTAAAAAGTACGAAAATTGAGATATGAATAGCAGTGTATATCTTACATTTTTCAAATATGTTATGCAAGTGAACTCCTCAAGTCTACCACTAGGTGGCAGGCGTCCGTCGCCGGTAATCTGAGCGCTTTACGAATTATTACGCAACTCGATATTACTAGAAATGTTTTGTTCTGCATCACAGCGCTCAACCTAAAGGTCACTGTGAAGTGTCCATTTATTTTCTCACAGTAGCCTCTGTTTCAGGTGTACTTGCCTGGCTGGAAAAAAGAACACTTTACATCTGTGTTTTTATTTTTGTATATCAATGACTAATATACAAAAAGAAAAAACTAACACCGTCATTGCTGTAGCAATTTTGATTTGCTTTTTTCTGCTCCTTTTGTAACAGATTGTAAATAAACTTATAATTGCATGATCAGAAATGAAAAAAAATAATTAGTGTCACCTCAGGTTTTTGCTACCTTCCCGCTAATTACTGCAGAGTTGAGTGCTTGTTAAAGAGTGCAGGTGTCTCACTGTAGAACTAAGACCAAACTGCGCTTGTAGCTCCCCAGCTTAGTGTGTAAGAGATCTGAACTACAAAATCCAGTACAATTGCTGTACTATAACAGAATACGCTTATGTGCTTTAATGTGTGAGTAAGTCAGCACTGCGTTGTAGAGTCTCACACTCGTCATGCCGCACTGTGACGTCCTCCTCTGTTCTGCCCATCTTCTCCAGCCGTGGCGGAGGTTAAGCTCAGAGACAGCCAGTACACCCTAGACCATGTGCGGGCATTTGGCATGTACAACTACTTACATGGGGACCCCTGGTACCAGGACAGCGTCTACTTTGTGGACTGCAAGGGACGCGTGCTGAACCTCACCGTCACGCTGGTAAGCCCACTGGGTCATGGGGGGTGCAGACTGACAGACTCCCACCCCACACCGGAGAGCTGGAGGGCAGGAAGGAAGCTGGATGGAGTGGCTTTGCGTCTCCAAAAGTGTCAAAGAACAGCAGTTAAACAGAGCAGCCGAGTCTCTTTGATGGGTTAGGCTCGTGTAAATTCCTAATCTTATTATCTCTGATCTGCTCATATTGGTGTAATGACTCAGCCTGAAGCCCCTTGGGCTGCATCCTGATGACATTCATAAGGACTCTGTGCTTCTCATGAGAAGAATTCACCACCTTCTCTGCCTGCTTTAAGGGGGCGATATGTGGCTCAGCACCCTAGGACACTGTGCTCGCGATCAGAAGGTTGTTGGTTCAAACCCTGTGGTCAGTAATGTGAGTTCACAGTTTGGCCCTTCGCCAAGGCCCTTAACTCCACTTGCTTCAGGGACTGTCTGACCCTGCTTTCTCAAAATGTACATCAATTTGGATTAAAATGTCTGATAAATGAATAAAATGTAAAACATGTATTATTCCCCTGCACTTAATCTGCTCTGTTTATTTTATGGCTGCTACCTTGAAGTCTTTTTTTCATTTCTCTCCTGTACTCTTTCTCTTCTGTACCCCACACTTCACTCAGAGTGCAGAAGCCGGTTCAGCGCGTTTAAAATGCAAGCACACCTTTCACGTCCTTAAGCCAGTCTGTATCCTGCCTCTTTCATGGTGTTCCTTGTGGGCCGTGATACTACACTGGACTTACCTCCTGTAATTTATGCTACATTTTCAGTGAAAAGGCCCAGCTAAACCTACAGTATATAGGCCAGTTTATTTGCATGTGCCATTGCCTCAGTTGCAATGTGGTGAAAATCATCGGTGCACTTAAGAGTTCTGTTTGGCAGTTACACCCGCAGTCGAGGATGTCACATCATGCCGTGTGTCATTCTGTGTGTCATTTCTCCACCTACTCCATCATTCCTGACCGTGTTCTCCCGGTGTGTGTTGTTAAAAGGCATCCTGGAGAAGACATCTGTCAGACTATGGGTGAACTTTTGACACCAGTAAATTTCGGTGCCTTGAGCGAGAATAAAAAAAGGAGAGTACAGTACACACTGGGTATGGCGAATGTGGTGTATTCTCATGCATAAGCACCTGTGTAACAATGCATAACTACTGGCTGAAAATGTGTACCTGGAACTAGCCAATCTGCATGTTGGTATAGCGCTGTAATTATGGCAGAAGCTTATAGTAATTATCACTTTGGGTGGCAGGGGTGGCCGCATTGTTAATCAAAGTATAAAATTTCGCAATTGGTTAAGGATTCTTCAAGAGAAGTCAGTGCTAAGAGTATTGTGGTAATGGAGACATGCAGAGCCATGGCAACAGAGCGCCAGAGAGGTTGGCTGATACTCACGCCTGGGGCGGCTGCCATTCTCACAGCCCAGACCTGCGCGTCTCTCGTCTGTATACCTGAGAAAGTGTATTCACACAATGTCTGATCTACCTCCATGCCAGAAGAATGTGGGAGTTCAGCGCTCAATCCTTTTTATGGTCGAGGACCCAGTAGGTGCTAGTGTTCCGACCCAAACACGGGCTGTACAGAATTGAGACTCGGTGACCACTGTCCTTTTGCTGGCATCGTGACTTTAGGTAAATTGTTGAAGGTTTCCTTCTCTATCCAAAGCATGAGCTCGATGGGGTCAGCATCCTAACTGCCCTCTCTGTCGTTGTAGGACACAGCCTTGGGGAAGCCTAGGGAGGTCTTCCACCTGCCTGAGGAGCTCGGCCCGTGCGAGAACCGCCTCTGCGCTTCCCTCAGTCTCACCTCGGCCACCTGGGCCACCCTCTCGGATGGCATTGGCACGCTGTACCTCCTCAGGACCGGCAAGAGGGGCGAGAGCGCATTCGCCAAGTGGGAGGTAAGGGGGCGGCTCCGTCGCCGTGGCTCTCTCTCTCTCCCAGCTTGCGGCACAGGCCAGATGTTAAATAAGCTAGTAACCATTGCAGTCATAATCGGAATATATCATAGTAAATCATGGAATGTTTTTGTTTTTACATCTGATGGAATAACCTACGGCGGCAGCCTTTTACGTCTTTATGAAACATGAAGGTTTTCATAGGTCTGGACCTTAAGAGACTCAAAGGCTGTAATGACGGTCACTTTGTACCCCATGAGGGATTGTGCTGGAGCACAAACATAAACAGAGGGTTCTGGCACATAGAGTCCGTTTGTACCAGCCGATAGATCAGGCATCCAGCCACGCCCACACACCACCTCCAAGGATGGCATTAATTAGGGAAGGTGTGAAGAGCAGTTACACCCACCTCAAACCTGTGCTGTTACCCACTCCAAATGCCATACAGCACATGATACTGCCCCCACCCCCCCTCCCCCATGGCAGGGGGCTCCCAGTATAGGGAAATACACATGTGTGACCTTAGGATATGCTGTACAGGCTGAGGGAGAGCATTACTGTGAGAATGACGCACTGCAGTTCACAAACACGTCTCCTCAGCAATGACTGCTGTTTGCTCCCTGCTTATGTTACCGATGCCAGTATGTCACATGATTTCCTCATTATAAACTTCTAACAATGGAAGGATTACCATGGGTCTGCTGTTTGTATTATTGTATTCCCTGGACTTTGGGGAATACATATAGCAGCAATCCAATGCTACCATCAGATGCTTTGCTTGTTAAGATGATAACTCAAAAACTGTTTTATAGATCTCTAAGGGGCATTGTAGGGGTCAGGAGCTCGAAGTGGTTAACGTTGGAAACTGAGCATCCGAAAATTGAAGCAGTACCACATAGTGATAGCGAAAAAAGGGCATTTCTAACACCTGATCCCATTAAGACGATAACTCAAAAACTATAGGATAGATCTTTTTCAAACTTTTCAGAGGAATTGCTTGGCTGCCCATCTAGAATTGATTACATGTTACCAATCACCCCAAAAATGAAGCAATGCCACTTTGTGGCGACAACGGGAAGGGTGAAAGCAATGTGATATCCATCAAAGTTTTTTTTTTTTTTTTTTTTTAGTTTTACACGTCGTTTCATTTTCAGACAAATTCCCCAAAACAATTAGATAAGAGGTTTACCCTTCTGAATAGGAATACTCTGTTATTATTGCTCAGATAGCGTAAATTGAGTTTTGATGGATCTTTTTAATACTTTGCAAAAACATTATATCAATGAAAATCTACACCTGAAAATCTTCCTCAAGATAGACCTCACATCAATCCAAAATTGAAATTACAGCGACAGGAGGCATCCAAGGCCAAAAACTGAGGCTGCAGCTGCCATCTTGTAAACACAGCTATTTGCCATCTAAATGTGTTCCGTGGATCTTTTTGCACACTTCACATTGTAAAGGTCAGCGATTCTAAAACTGTGGAGCACAAGATGATTTTCTGAATATTCTGTAATAAAGTTCATATTGATTTTTCGGCGCTAGCCTTGTTCGGCATGTCCTCTTCAACCCCTTGTTGAAGCAAATATCTAATCGGCCAATCGTGTGTCACCAGCACAGTGTATAAAGTCATGCAGATGCAGGTCAAGAGCTTCAGTTACTGTTCACATCAAACACCAGAATGGGGAAGAAAGGTGATTTAAGTGCTTTATTTGACTTCGAACGGGCTATGGTTGTTGGTGCCAGACGGGCTGGTATGAGTATTTCAGAAACTGCTGATCTACTGGGATTTCCATGCACAAGAGAATGGGCCAAAAAGGAAAAGACATCCTCTGAGTGGTAGATGTCTGGGCAAAAATGTTTTGTTGATGGCAGAGGTAAGTGAAGAATGACAGAGGACAGGACATTCCAAAGAATGTTGCCTGTATGTTTCCCACGTATCAGCATCAACTAGACAGCACTTAACAATAATAACTGATCTGTTATTTCGTCTTTATTGTAATCCATCCATCATGTTTATCCTGGTCAGGATTGCAGGGGCTCATGGTTTAATGCAATAAGTAATCGTACTAAAGTGGGCAAATACAGGGGTTGGACAATGAAACTGAAACACCTGGTCTTAGACCACAATAATTTATTGCTATAGTGTAGGTCCTCCTTTTGTGGCCAGAACAGCATCCATTAATCTTGGGAATGACATACTACAAGTCCAGCACAGTGTCCAAAGGGATTTTGAGCCGTTCCTCTTGCAGAAATGGCCAGGTCACTATGTGATGCTGGATGAGGGAAAACGTTTCCTGACTCGCTCCTCCAAAAACGCCCCAAAGTGGCTCAATAATATTCAGATCTGGTGACTGTGCAGGTCATGGGAGATGTTCAACTTCACCTTCATGCTCATCAAACCACTCTGTCACCAGTGCATTGTCATCCTAATACACAGCACCACCTTCAGGGTACAATGTTCAAACCATTTGGTGAACATGGTCCTCCAGAATGATTCAGAAGTCCCTGGCAGTGACGGGCCCATTTAGAACAAGTAGAAGCCCAAACCACCACTGATCCACCCCCGTGCTGCATTTCGGATATGGGTGGTAAGGCTTTTTGGGGCTTCTGCTCACTGTAACTCTCTCGGATGTGGGAAAGATAGTGCGGGTCAACTCTTCAGAGAACAATACATGTGTCACATTATCCACAGCCCAAGATTTGCTCTGCTGGCACCATTGAGACCAACATTTGCCATTTGGCATGAGTGACCAAAGGTTTGGCTACAGCAGCCTGACCATGAATACTGACCCTGTGTAGCTCCTGACTAACAGTTTTGGCAGAAACAGGAGAGTCAAGGTTCACATTTAATTCTGCAGTGAGTTGAGCAGCTGTTTTATATTTTTTGTATACAGTCCAGGTTAGTGCCCAGCCCTCCCTGCCAGACAGCTTCTTCTTGCATCCACAGTTACTCCTGTTGGATGTGGGCCGTCCTTCATGGTGGTATGCAGACATTACCCTGGATACCGTGGCTCTCTACACCGCAAAGACTTGCTGTGCTGGTCACAGATGCACCAGCGAGACGCACACTGACAATTTGTCGTCTTTTGATCTCTGATATGTCTCCCATTATGTTGTGTGCATTGCAATATTTTATGCACAGCTGTGCTGCTGTCCTGCTAATTCAACCGTCCAACTGCTCTTACTGTTGTAATGTGCAATCAGTGAATATTGGCCACCATGCTGCACATATATTGGCGTGAAATGTCAAACACCAGTTTGGCCAGTGTTTCAGTTTCATTGTCCAACTCCTGGTCGTGGTCAGTATATAGTGTGATGGTGTTCCTTCTGATCTCCCTTTGTGATGGACCTTCTCTGCCTCCTAGCCGCTGTTCAGCCGTCACCTGGGGGATCCTTTCATCATCCTGCACAGCGTGTCCTACGTGACGGGCGGCACCCTGTCCGTCGACGTGCTGCTGCTGCGCGTCCAGCCAGACCCGACCGACACCAAGGGGAGCGGATTCCTCGTCTCCCTGGAGTGGCTGACCTTAGCTGGGGAGAGCGGGCAGGGTGAGCAGTCGCCATGGAAGCGTTGGACGTATGATATGGTGACCAGACCTAAATGACTCTCTGTCCCTGTTCTGGTGACCCACTTCCTGAGGTCTTAGAAAGTGGTGTTAGGGGAAAGACCCATCGTAAGCTATGTTTGTTCTCCTGCATTCATTTCTTGTGCATTAAAATATGGCTTAATTATGTGAACAATTAAATGAAAATGATCGTAATTCTAAAATATATATGAACCTTAACATCAATTTCAGTGAAAATAATATTGCACACACTCTCCCGTCAAGGGGTCAGACTAGTGCAGGACTAAAATGAGCCACTAAAATCAACATGATTCTTCATTGCAAGCACTGCAGAAGCTTTACCTGATGGAGCAGTGCTCAGTGCTTGGTGCTCAGTGCTCAGTGCTCAGTGCTCAGTGGATGCTGCCCAGGGTAGAGATCTGTCTGCACAAGTATCAAATCAAATTTATTTAAATAAAGCAGGTTTAAAAACAACCAATGCCGTACAATCATAAAATGTGTGAAATATAACATGTTAACACGTTAACATTAATAGCTATCATAAAAAATAAGTTGATACATGCACCGTAGATTCACGCATACATAAAAGAGCCAGTGTTGAATCAGATTGCAATAAAAAGAAAGCGAGGAAATGTTTCTCTTTAACCTCTGTTCAAAAGCCAGTGTGAAAAAAGTACGTTTTCAATAACGATTGCACTGCAAAAAATGATTGCTTTGATAATCGAATAATCAAATAATAATGTGATCAGGTGATCAGCTAATCGATCTGCAAATGCTTTATTTAAAAAATATGAATAAAAAAGTATTTTTTTATTTCACAGTTGTTATAAAAACATTACACAGTGTAGAGAATATATTTAAAGTTTTAATGGTTGTGCTTTATATCGTAGACTACAGAATTTTGATGGTATTTTCAAAAGCAATAATATTCTAGCATTTTAAAATCCTGGCGATAAAATTTGCTGAATGCTTGGGGGAGCCCCGACTAATCTTCTTGCCAAAATCTCATGATATCACATATACTATATTACTGCAATACCACCCAAGCCTAGTAACAAATTTAACCCTAAGGCCCCAAATTAGGGTTAGGATTAGCACACTGAGGCTAGGGTTAGGGTTGGAAAAAGTATGGCATTTCCAGGCATCAACATGTGTTTTTATGACAGTC
>JAODLC010000050.1:17993566-18007992 GCA_026781145.1 Hippopotamyrus pictus
GCTTTACACACTAGATGGGCTCCTCACTTTCTTTACACACTAGATGCGCTCCTCACCTTCTTTACACACTGGGTTTACACACTAGATGGGCTCCAAACCTTCTTTACGCACTGGGTTTACACACTAGATGGACTCCTCACCTTCTTTACACGCTTGTTACCAGCAACAACACGACCTTGCAACAATACCACCAACCTATTTTCCAGGCTTTACTGGTAGATAATAACTAGTTCTGTTAGTTTATTTTGGGTAACACATCATCACCTTTTTTACTTTATAAAATGTTATAATATTTATCACTAAAAATGTCACATTATTTGTCATTTTCCAATATGCAGCCCTAATTGTGACTTGATGAACATCAGATTACATTATATTAGTAATCATCACATAAATTCAATTACAAAGGGTTCATTTATTTTTCTTGCAACTGTAGCAACATTTGTCATGTTTTAGCTGTTAGCCTTGAATCGTGTACTGCTTATTCTTTTCTTTAGAGCTCATTTTTTCCCACGCTTTTATATAAGTTAATATTTTTCCACAGTAAAATTAGACATGCTGATGCCCAGTGTTCTTCCAAAATATTTTATTTGTAAAAGCATACTGCATTGAGGTGTGCTGTGTAAAACGGGTGCTTTAATCAATAACAAGAATTAGGCATTGTGGAGCTATATGCCTTTATATGACTGAATGAAAATCCTGGGTTACCGTAGGCTTAGATGAATCGCCCATATTGTGTTTGTGTCCCCTGAGATGGATGACATCACGTCCAGGGTGTCCCCTGTATCCCCTCATGACCTGGGCTTTCTATGATAGGCTAAACACTGGATTCAGGCTCACTTAATTGATGGATGGATGGATGGATGGATGGATGGAAATCCTCAATATATCCATATATTGAGGATAATATCCATATTATTATTATTATTATTATTATTATTATTATTATCATCAGTATCATTATTAGTGATTGATTCACATATTTCAGTCATTAGAGATATGTATGAATGTATGTGTGTAGGTATACACATATTTATGCATGTGTTTTAAGTGTGTATTAATTTATTTTCCCCCTTTTATGTTGAGCGCAATTGCAACACCACCTCATCCACAGCCATCACATATAAATACAATCCTTTCTCTGTTTTTTTTTCTCTTATTTTTCTCATTTTCTATTCTTTCTTCTCCTCACCCCACTACTACTCCTCACATTTAATATTCACCAGTACCCCAATCCTGCCAATTCCAGTAGATCCTAGGTTGCTTTGCTCCTTTCTCTGTCTTTCTGGGGCTGGGGGAGCCCTGTGCGTCTTGGTGGGGCAGGTCACCCGGTGCAGCGGGGGTGGGTCACTGAGCTGCTGTGGGGTGGGGGCCCTCCAGGGGGCCCCACTGATCTCTCCCACCCTGGGCTGGGCCAACCGGCATGCTTTGCTTCTTTTGATGCCAGAATAGCCTTCTGTCTCCACTCATACAGACACACATAGAAAAGTACCTAGAATAGGGGCGGCATGACATGCAGCATGTGGTCTGCCTGTGGTGGGGGTGTGCTGACTGGGGTACCATGCCCCTCCCTCTGGCCCACTCACGGTGTGGGGTCGGCCCAGCCTGCCTGGGCGCATGGGGAACATGGGACGATTGATTAGGCCTTGATTGGATGCGGGGTTATCCTGGCCAAATAAGACCCCCCCCAATCTATCTTATGTCTGCTGCTCCTCCTTATCACTTTCATCTCTGCCTCCCAAAGTATAACTTTCACTTTCCCCCAGTGCACAAACACACACACACACACACACAAATTTTGCTGTTTAATATTTGTCCAGAAGGTTAAATAATTCAAGTAAAAACGTACCCATATTAGAAAGGTCAAACATGAAATGCAATGACAAACTGAAAAAAAAAACCGTTACAATAATATAAACAGGAAGATATATTTATATTTTGTTTAGTCACAGTCTACTTTGAAAGTTTATTAGTAAAAAGTACAGGTATTTGTGCAGGACATTTCACACGGATGCAAACTAACTGACCCTAAATAGAACTGTATGTGCCTGTTCCGACTTGCATCCTACTTCGACTTAAAGACAAACATTTTAGATCTCGTTCGTAACCCTGAAACTGGCCGCATATGAAAAATGCCCGTTTTCCATGTAGAAGCAGGACTCCGTTTGCACTGGCTAATCCGTTTTGACGTGTTCGTCATGATGCACTATGCTTCTTTAACTTTCTCCTTAAATCACCTTCTGACTTCCTCACCTAGCTGCTGTCTCCTGCAGGCTATGTCCAGGCATCCAAGCGCGACAGGAAGTTCTCCACCTGCGCCCCTGACTTCTCCTACGCCGCCCTCAGCGAGTGTCTGCGCCGGGTCTTCATCTACCGGCAGCCGTCGCCGGTCGACACGGTGCTCTTCAACCGGAAGCAGGGCCGGCAGGTGGGCCAGGTTGCCAAGCAACAAGTGGCCAGCCTGGACTGCAATGACACCGTCCTCGGATTTCGGGCCACCAGCGAGCGGCTCTTCATCCTCACGTCTGGACACTTGTTTGTCTTAAAGGTCAATAATTAGATCCAGACGTGGTGCATGATTTGACGTGGTGGGTCGGGGGAGTCAGCTGACTCGTCTCCCCCCCCCGCAATTCACAGAAATGACCTCTACTGTCTTACTGTACATCACCCTGTGTGCTTGGTGGCTGCGGATGCATCAGGGGTAAAACTGTCCATTTCATCAACTCTGACTTATCTCTTTGGTTGGATGTGATAAAAAAGGAAATCTTTGACTTCCGAAATACAACAAACTCCAAAGGGGCATCACCCATATGGCAACAGTAAAAGGCCTGAGTGTTTCGCGTCGTCCTCTGCGAGTGGTGTAATTATATACAGAATGTAACTAGTGTCGGCGTCACAGTGCAGATTCCCAATGAGAGCCGTGACGTGCATCAGGTGTCCTGTGTGTAAGCCTCCTTGTGTCCCTCCCACAGCTGTGATATTAATAGGGGACGATCATTAAAACTTCCCGTAAATCACAAACAGAATGTGTCTGAATGTGCGTTCTGCTTGTCATCCCGTCACTTGTATGCCTTCCTGTGATAAATCTGCATATTTCATTAGAACAGCCTGGTTATTAATTTATAATTATTCATAACCCATATGATATACATGCAGCTAACGACTAATATTCTGAATGAGGTAATATTTAACGTCACAGGAATTCCAATTGAAGTAACAGACGCTGTTTTTAGTTGATCCCAAAATACTTGCATTATACCTTAAATATGAACTGTAGCTATGGGTAATGTTTTTGTCTCCGTGCAGGTATGGCATTCACATGGCTTATTTACTGGCCATATATTTCTTCATTTCCAAACTGCAGGGATTCACCTGATTTCTTCGAAAATGATTCCAGCCAATCTCTGGACAGCTTCTTAAATTAACAAAGTAACACACACACTGTCTGTAACAAGAGAAATGAAGCTAGCAGAGTGACGCAGAGGAGACCTCCTCTCCATGTGTCCTCTTGTGGGAGGTTGCAACAGCAGACCAGACC
Source organism: Hippopotamyrus pictus (assembly GCA_026781145.1). Lineage (NCBI taxonomy): Eukaryota > Metazoa > Chordata > Actinopteri > Osteoglossiformes > Mormyridae > Hippopotamyrus > Hippopotamyrus pictus. Next base: position 17,997,105 of record JAODLC010000050.1, read on the forward strand.
GATGGCAAACCTTTTATTCAGTTTCAACGATCCCTCCGGCTCCTCTCTTTGTTCACGTTCTTATTCATAACACAAGCCACTTTTTAATGCTCTCTCGGCTGGACAAGAACAGAAGGGAAATAATGAACAGAGCGGAAATGCGTTTATAAAAGCCATTAATGGCCCCGATTCAGCCCCCCTTTGAGCCGTGGTCCCTCTCCTGTATTTCTGGTTTGCTGCTTCACACCTCTTGGGCGACACAAAGGGAGGCGTGCGGAAAGGGGGCCACGGACCACAAAGAGCCGGAGGACACTGCATTAACGAAGTCTGCTTAAGGGCATCCTGCCATAGTCACTTCCGGGTTTTGGTGTGAGCTGTTTTTACTGTTCTGTTTCGATGTCAAGGTTGAGGTTGGGGGGGTGGGGGTGCAACACGTGGCCATTTATGTGACATCGCGGTTGTCTGCAGTGCTGGGTGGATGAGGCCGCAGTGCATTCACTTGGAGCCTGGAACATGGTTTATCATCAGAATGACCTTTACACCATATTATCTTCAGTTTTAATTAATATCATATGCTTATGTAACCATGTTAGCACCAAGTCAGTCAGGATGGATGGATTTTCTGTAACCGCTTGTGCTATTCAGGGTTGTGGGAGGTCCGGAGCCTATGGGCACAGGGCAGGGAACAACCCAGGATGGGGCGCCAACCCATCGCAGGGCACACATACACACATACACACACATGCCGTTCACACCTATGGACAATTAGGTAACTTCGAAGAACCTCAGCATGAGGGGATGGGGAACCAAAGTGCCTGGAAGAAACTCCACAAGGACACGGGGAGAACATGCAAACTCCACAAGGACACGGGGAGAACATGCAAACTCTACAAGGACACAGGGAGAACATGCAAACTCCACACACACAGCCGTGGTGGAGACTCAAACCCAGGTCCCAGAGGTGTGATATGAGGCTCAGTGCTGCCCACTGCGCCAGCAGATGGATGGATGGATGGATGGATGGATTGATGGATGGATGGCATGTAGCCTAGCAACCTCATCATTTGAGCAATAAACTAATCTGGGCTGTATGTTTTAATCCAGACCATGATAAACTTTATACCCATTCTTGTATGTAGTCTTCCTCACAGTAAAGTTCTCCTAAAGATTTACCTACAGTTTACCTAAACTGGTAATTGGCTTATTTTCCAATGTGTCCTTGTCTTTCTCCCTAAATCTCATTTACCTTCCTCTTGATTTGATTATTTGGGTGCAATTGAATCAGGGTTTGCTATTTTTGTTATCTGGACCAGGTATGATATTGGTTACAGGTGAACATGGTCTGGTCAGCTGTTTAAGTCGGTCAGCCAACTGTAACCTGATGAAGGGCTATTCCCCCCCCCCCCCACACACACACACGCACACACACAAAAGGTGAAGGAGGGTGATGGTAACCTTATTTGCAAATAATTTTTGTTCAGTGGGGGGAGGTCCCCACGATAAATGCCAGCCCACATATGCATCAGCCAACTGGGAATACGCCTCGCATGCCAGACGGCCAGTCCAGCTCCCTATGGTGTTTAGAGAAGGAAATGTCAGAAATGCTTAATGTTAACTGTACTTTCATGATGCATTCATAGAGCACTCATAAGCAGCATGTAAGTATACTGTAAAACATTGCTTTCATAATACTTTCAATGAACCAGACATGACAGCTGTAACAGAAATTAGTAACAAGCAATGTTTAATCATGTATTTCTTATTAATGTATATCACAGTTGTCATGTCTAGTTCATTGAAACTGTTATGAACGCCATACCATGTTAAGGTATACTTACATGCTGCTTATGACTGCATTATAAAGGTGCAATGTAAAGTGTTAAAATTTCATAAACAATGCCAAAAGAGTTAAAAATTGAATACATTTCAATAGATGTCTCCTTTTTCATATACTTCAAAAAAATGTTATTGGTATATATAGAGAAAAACATATATAAAGAGAAAACATATATAAAGCCAAAATTAGCCACAAATGTGTAGAATTAAAGGATATAAAAGCACAATCCCTTCTGAATGCAGTAAAATATGTTGACCTTTTATCATACAAGACCTATTGTGTGATGCTGCCTTTTTTGCAGATGTGTTTCTGACCACTTTATTAGCTGTGAGGCCGGGATCCTTTGCTGTGTCAAATAGCTTTAGCTTTCAAGGTCTAGTCCATTATTATTTGTATGGTATTTTTTTGAAAACGTCACAATTCCTTCAGCTGTTTACATTTCTTTCCTGGGCTACGTCACTGTGTGGCCACCTTGTGGTTCATTTTGATGGGGATGAAACTTTTTTTAAACCACTCTACCTTCTATTCTCTAAGAAGAGATGCGTATGCTTGGACGATATTGTTTTGTGAACTGCTTTGTGTACCCCAGAGAGGCTTTTAAAGTTTGCTTAATGCTGCCGCATGCTGTGAGTAAGATGGCCCTTCCACTCTGTGAACAAGATGGTATTGACTGAAGTGGAATGGCTTTTTTTGGGTTGCCCCACGCATGCCTGCCTGTCCCGTGTCATCACCAGGATCTTGCCAGTTTCCTAGCTTTCAGCCTTTTCTCCTGTTGCCTGTGGATGGAGGCTTTGGAAGAAGCTGTCTCTGTCTGCAAGGGATGATTTCGTTTCCCCAAGTCGTGGCCTTCAAGGCCTCGCCTGATACTCTCCACTTCATATTCTGCTCCCTCTTAATCTCAGATGGTTCTGTCGTTCTTCGTCGTCCGGTGCGGAGCAGATTACAGATTTTGTCAGCGATCGCAGAGAGAGAACGTACCTTCAGCACCACCAGCATCAGTTAAGCGTATCACATGCCTCCCTTATTCTCCGGAGGAAGCTGAATCTGCTGGCGATGTTCCCATTGTTGCCAAGGAAGTAATTGAACAGACTTCTGCCTTTTGTTGTCACCTATAGCTCCCAGTAGCCCACTGAGCCAGGAGATGTTTATCACTGTGTGACATTCCTTATCTGCACTAAATGACACTCACCAAAGCTCACCGCAAGCCCAGCCCGCCCCCCTTTGATGGCCTTGTGGGCGTCCTCGATCCGCTGCGTACGCAGGTGTGTGTAACACTCTCATTCGGGTCATGCCAGAAAGAACAAGACAACCCGAACAATACGTCGTGACGATTCTAGTACAAAATGGCTGCTGTGAATCATCTCAGTGTGTTCTGTATGGTAATAGTAATACTGTAGTGCAGTCATGAGGCGGGCAGTCATGTGACATCTAATCCAGTGAGTGGCTGATTGATTACTTTGATTATCGTTCCTATGTGGTCTTCCTGTCAAGATAACGTACGTTAAATGAAACAAATGTGAGTTGGCCAACATCTGTGAATCCAACATATATTTTTTATTGTATATGAAGTAGTAATTTGGCAAATTTCGCACCGCATTCCCCAGATTGACTTTTACCATTACGTTTGTTATGCATTCATTTTAAAATTCGTATTTCCTGTCTCTTGGTCTTTCACTGTTCATGTGTTCTTATTATAATTTGTATGTTTGCATATCATTTAGAGTGAGTCAGCAACTTTGTTCTTGAAAAATATCAGCTGGCCCCCCCCATGATTACGGCGGCCTGTATAATAAACATGATTGCTGTATATTTATGATTTATTACAGTATGTTATACGAACACGCTAATTTAGATTATAGACTTATACTTACGTAACATACAAACCACACGTCCACTGTACTGCTCATTTACACTGTCTTCAAACTGAAACGGGTTAGTAAACCAATTTGTCTGAAGTCCTGTCGAAGTGGCTATTTGGACTCTGAACTAACTATAGTTCTGAAGCTGCCTGGTGTACAGTCCAGTGTCCGACCATGCGCAAAGTAGGAGAACTCCCCAGAATCAACTGGCTGTTATTTCATGGGGTTAAAGGGGTCAAATGGGAAGAATGGTTTTCGGTTTTGACTGCCTATTCATGCGTAGGATCATTGACTAAAGTCTTAATGTGAAGCTGGTCCTTTTCAACAGCGCTGCTGTCTGATTTTATGTAATGAGAGATGTTCCCGTGGTGCTTTCCAGCAGGGTGTTAATGAGCTCAATTCTAATCATACAGCACAGATATCACCTTCACTGCAATCTCAATAGAACAGAAATGTATCCACCAAGGACTCCTGGGCTCCCAAATTGTTCAGTCCTACAGATTTAATTGAAGTATAGTACCAGAGCTTTTTATGCATTTTTATTTACTTACTGTTCATGATTTTACTTATATTTCAGCACTTTATGGGAGGAATTTGGGTTAGGTAGTCAAGGATATGGTAGTCAGTCCCTTTAAGCAACTTAAACTGGCAGCTGTGTCCTTCATTATCTTACTCTTGCGTTCCCTCCAGCACACCCACTGAGATTGTTCTGGAAAAATCAACGTATCTACAGGTATAAAAGTTAAGAACCCCAGTCGTCAAGTAATAGTTGTAAATCCAGGTGTAAGAGGTTTTTTTTATTGTTACAAAATAACTGAGTTGTTCAGTTTGTGTTCATGATGTTTGTGTTCTTAGTCTAGTCAGTGTGAATAATAATTTATAAGGAATGCTGTGCCTGCGTATTATCACTTTCTATTTGACCTAGTAAAAAAAAAAACAGCAAAAATGAAAGGACACACGTGCAGGTTTTCCGCTGGCATGGGCTTGGAGCAGCGATGAGCCAAGCAGCTTCATTCTGTGTGTATCCGCACTGTACGCCAGTGGGAGCAAAGAGCTGAATCGATAGCAATAAACCTGCTGTCCGGCCCACTGCCAGATGTATAAAAAGAAGCATGTAATTAATGTTGAAGGGGGAAGAGGGGGGTAAAACACAAAAGGATCGGGACCCCAATTCCGTGCAGATGGAGATGGTTCAGCTGCAAGATGATAATCAGTGGTGATGTAAGAGGGGCATTTGTTTACAGCGTAACGTTAACGCCCACGTGTCTTTTCCAACTTTCTCCTTAAACGCTGTGAACCCCTGTTCAGATTAATGGCCGCATGACGCACTACAAAGCGAGGCCCGTTTCTCTGACTTTGTAGACTGTTTGCATGTGGATTTGAGTGTTTCAAACAGCATCTCTTCTCTGACGGATGAGCGGATGAGCATCGACGTGTTCCGCTTGAGGTCCGTTTGGCACTCCTAGCTGTCCCTGCGTGTCCAAACAAACAGTGTGCAAAAGCGGGGAGGACACTGCATGATAGGAAATTTGTTGGCACAGCATGGTCAGATATTGTCAGTGAGGCACCAGACAGTGGAATCGTCCACCTGTAGGGGGCGACCAAACGTCACAACCTCTAACAGTAAATCCCTCACATTTGCTGTCAAGTCTATGTATTTTTTTTGCTTAATTTTAGGGGTCTGTTATTGGATTTACTACATGAAGAGAACTTCAGATTTCCATTTTACCTAATGAATACCTACCTCTACCGTCACAGCGGCATTGCGTTTGAAATCGATGTGGGAAAATGAACGTTTGTCAAAATGTGAAGTCCAGATGATAATTTAAAGATTATTTTATTAATTTTTTTAATGATGACATGACTGTCAGCCAGCCACTAATATGTTTGACAACCCGAGGGTGTGTTGTCGCTATCTTTTATTTTCCTGTGAATAAGAATGATGAAAAATGTCTTTGTCCTCCAGCAATCAATTAGAATCACCGCTGGCAACCACAAGCTAACAGGATGACAGCTCTTTATTATGTCGTCTCGTAACAGATTTGCTCATTGTTCAACAACATATAGCAGTCATTCAGGCATCTACTGTGGAATTTCCAAAGGTAAGTCATTGCTGATAGAACACTAGACTCAATACATTGAGTTAATTTAGTAAATTCGTGTATACCTCTTTGCCAGATGCATGAAAGCTGTCCCCCCTGAACGGAATGAACCACACATCCTTGATGCTAGTGAATGCGAGAAAAAGATGGATCTGGCTCCAAGGGACGAGAAAGTAAGAATCTCAGTGGGGCACTGGTTACCTGTGCTCCCCAGTACAGCTTGGCCGTCATCCCTCTGACGGTATATTACCTTCCTCAAACTTAATACATAAGACATGTGACACACGGATGGGAGGAAGGAACGGGAAGTGTAGATAAAAAAGGGAAAAATCAAAAGTAAAGTTGACTGCAGCAGAAGGGGAGCATAGAGGACAGAGGACAGGCAAACAGGTGTCCGTTTCTGAAATAGCGATACAGCTCAGTACAAGACGAAGCACCGGGATCTGGGCACGTGGTTCAGATCCAAGAGAAACACAAACATCAATAACGATGCACATGTGAGAAGATGGCCATCACCTGACTAACCCCTATCAGCCTCGCAGTCGTTACTCACTGATTTTTATTTTCTCTTCATATATTTAAATAAAATTCAGAAAAAAACTTGGTCCTGTTTTTTTCTCATAATCAGCAAGCAGAAATAGGTACGCTAGTTTGACCTGACTTTAGATTGTCATGCTGGGGGTGGAGGGTGCTGTTTATCCTCTTTTTGTTTTGTAAAATGATCAATACCAGCTTTATTGTGGTTGAAAGGTGTCAGATTGCTTTTGCTATTGACGCTCCTCACTGTCTGGCTGCATTCAGTTTGTGAATTAATTCATCTGCCGGGAAATGGGGCATTTATTTACATCCACCCCTCTTCCCAGCCGCTTCTCCTCTTCACGGCTGCATCACTGGAACACTCAGGGTCATTTAAAAACCCCACCTAACAGCAAGGTCTGGGCTACAGAATGAAACAGGAGCCAGGAACAGAGCTCACACTGCCAGCCCTGGAGGCGTGAGCCAGGTCTGGGTACATTTGCCTTGAAAATACACAATAGGGAAGCTACGTAATGTGGGTTTAAGTAGAACTTCAGGGAGTATTTGGGAATGATTAAATGGTATTTATGTATTCAGTCTCTTTTGATGAGATTCAAGTTTGAAGTTTGTAATCTTTATATTTCAGTAAAAATAATAAAGTGCACCCCCCAAGTAAAACTAAATGTCCCTGTCCGTGAATGTTACAGTAAATGTAGTGTTAATATCTTCCTGCTGCTTGATAGATTTATCTTTCAGAGTAATTCTTTTTCATCCCAGACACTGTAAGTCATTCATCAACTTCTGTCCCCTTTAACAGTAATGATATATTTAAATAATCTTGTTTAAACACAGCTACTGAAAACTAACACATTTCTGGGTTGGAACTGACATACAGCAGTGGAGCATTTAACCCAAAATAAAAGTCGGGCCTTGTGTGTGGTACCGTCATCGATGGCCGACATCGGCAGGGCGTCTGCCTGCAGTGTAATCTTAATATCAGGCTAACACATGAACTGATGCATCATTCACAGTGAGTCGAGTTTCCAAAGTATTCCAATAAAGCTAAAGCCTTCGCTTTATGCTTTAATCTTTTATTTAATGGAATTATATTTGGTTATATAAAAGCTCTTTCCAGATTATTAGAACTGATCATAAATTGCTTAAAACTTACCAATAATTTTTCCATAAACTCACAAGACAACTCAAAAATAGTTCACACTCATTTAATTATGATAGCAGCAAAACATCAACCATATAACAAAATGCCTTAAAGTATCTCAAAAATATATCATGAACGGGCTAAAATTCCATGACTGAGTAGTCATACCAACTACTTTATTTTCATGTCAGTGTATACAGAACATCAGTGAAGTTAATAATTAAAATTTGCTTCATATTTTCTCTATATTATTTTGACCATAAAATGAAGGCAAGAAAAACCAGTGATCTTGTACATAAACAACACAAGAAAAGGTAACGACTGAAACACTGGCAAATACAGAAAATGTTCCTTTCAAAAATTATGATTCCTGTTTTCCACAGTGAGATAGCACAGCACATTTGGAATACATTTTATATGTTTTACATATTTTAAAGAAAAGTGTAACTCTATTCCAAAGCACTTTCTTTATGGCACAACACAAGAAAATGAATTTGCAGATAACAATGCTGAAATATTTCCCTGTATTTTGTATATCCGCAACTATTTCAGAAGGAACATTTATTTCACTTTCCTATATTATCACTTCATTACAGAACACTTTTACAGACTCTGTGAACATAAGCGAAGATTTGACAGTGACTGGTCCTAGCCCTCAGATACCTGTAGGATTTACATCATTTATATCCATCCATTCATTCATCCATCCATTCATTCATCCATCCATCCATCCATTCATCCATCAACTGTTTTCTATGTACAGGGTTGTGGTAATCTTTAAGATTATCCCATAATTAATTCTTTCTCATGGTCTAACAGAAGTACATAGCTAGGCCACGTGCAAATTCTACTGCCAGTGCGTCCCCAATCTTTTGTTTTCTGGAAATAAATTCAATTAACCTTGGTTCTGGAGGATGAAATAACACTTGTAAAACATTTTACTTGAGTAATGAATAAAGAATCACATTCTGAACATGACATCACTTTCTAGTAACAATATCCAAATGACTACATTGTTGCTATGAAAAATCTACAGTGTAAATCAGAATAATAAGTGGATTTTTGAGTATTCTCTACAAGGTATCGCCATGGACACCAGTATAGTACTTCACAGGGATGTAAGGTTTGTTGCTGTTCAGTTCCTTTTCGTCTCAGGTCCATGATTTCGTTCCCTTACTCTGGAACCTCTGTTATCCATCTGGCTTGCTTGTATGTAGAAGCCGTATCAGCCAAGGTGAAATTGAGGCAGAAGAAGCCATTTGGTAAGACGACGAGTCAGACTGCACAGCGCAAGTTAACCCGGCACTACAGGTGCCATTGATTTCTCATCAGGGATCCAGTAAGTCACCTCCTGGGCGCGATGGGGTCAACCACGCAAGGGCGACACTGTGAATTTTCCAGCTCACTGGAGGATTCATACTTGCTGGAACGGCATCTGATCCTGAAACTTCCGATTCAATGTCCTTCGCCACAGTCTGAGGGTGTCACCCAGCCCTCTCCATCAACCGTGTTTCAGACCAGTAGACAAACCTGTCCAAGTATAAGTGGCGTCCTTATTGTGCCATTCTGATCTGTGTAAACTTCATTTCACAATCTGTGCCCTGAAAACTGAATCGCAGCCACACGCACTGAGGACTACAGTACCAGTCCCACAAGCAGGCAGAATCTGTTTTACTCCACAAACAACATAAAAAATAAGGGAAATCAATGAAGGAATATGGTCTCCACACCCTGAGTCCTTCTAACCACTTTCACTGCTTTCAAACAGAAACATGTGCTTTAAATACGAAATGTCATGCCAGTTATATACCTCAGCGAACCTGTCATAGGTAGTTAAAATGCTTTTAAAGTTACTGAGTTGGGAAGGCAGCTATGAAATATTGTGCAGATAAATTCTACAGAAATTACTTCATTTGTTTATGGCTAAATCTTATATTCATACTTGTTATACATCCTACTTCCATCACACATTGTTGCTTAACTAGCAAGCTATTGGGTTTTGACAACTATTCAATTATCCAAGCCACCCCTATACTTGCTTGCTCTGAATTTTAGGAGAATGTCCGCTAAAATGGGAAATGTACTGCTTCACAAAAATGGTGTTAATTTTCAGGAAAAAAGTCACCCTGAGATCGTGATAAAAAAAATATTTTCAAGTCCTATTCCAAATGTTAATGGCAAAACCAACTGCACATATTAATTTACTGGCATTTTACTTTTAAAATAATAATTAAAAAAACACTCCTATACTATGATTCACAATTTGGTCTCCCTTTCCATTGCGTCTTTATATTACCATAAATTTTGCAGCTAGGAAAATGAAATGAATAATGAAGATCATGACAATAAAGCTGGCAGGATGTCATATGAATGGACAGTTATCCAAAAGCCAGATGAAGATAGATCACACGCATTTTGTCTGGATTCCTGTTGAAGAAAAAATAAACCTCCAACAACAATATTCATTTTTGGTGGGTGAAATTACCTTTTATCAGGCCACTGGGAGAGTTGCCAGTGAACGTATTACCTAATGTAGCCTTAACCTGTAATTATACTCTTTTTTTCCTTTAGCATTTATTTACTATTACTGTTGCTATTATTTACTGTTGTTGTTTATTACAATAATAATGAGAATAGAAAAACACCTCTATGGCTGTCAGCTACTCTAATATAATTTCCACGTGGTAGTATTATGACATTAAAAGTTTTCATCCATCTTCAGAGAAACAGGTCATCAGTGTTCAATGTCCCATGGAAGGGGTCCCCAGGGGAGACTAGGCCTCGCTGAAGGAGACCTTGGCTGGGAGGCGCGAGCCGGAGAGTTGCAGGGCGTCGCCGTGCTGCAGGAGCTCTTCAGCGGCGGCTAGCTCGTCCAGCTCGGTGGCAAAGTGCTCGGGGCTCTCCCCGTTGGACGTGTCGCGGATGGCGCTGTAAGTGAGCGCCACGCTGCACGCGGCCGGCTTCTCCTGCCTGGACTGGCAGCCGCACAGCTTCCGGAAGGCGGCACGAAACTTCTGCGACATGGCGTTGTAGATGACCGGGTTGATGGCGCTGTTCAGGTAGATGCAGCAGCGGCAAAACAGCAGGAACCAGGTGTCCAGGTAGGCCTGCTCCAGCAGTGAGTTCACCACCACCAGCGTGCGGTAGGGCATCCAGAGCAGTGCGAACAGGATCACCACAACCGCAAGCATCTTGGTCACCTTGAACCAAAGAATACAACCGTCTTATAACATCAGGTGTATATTGCAACAGATAACCCAAATACCTAAAGCATTTGCATCTATTAAAGTGCAAAATTTTATGCACAATTTGACATATTCAAGAGCCCCTGGCAAGTGTTGGGTCCCCTGAATCCGTCAAGGTATCCATGCCCACCTAACATCAGGTATCCATGCCCATCTAACATCAGGTATCCATGCCCACCTAACATCAGGTA
>JAODLC010000050.1:18008092-18019558 GCA_026781145.1 Hippopotamyrus pictus
ACATCAGGTATCCATGCCCACCTAACATCAGGTATCCATGCCCACCTAACATCAGGTATCCATGCCCATCTAACATCCCTGGCAAGCTCCATCAAATTTTCTTGCAAAATGACGACAGTATTTTTAAGAGATACTTGTGAGTGTTTAGTATATAATTTCTTTAACGCCCATAAATCCCTGCGCATTTTAGATCTTTTTTGGTTTAATTATTGCATATTCACTCATAATTGTTCATCTCTTCTCAGCAATACACTAAGAGCATTTCATCTTAGTTGCTTCCATTTAACAGCCACACGGCATGTATTACAGGTTCTATTCGCAGGATGACGCTTTTTTGTAAAGAAATTGGTTTACCGAGAGGCTCGAGCCGCAGGACATCGCAGATCCAGATATCAGCATTCCCCGAGTTTCCCCTACACGCGTGCGTCTATTATCAAACATACCAATAATAATAATAATAATAACAATAATAATAATACCCCCTTCAGCTATTACACTTAATGTAACAGCGGGAAATGCTTACAGAGAGGAAAACGTATAAGCATTCTTAAATTAAATGTGATTGCTTGATCTCCCAGTAAATCAGAGTAACGTTATTTCCGATTTAACTGGATTTCAGCGCAAGTTTGTTTTTATATGGGAGGAGAAACTAGGTATAAATTTTGATTAGTGCGGTTGTGTAACCGTGTAAGAAGCAATTGTTTAACACCTAAATCCGTACAAAGGTCATAAATTATGAATTTAGTCCCGCCATGGACTAAAGTACTCGCTTCCGAAACTAAATACCAACATTGAATTACAAACGTATACAACGCGAAAATCGTGTTATACATCAAAGTTAAATGTAATTAAATGCAATATATGTCTATTACGACGCGGAAAAAAGCGCAGAAAGGCACTATATATTTAGGTGTAAGAATAAAGGGGGGGGGGGGTGTGTATCCCTCCTTAGCGCATGCGCAGTCTCACCTGCCTCCTGGACGTCGCCGTGGTGCTGGAGGAGCGGCTGCAGTTCCTGTAACTTTGCATCTTCTTCATCTGTGGAGTGGCTAATTTTTTCTTTTTGCTATTTTCCTTTGGGTCCGAGGGCAAAGGGTTCAGGAAGAGAATCCTAGCGATGAGGCCATACAGAACTGTGGCAAGCATCAAGGGCACAACGAAAAAGATCCCAAAATCCAAAAAGTAGATTGGCAGGTAAAGGTTTCTGGATATTTTGTAAGCGCACACCACTATAGTAACATCCTTGTAAACAATCTGAGCAGTGTCTGACAGGTAGAACCACATGACACAGTAGAGGGAGGTGAACAGCCACACTGCCAGTATGATTTTTTTCGCCCTGGAGAGCGTACATAGAAACTGGGCTTTGATGGGGTGGCAGATTGCTATGTACCTTTCAATGGTGAAGGCAGTGATGGAGCACGATGAGGCGTTAATGCCCAAATACTGGAAATAGGTGATGCACAGACATCCAGCATAGCCATACACCCAGGATCCATACAAACTCTCCGTGATGTTGGGCAAGCCGGCTGCCGTGAGCACCATCAAGTCGGCGGCCGCCAAGCTCACCAGGTAACAGTTAGTCGGTGTCCGCATGTGTTTAGTAGTGAGCACTACCAGGATCACCATCACGTTTCCAACGATGCCCACGCCGCAGATCACCGCCACTAACAGCGTGCTTACCACTTTGTACTCAAGGCTGTGATCAGTCCAGCTACCCAGAGTCTGGTTATCCTGGGTAGAAGTGGCGTTTTCCATGGTAATCTTTCACCTTTCCTTTACAGAATTGCTGAACTCCAAGCGAAAAAACAAATGATTCAGTATTTACAAGTCAATGAGTCAATGTTTATTAACACCACATAGCCTACGTCTAGATATACGTGGGTAAAATGACTTATATTAGCCTAATTACATAGCATACACCTAATCAATAAAAACCGACGCTTATTTATATAGGCTAGCCTAATGGGTTGCCTCAAAGATCATTATTTGGAAAAGTAAAATATTTATTTTTACTTACTTTGTCGTCATGCAATAGGCACAATATCCACAGGAATATTGTCATTCAAAAACGAATCTTCCATTAAAACTCCTGCAAAGTATAATCCATTTAATATGTCCTGGTTCCACTACGCATATTTATGGATTATGCTCCGTCTTTAAACCTCGGGAAAAAAAGCCACTCAAAGATGTTCTACCCTTTTTTTGGCTGACAATTTAGTTAAAGTTGGCGGTGGCGGATCGCCGCTGTTTTGCCACGTAACTGTACGTGGTCGTTTCCTCCCCCACGAAGCGTGCGGGGCTCAGTGAGCCGAGTCCAGGAGCCGCCCGCGGTAATGATGCTGAATGCCGCCCTCCGCCCCGAGGCGTACTCAACGCAGAGATCACGGGGACACAAAATATATATAACCAAGTTTATGGAAAACGTCAACAATTAGTACCCCAATTACCTTCACCGAGAGGGATTAAAACATATATATAACGCAGAAGCATTCACTGTGACACAATCATCAGTGCCAAATTCTATAATAATTAAAGCAGTTGGCATCTTATATTTGTCAAATGTATTTATCTTTACACGTTTGGGTATTTTTTTGAAACAAAAAAGTTGGTAAAAATGAACAAATTTGTTAGCTGTATCACCCAAACATATTTACGGGTGGAATGGCATGTTCATTAATTAATGTTGAAGCGAGAGTCTTATGAAAATGTGAAATTCACTTGCTTGACTAACGTTAACAGTCAATGTCTGGGGAGCTTTCCGTAGACTTCACACGGGTGAAAGAGGAAAGTAACAGGTGGGTGATATAATATGTGCATTTAGGAGGTGTGTATTTGGCTGGGGGGCGCTGCAAGGTGATCAGCCATGAAGGAAGCGCTGCACGTAGACTATATCTGTCTCTACAACGGGATACGTCAAAGTCCATGTCAGACCGCTGCTCAGGGGCGTAGAAGAGAGTTTGATATTGGGGAGGGGCACAATATAGTTTAAAAGTAAATGTCTGTTTATTCGGGGGAACGAATGAAGACAAATTAAATTGCTTCCCAGTAATTAATGAATGAAAACTGTTTGAAAACTTATGTCTTGTTAAATAATGTAAATCCTGTAGTCGGCACACGTTGAAACTATTTCCTCCATAAATGTAAGCTTATTTCTAAGACACGTGTTTCCACATAAACATAATACGTTCTGATTTTTGCCGTGAATAGTCTACACTTCACAAACTTTTTTTCTGAGAATTTATTTTTCTTCTTATTGTTTTAATTTGCTCGTCTTTTCCTGATAGCTATTATTTTGGTATACAGGTTAGATTAATTCTAAAGCATTATCTACGTTGGTGGTCTGTTTCGGATTCGCTAAAACTGTACGAGTGGTAGTAAGTGTCATTTTGAGAAGCACTAGATGTGTAGAGCATCCCCATCTGGATAGCCGCTTCTGTGAGCTTTTATCAACTGGGTAATCAACTATTTAATTGTGCATAAATAAAGATGTTTGTATCTATAAACCTGCGACAGACTGATATACCCTGCAGAATATTCCCTGTCCCCCCCGTTAACCGCAATAACCTTCAGGCTCGCTGCTAGAATGTACTGAACAAGTCGTCACGGAAGATGGATGGATAGATTAGTTAATTATTACTTCATGGTTGGGTCCAAGGAAGCAGTGAATACGTCGGATAATGAACGACAAAACTGACCTACGCTTGAAATCTTAATGGCACTTGTTGTAGATACCAACAGCTAAACCAAAAATCAGATAGAAATCAAAAAGAGGGATGTGAATCTATTAATGTTAACTCTTTCGATTCCATGTATTGATTTCAGTGAGCTAGTGCTATTATCTAGATTAACAAAAGGTATCAGATAATAGCCTATTGTTCATGATTGAGTTTCCGCTCAGCAGACCAAGGGCACCTATGTGTCTTTTATATATATATATTTATGTATGTATATAGCCTATATATGACTGGCGATTATGCATAACGTACTTCGAAAAAAAGACATTAAGACATTAAAACAAGTAGAAAATGAGCTGCATTTTTTGACCAAGTACAGCTAAATTCAGGTAGAATATTGTCTGCACAAATGCTCAAAAAACGTACTCCTTAGACAATTTCACACTCTACACAAGATATGACATAGGCTACGTGTAGCAGGCGGCTCAGGTGACTGCCTTTTCAGTACGCGGTTCACTTTTTCGCTTGTGCCTGAAATAGCTAGGATGCACGTGGTGCAGTTTGTTTTTGCCGTCGCCAAATGCTGTTGGCTCATAAAGCCATCAGCATAACCCATTCGTACGTTTGCATTGAATCGATCACAGATGTTGCAAGAGCTGCATAATTGCGTCCTGTTCAGATCAACCAGTTATAAAGAAAAGGACCACAACCCTTTTAGAGAGATTGAGTGGGCACTGCTAATGCGGGACCTGTTTGAAGACGTAAGGATCGAGGGAGGAAGTTAAAATTGATTGAACTGCATCTCCCTCAAGCATAAATGACAGATGATATTCCAGTAAACCCCCATGTCACCGATACTAAAAAAGCTTGAATTTTCTCTTCTGTAACATAGAAGCTATTTCAATCTGACTGATGTGATAGATTGCTCTACTAAATGCCTCTCTCAGTTCTTCCATTTGTACAGGCTACGTGCCATTTTCTGCCTGGATTTTGCATGCATTTCTGAAGCACAAGGTGCTTCCAGGCTCCCATAACATTATCTGTGAGAGCTGAAAGCGGGGAAGAGAAGTAGGATGAAATGACAGAGTTTTCTGTGACCAATCATCCTGCAGTGAAATGAGACAACAGCAATCACGGCTGACTGGCATGTGACTGTGGATGTGTTCTCCTCGCTCTGTTCATTTACAGTATACTGCAGCCTTTAACATACAATTCTTAATATTTTATTCTCCCCCAAAGCTATTTCAGATCAAGTATCAGGCCTGAAATCGTTCATTTCCTTACACCCATGCTAAGTGTTTTATTCACTTTGGATCCTCTCCACACCAGTTTTGACCCGAGTGGAACATCTCATATCGAGTTTCATTGCAGGCTTCCAGGAGGCTAAACGCATTTCCAAGCCACTTGACTTAAGCCGGTGATCCTGGCATCTTTGTGCTCACGGGTGGTCTGTGCTGTTACCGCTATGTATCCGCTCAGTGCGTTGGCCGTGAGATGCGGCCCACCTCCTCAACAACTGTGAAGATGGCAGCCATCACTGAGCAGACGCTGCGAGGGGTGTCCACCGGGATCTCTGGAGTATTTATTTATGTCTTTTTTCCTCATTTTAATTGCCTGTGGAGAGCAGAAGGTGGTGAATTACAGTATCTTTCCTGTTGTTCCTTCATGGTTGATTCCTCATAAATCATGTAGCAATCAATTGGCAGGCTGGGTGTCACTAGAAAAATGACATGGGGGGGGGTAGAGGCCCACTAAAAATGGTGATATTAGGGCAGCTAGAAGCATAGAGGATGCAAAACTGTCAACAAGAGGTGATAGGGTCAAGTCCTGGGGAAACTCTGCCTCATGTTCATTAACAATTGCTAAAATAGTACAATCGTCATGGGTTAAAACATAATAAATTGTACATTATGTAGGAGGCTTTGAAGAAGAGAGCTCACTAGGAAAACTAAATGCTCATCGTCATTATCATTAAACTGTCATGATAATCATAACAATCAGCAGAATTATCATGGTTTAAAATCATTGTAATAATGATAACAAAATAAAACCATGTGTGTAAAAGATATTTAAACAGAAGGATTTTGGTGTCCATCCAGGACAGGATGCTACATGAAGCTGGTCCAGTGTTTGTGTGTGAGATTATTATTGTAGGTTTATAGCAAGGTAAGCTGAAGAACCGTACAGCAAGCCATTCCTGCCAAAACATCTCCCCTGCACCATGCACTACACTCCAGTCCTGTAATACATTGGGTTTTGTAGTGTGTGCAGACTTTATTCAAGAAAACTCCATGATTACTTAGGGTTGACCAGGTTGTGACAACATTATTATCAAAATCTATTAACAGTGGTAAGAGGTGTCAATTTATACAATTGAGATATTCAGTTTCACTAAGACAAAAAAAATGAATTCTCTGAACTTGGACTTATTTTCTGTTCTGTTTTGCTCCAAAATAAATGTTTCTTTTCATTAGTTTCATGGAAAGAAATTTAATGTTTTATTCTTTAATTAATACATACATTAATTAATGAGCGGTAGGAGGTGAAAAACTAAGGCACCTCATCTTTATGATACACATATGTTACCAAAGAATTCATTAATACCAGGCAGTTTATAGGAATATTTAATAAAGAGCGCAATGAAATCTCATTAACTAAGAGGTCTGCTGGAACAAAACGATATCTACAAGGATCCCAACGGATCAACATAATGGAGTTGGATTTCTTTTTTGCTTGGTTAGCAAATCTATAATGTCTCAAGCCAAAAATATTGTCAAGGAAATTTTCATAAAGCTAAATAGTTGCTGAAATTATTGGTTTTTAGGGCCTGGTGTCATGACTATACTCAAGAAATTTGCTTCTTGCTCCAAAATCTGACAAGACGCAGATACAAAATGACTAGACTATCCCACCTACACTGCCGGACTTTCTGCCAGATGTTTTCCGAGTCCTGGGGGCGAAACACCGCAGGAAACAGGTAACCACTGGGCTGCAAAGTGGACTTAGGTGCGGATGACTGGAAACTAGGCAAAATATGGGAATGAGGAGAACTGTGCTAGAAGGCAAAGTGAAACAAAAGGATTACGAGATCAAAAACAAACAAAACAAGATGCCTGCAGACGAAAATGTGACACAAGTGGAGGAACAAAAGTGACTCTCGAGCAACGCTCCCTGCCTGGCACTTCAAGTCTTAATTAAGGAACTACAGAGCATGTCCACCATCCGTAGATGACGGGGTATAACATACTGGGTATAGTTTACAAGACTAATTCCTTTAGGACAGTGTTTCCTAATGTGGTCCTCAGGTGGGAGCAGAAATGTGGTCTGTCTGAGCTGGGAGTAAAACATGGAGCAGTTGGTGTTCGGGTTGGGAAACATTGCTCTAGGGCAGGGGTCTCAAACTCCAGTCCTGGAGGGCCGGAGCCCTGTGTAGCTTAGTTCTTTCCCTGTTCCACCACAAATGATTCAGCTCAAGAGCTGTGTGGTAATTAGCACAAGGAGTTGAATCAGGTGTGTTAAATGAAGGTGAACCAAAAACTGTGTAGGGCTGCGGCCCTCCAGGACTGGAGTTTGAGACCACTGCTCTAGGGTGACCAGATAATCCATCTCAAGGAGGACACTTTGCACTACTTTAGGTCTTACAAAACAAACTTTTAAACTGAAAGGCTTCTGTGCTTGGCTAAATAGTTCACAGCATGGGCGTTGTTAGGTTCGATCACTTGGGGATATAATCACAAATATTTTAAGGCCAGCCCTGAGTATTTTACCCCTGATGCCAATCAAAAAAAAAAAAAGTCAAGCACCAGGTAAACTTGACTCCCCTGATCTTTCCAATAGCTAGCAACTCTCCTGGTTCAGAATTCTTATTGTGCTTTGACTGGTTTGTTTCCTTGACTGAAAGACTCATGAACTCCTTCACATTAACATTAGTGACACATGTATTATTGTAGGAGACTGACCAATCAGCACACAGCAAGAACTCAGCTGCTTTTATTTGAAGCGGTAATTTAGAAATCCTGTCCAAGATCAAAGTGTCCTCCCTGACATGGATTATCTGGTCACCCTAAATTCCTCGCAACAACTCGTGAAAATGTCTTCTGCTAAGTAAACTATGAAGACGGTCATTGTTATTACAAATTAAGCTTGATCCTCCCAGAAAACAATCACACAATCTGCCCTTCCCTGTCTGTCCTTTACAGACAATGACACCACCACCACCCTCAGTTTACGCTCCAGATGAACTCGTTCGAGCTATACTTGTGTCCTCCCAGTGGTAATGAATAAATGTACCAGGTCAATGACGCACCAGTAACAATAAGACAGAATCACTACCGCTTAACCATCCATTTACTACCCCATCGTTCATAGCTATATAAAACAGGGTCACGGCGAGCCTGGAGCTTTTTCCAAATAAATAAATAAAGATTAAAAATAAGCAAAAACAAAAAAAAAAAAAAATCCATGTTCATGATGATGGTGAAAACCTGTGACATGTGATGGCGCTACAGCCTTCATACTTAAAACTTACGTAATATTCACACAAAATGTATGCTTAATCCAAACACGTGCGAACATAATAAAAATAATAATGAATGCAGGTTTAGTTTCACTTGAAACATTTGAGTTGAGAATCTTTGAAATACGTACTGTCTGTAAACGCAATCGCAATATCTCACGCAGTATTTCTTCGCCACCTAGTGGAAGCCTATGAAACGGCTCCCGCATCATATTTAATTTAATTTAACAGGAGCTTCAGGGATTTCGCGCTGCTGGGAGTGCACTTCGCTGGAAGACGTCCTACTCATGGACCATGTTTAAATGAACAGGGCCTATCCCTCAAATTTGAATCTGCATCCTCACATCCCATATTTGGGCAAAGATATACAATAAAACTATAGTTGCGTATATGACTGGCATCTTGTCCAGGGTTTCCACTGATATATGGTCTGTGTTTCCTAGGCTCACTGTGACTCTGTACTGCATAATCAATAGTAGGATGGCTATAGTTAAGAGAGTTCTTAAGACAAATGAGAGCAGAAAATGGAGACGCCCACTGTGGGAAGGGATGACAGAGTGCTGCCAATTATTGGTTTATCCCACTTCTCATTCGTTACATTCTTTTCCCCCATTGGTTAAACCTGGAAAATGCCACCCACTGTGAATTTCATGATCTCATTTCCCCAGTTAATAATTGCTAGCCCAAGATATTCACTTGATGAAAAAGTAATGTAGCATATTTAATTACACCACCTAGAGCCTGTGAATATTAATGTACAGCCATCAGGTTCTTAAGTTTTGAAAATTCACCATAAAATTTATTTTATTCATGTGCTGTAGGGTATCAAGCCGGCAGGCAAGTTAAGCACTTAAATCTATTATCACAGAAGAAAGGAAAGGCATTTCTGGCCTGAGGTCGAGATTTTTAAATCCTAATGAAAAAGACCCATTACTTTCATAAAGCATTTATTTAAGTTATAGTCATGATGTTTGTCCTTTGCCAAAGAGCAAACTGACACAGCATAATGAAATATGGTCCCTTACCATTGGAATGTGTCCCCATATAGTGTTAAATTTTGTCTTCATTTGAATTAATGCTTAGGCAGAGTGTTTCAGACAAAGCTGCTGTCTCTACTTTTTCACAATGATACTGGTTTAAGTTTCCGTTTTTTTACGTTTCATTAGTAAGACAAATGATGTCATTATAGCAACAGAGTAGCATCATCTTGTATTGCTGTTTGTCATCACATAAAATGCCAATGCATTTGACAAGAGCAATACATAACCCGGAGATACAAATCTATGGAGTAGGAACTACAAAACTTGAATATACCAAATAAGCAATGAATCTGGCAGTTGCATTTTATTATGCCTCTTGTTTTTCAATGTCAGGATTTTGCATTACAGTGTTGCTGCCAGTGTATGGTTAATGGAATTGGGCCAAAACTAACACAGGTAGAGAAGAATTTTATATAATCACATAATGAACACCTGAAATTTCTGTGAAACATATAACGTCCATTGATTCAAGAACCAAAATGAATAAATTAACAACATAACATTAAAAATAACTTCAAAAGATTCTACTCAGTAATAACTCTCTTCAAATAAAAACATGTTCTAATTTTAATGTCTAGGAGTTCTATACTTATTTACACAAAAATCTTAAAATGATCTCATATTTGTTCAATACATGAGCATTTTATATAAAATAATGATTGATGTGGAGGGAGTCCAGTCTATCACAGAACATACAGTCCGGCACAATCTGGAAACATGGAGTTGCTGAGCACATATTCCTGCTGTCCAAACCGCGGAGGAGACCTGAGCGCGCAGGGGAGCTGGGCTCAGAGCATTAGGCCGCCATGCCTGCGATCAAAAGGCCGCTGGTTCGAAGCCTGTTGCTGGCAGAGGGATTTTAGCTTTCGGCCTTTGCCCAAGGCCCTTAACCCCAGTTGCTCCAGGGACTGACTGACCCTGCTTTCTCAATCATACATTGTTTTGTATAAAAGCGTCTGCTAAGTGAATAAATGCAACACACCGGAGCTGCGAGTGGGAATCAAACCCCCAAGACTGGGAGCCCCCAGACCTATCTCTCCCAGCTGCCCATTGAGCTGCTAACAACAGTCACTTAATGATTTATGGCTGCGGCCACTGTTCTGTGCATTATCAATACTAATCTGGTGAAGTACCGGGGTCATACATGGGGTATATCCCAAGATGCAAAGGACAGGAAGCTGGACATCAGCCCATTGCAAGGCACTCACACACAGACAGGCACCCAGTCAGGCAGAGCAGGAAGCAGGGAAGGGAGCTGCCTGCTAACCTTTAGTGTTTGGATATCTGCCTTAGTGCTATTTTTACACAGTCCATCATACCGCTGTTTTTCATTTGCTGCTAGTCTGGCTGTGATATTGATTACTTTACGTACTTAAGATCCTGCTCTTTATTCCAGGCTTCCGAGACCAATAACGCACAGCTATCCAACACCCCCCGTGGACAGTCATACCACACACTTCCCTCAGTAATAAAACATCAGTTTATGAAAGTTGCCAAAGCAGAGCCCCTCCAAAAGCACTGTGAGTTTAGGCTGCGAGACACCCTTTCTGACATCCTTGCTGCAATCTTCCCATGACAGCTTTGTGAGTCTCACCCAGTCACCAGTCGCTACTTTTGACTGTAGAAAAGACGGCAGTGTGAGTGCGAGAGGAGCTACGCGGCCGGCATAACAAAACAGTAACGTCACTGAAGCGCTTACATAACAGCTGGGCTACGGCCGCACAGGAATTACTGCAATCGTTTCAGCCGAATTCCACCCGTCTTCCAATAGCTTATCCTGAGTAGGGTCACACGGGGACCTGGAGCCTATCCCAGACAGCACAGGTATACCCTGGACGGGATGCCAGTACATCGCATGGCACACTATGGGCGATTCAGGCAGTGCCAGTTGGCCTGCGATAGGAAACTGGGATATCCGGAGGAAACCTGTGCAAGACAGGGGGAATAACACACACACACACACAGACACACACCTAGGTATCTATATCTATAATTAGATATCTACTACATATCTCTGTGGGGACCGTCCATTCATTTCTATAGCCATAACCCTAATCCCAACAACGACAATCTTAACCCCTATCCAGCCCTAAAATTAACCATAAATAACCAAACAAATACAAGACATAGTTTTTTGATTGCATTTACAGGCTGAATTTTCCCTTGTGGGGACAAAACCAAGTTTTTTTGTCACACAGTGGGGACATTTGGTCCCCACAATGTTGTAAGTATGGAA
>JAODLC010000050.1:18052683-18090791 GCA_026781145.1 Hippopotamyrus pictus
GCCGTGGCACAAGAATTTCACCGTGTCCCTCCATACACATGTGACAGTAAAATTTGAAACTTGAAACTTGAAACCTAAGAAGTGAGTGCCCTGCAGTATTGCAGGCGTCCTTGTTAGTAATGGCCACTTCCTGGGTACCTTTTATGTCACGAGATTGGTCCCTTTATTCTCAGATTATGCTGATTGCCAAGCAGAAAACAAATGGTAATTATAGGTTTACTTCCCTCATATTCATATTCAGGAAGCACCTTTGAACACATGAGGAAATTAGTCTGTGTGTATAATCACTTCCTACTCCACTAAATTTAAAAAAAATTTAATCTGTATCAAAGACAATAATGACTTCTTCAGATCAAATGTTGTTTATAAAATAAATCTGTGAAGACTTTTCTTGATTGGTTTTGCATAGTGTACAGCATTTTTGCTGAAACAGCAGACGAATGTTGAATATCAACATTAAAATCATTCAGCCAAAAAGGTTTAGATTTTTAATGTCAGGCACAACAATTTAAATTAGATATTTAGAAGAAGATGTAGATTTAGAATACAGAATTCCATTTATGGACAGATTGTTGTTCAGATGGTAGAGAATTATAGATATACGCTTTTTATCTAGCATTGTAACACAATATGTAACACTTAAAGTCTGAATTAATCAGAAAATTAAGAGTACAAAATAGAAATGATTAATCAAACTTAAGGCTTTCTTTATGAATGACAGCTTCATTGTTTGTATTTATTCTTGTATTTGTAATCCTTTTTTTAACTTATTTGAACCTTTTGCACTGTTCTCATAAAACAAAATACTAAGAAATCATTTGAATTATTTGGTATATTCAGCATACAAGTAACTGACACGAACTTTTGAAATTCATGAAAATTTCAGGAGAGTCAACTAAGTTAAACTGGCTAGAATTAACGTGATCTATGATAGGGACCTTTATATGTTATGTTTAGAAATAATTAATTTTAAATTAATTTGACATTGTAATTACTATAGAAAATAAATATATAAAAGAATCCCTTATATTTTAAGAGAAACACTGCAAAATAAGCACGCATTACAGATACTTGTTAAAACGTGTGTTATACATGAGCACGCAGTTCATACAGATGATGCGCACTGGGCATTCTGTGAGCTCCGGCAAGCTGTGCGAACTGCGTAGTGAAGTTTCGCAGGCTCAGCATTGTGTGAAGCAAAGGCAGCTGGACTACGTACTCTGCGTAGTAAAATTACGCAAGGCCTGTATTCTGCGTGTTGCCAATAAAGTTTTACGTATTGAATTACTATTAAACAAGCGCTAAATATGGCGGAGTACGATCTTACTACCAAGATCGCTCATTTTTTGGACCGGCATTTAGTTTTTCCTTTGCTGGAATTCCTTTCTGTAAAAGAGGTATGTATATGATGTATTACTGCGTTAAAATTCAGTTTGATGTTTAGTAGTTTGCTTATTGGTTATCCGGCTTTAGCTGATTTGCTTTCAACCATGTGAGTCCCTGGGTGCCGGGTACACTAGGCCTGAGTATTGAGAATGCGCATCAGACTCGCTGATCGATGCTATCAATATTGGAAAGTTGTCCTTCATAACCATAGTTCAGATGATCACTTTTGTCGGGATTAATTTATTTATAATATGTAGTTGTTGCCTTGTGTATGGTAGTTTGGCTATGTAGCCACTGAATATGTCTAATATCGGGTGCGGTGTGTGAAGATCCGACTCTTCAGTTAGTCGTATTAAATCGGCGTAGACGTTTTAGTAACCTCATATTCGGTTAGTTAAATGTTGCACCGAGTTAGCTGTTGTCTCAGTCAGCTATCTTTAATAGTCATGTATCAGCAGTATGCTTTAAATCTTATTGCTTTGTTTGGTTTGTATATCTATTTGGGTATGCTTTACTCATTAAAAATTACTCTGTGAAGGATAACATAAAACCTAGACTCGGACAAACTACCTCGTAAAGAGAAACAGTGGTAGAAACTCACTGACAGAATAGTTGCTAGGGATGCCAACTGTGACGCATCTGGCACGTTTTCAGACTCCCACGCTCACGCAGTCTTACAGCACATCTATATTATTCCATTAGAAACCTAAAATTAGCTACATCAGAAGCATCGGGGTAGTTTCAAACCCTACAGACTCTTTACAAGGTAATAAAATTCTTACATCCCATTAAATGTGTGTGCAGACTGGTCTCAAATTGAAAATCTCACTCCAACCAGCTGACCAGCGTTGACAACCCTGAAGTTGCTGAATACCACAAAGGACGACTAAAGAATTTATAGGACCTCTGTGATGCACGCTTAAAAAAAACTGTTAATGAACAGCACAAACTGGTGTTTATGGAATAACTTCTATTGGAAACCACTTATGCCCAAGGAAAATGTACAGAGACACACAAACTAGGGGGGGTGGCCAGTGGGTGAAATAATGCGTACCTGATGTACCTGAATAATATTGTATTATGAGTAATCGTTCGTACTTTTTCTTGTTGTTGAAAGTCAAATGATGCCTTCAAGTACAATGTTTGCTGGTATGGGCAGCTATCTTGCGGGAGTCATTAGGTCCAATTACTGCTGCGCAAAGTCATATAATGAACAAGATGTATATGGCTAATTTACTGGACCAGGTGCTGCCTATGATGTAGTCCATCCCTCATAGTGTTCTTATATTCCGAAATGATAATGTCCTCAGACATTGTTAAAGAAATTCAAGATGAGCACAAGAATGAATTTAGACATCTTCCAATCCTTAGATCTAAGTATTACTGAAGTTTTGTGGGAAGTTCACAAGCACAGAGTACAGACTTGAGTTCCACATCCTTCATCCCTCAAAGACCTGGAGGCTTTCGTTCTTGAAGGCTGGTCCAGTGTCCCACTACACGCAGTTGAGGGCTTGTCTGGCGGCATTCCACGAGGGACTCCAGCTCTTCTGAAGCCAAAGGCTGGTTCTGCTCCATATTGGGTCGTCGATGTCAGTATATCTTTAGTAGGGGTATGACAATACACACAGATCACTGCTCGGTACGTTGCTCGGTTCTGAAGTAATGATTTGGTACCTTTTTAATACAGCGGAGGTAAAAGAAACAAAACATAAATTTCTTCTTTTTTTCTTTATTTCTTTAAACAGTGGTTTACTGGAAAAAAAATGACTGTTTTAAGTAAAAAGTCTGTTGATACTGCTGTAACCTAATAATAAAAAACATTGACTTAAAAGTAATTCAAAATAAATATTCTGTCAAGTAAATAAATAAAATATCTATTAAGGTGCGCATTTAGAAATGAACTGTACCTGATCTGTACTGTATTCACATTAGCAGCTTTCAACTTCATATTAGAACTGTACAACACAAATATTGTCTCAAAAATGCAAAGCACAACAAAATAATTATCCATTATGATGCAGCATTTAAAAAAAAAATACCTGTGCAGTACTTGTATTCACATTAACAACTGCCAGCTTCACGTTAGGACGTACGTGCACATGCGTAGTGGTGCAGTTTCATCCGGCCCTTTCCAAATGTTGCTCTGGGGAAACATACAAAGATTGAGCAATGAGCAGTATTTGTTCGATACTTAAGCATACTGAACCGAAATTTTCAGTACGAATATGTGTACCGTTACACTGCTAATCGTTAGGTGTTTCTTTTATTTCGTCCATGCCCTCCAGCTGTGCAGATATTAAATTAGCTGGTACACGTCTCATAATCTGAGTCAAACACGTATATTTAGGCGTTTTCTTATTTTGTTTTTGTAGGAGTTCAAGTAGCATTTGGTGAATAAATAGTATCTAATAAGCACTGGAATTTTAAAAAATGTAATATTTTTCCACTGCGTATTCAGACAGTGTGATCTTTTTGTGCCCTCCTGAAAATATTTACCATGCTGATCGTTTTATGCATGCGCCCCTTCTGCAGTCTAAGGTAGGTGATCGTTGATTTGTGACTGTGCTGAAATGCATCTCTATACTGTGTCCAAGCTTGCAGTATCCTTTAATTTCTTGCCTCTGTTCCTCCAATCAGATATACAATGAGAAGGAGCTCCTTCAGGGGAAGCTGGATCTCCTCAGTGACACCAACATGGTGGATTTCGCCATGGATGTGTACAAAAACTTGTACCCTGACAAGGAGATCCCAAACTGTGAGTAATTTAGCAGAGATGCTATACAGAATTAATCATGTCTACCCATGCTGTATATTCTGCCGTGTTTTTGTCTGAGGCAGGATTTAAGATCTTTAATTATAATGAGAATTTAATAAACAGTATATAATATCATCAGCAAACATTATTTTGTAAATCCAGCTCGACCCGGCAGTGTCAAATTGTGTGGTCATTG
The DNA here is from genome assembly GCA_026781145.1 of Hippopotamyrus pictus. Classification (NCBI taxonomy): domain Eukaryota; kingdom Metazoa; phylum Chordata; class Actinopteri; order Osteoglossiformes; family Mormyridae; genus Hippopotamyrus; species Hippopotamyrus pictus. The sequence continues at coordinate 18,057,021 of JAODLC010000050.1, forward strand.
TGGTCATGTCTGTATTTCTAGATAATGCTTTGTGGCAGAAGTGCTGTGACTTAATCTTGGAGAACACTCAGGATCGCGCAAGTCAGGGTTTTGGCAAAGTAAACTAAACAAGGTTTAGAAAGAAATGCCAAGTCTTCTGGCTGGAGGGACCTTCCACATGTTTTACCTCTGACTGGCTGACTCATTCCAGACGGCGAAGCACGTTCTCCTGGAAAATCCCACCCTATGCTTCCTTGATGGTTGGGGCACCTCATTTTGTCCACAGTCCATTTGCCCATGAACAACTTTTCTTTATTGTTGGATTGGCTTATTAGTTATTACTAAGTAACAAAGGTAACACTTTGTTTTAAGTAATGTGTAAACACATTCATAATGCATCGTAATGCATTCATAAGGCATTATGAACATGATTGTAAATATTTTTCAAAAGGCATGTTATGCGTTTTGATAAATATTTATAGCCATGTTTATAAGGTTTCATGAATACATTATTTATGAATGTGCTTATAAATTACTAAAATATGGCCTCAAGTAAAATGTTGGCAAAACAAATTTGTTTAAAATAGTGAAATAAACGGCTATTTCATCTGAAGACATTAAAGCAGATACACTAAAGTATTGAAACACCCCTATTAATCATTGAATTCAGGTGTTCCAATCACTTCCATAGCCACAGGTGTATAAAATCAAGCACCTAGGCATGCAGACTGCTTCTACAAACATTTTATGAAAGAATGGGTCTCTCTCAGGAGCTCAGTGAATTTGTGTGGTACCATGATAGGATGCCACCTATGCAATAAATCCATTCGTGAAATTTCCTCACTACAAATTTTCCACGGTCAACTGTTAGTGGTATAATAACAAAGTGGAATCAATATGGAACAACAGCAACTCAGCCATGGAGTGGTGGGCCGCGTAAAATCACAGCGCGTGGACAGTGCATGCTGAGGCGCACAGTGTGTAGATGTTTGCAGTGTCTGCAGAGTCAATAGCTACAGACCTCCAAACTTTGTGTGGCCTTCACATTAGCTCAAGAACAGTGTGTAGAGAACTTCATGGAATGGGTTTTCATGGCCAAACAGCTACATCCAAACCTTGCATCCGACGCAATGCAAAGCGTCGGATGCAGTGATGTAAAGCACACCACCATTGGACTCTAGAGCAACGAATCACGCTTCTCTGTCTGGCAATCCAATGGATGAGTCTGGGTTTGGCGGTTGCCAGGAGAACAGTACTTACCTGACTACATTGTGCCAAGTGTAAAGTTTGGTGGAGGGGGGATTATGGGGTGGGGGTTGTTTTTCAGGGGTTGGGCTTGGCCCCTTAGTTCCAGTGAAAGGAACTCTTAATGCTGCAGCATTTGAAGCCATTTTGGACAATTTCATGCTCCCAGCTTTGTGTGAACAGTTTTGGGATGGTCCCTTCCTGTTCCAACATAACTGCACGGCAGTGGACAAAGCAAGGTCCATAAGGACATGGATGAGCGAGTCTGGTATGGAGGAACTTGACTGGCCTGTAGAGAGCCCTGACCTCAACCCAATAGAACACCTTTGGGATGAATTAGAGTGGAGACTGTGAGCCAGGCCTTCTCATCCAACATCAGTGCCTGACCTCACAAATACTCTCCTGGACGAATGGTCAAAAATTCCCATAAACACACTCCTAAACTTTGTGGACAGCCTTCCCAGAAGAGCTGAAGCTGTTATAGCTGCAAACTTGCAAAGGGTGGGACAACTCCATACTAAAGCCTATGTATTAAGAATGGGATGTAATTAAAGTTCATGTGTGTGTAAAGGCAGGTGTCCCAAAACCTTTGGCAATATAGTGTGAACTCCCTGTCGGGCCGTCAGGATCAGTCTCTCTGCAAATAAGCTAGAGCAGCTGTGTTTTAAAACCTCTGCAGTCTCGAAGGTAAAATTTACTCCACAAAATTGCCCAGAGCTCTTTCGAGATTTATAATCAGATATTTCTTTTTTGATATTTCATTACGTTGTACATCACCTGGCAAGATGTGAGCTGGTGCCCGTTACGTCTTCGAAGGCGGGCAGCTTTTAAGGTGGCATTACGATAAGAGCCCAGGACTGATCCTGACCTGTGTCACCACCCCCCCACCCCCCGCCCCATCCGCAGCCTTGAGGGAGAAGAGGACCACTGTGGTGGCCCAACTGAAGCAGCTGCAGTCTGAGACTGAGCCCATCGTCAAGATGTTTGAGGACCCTGAGACGACGAGGCAGATGCAGTCCACCAGGTGAGGTCTCCTGCTGAATGGAAGCCCTTTGCTCAGCCATGGGCGAAGAGGCCCTCTCATGCAGATTGATTTAACTGTAAGCCGACATTCACCGTATAGTACAGCATGAGAGTAGCATATATTGTCTTGTTAAGATGAAGAAAAAATAGTTTCGTAGCTGGTCTGAACTTTGTAGGTAAGGAGCTATTAATCTCTGATGGCCCCGTCTTCGGGCCATGAGACTTTTCTGTTGAATACATTTAGAATCAACATTTCTAATTTTTGTTAGAAAATATTAATGAGCAACAGCAGATTGCTTTGGTGTAGTTCTCTGAGTGTATATACAGCTCTGAAAAAAAAATTGAGACCACTCTGTTTATTTATTTTTTTTTGTTTTTCTCCAAATCTGTATTGTTAAATCCTGGTTTAATCGTGGTTCTGCTGGCAGAAGGTTACACTGAGTGGCACATGGCTTCCAGGCTCAAAATTTCTAAGAAATGCAAGTACAAGTTGAAGCAGGAGACCCTGAGAACACCCCTAAATCAGCCAGGTAGATGGCGGAAGTGACTGTCTAATGCCAGAGATGACTGGCAGATTACTCAGCGGATATATGAATCGGAGGATGACATCAAGTGACCTTCAAAAGGAATGGGAGACATTGAGTGGTTTGAAGTGCACTGCTAGGACAGTTTGTATCAGACTGCTAGAAGCAGGATGGAAGTCCCATAAAGCAAGGAAGAAGTCCTTCATCAATAGGTGCTTTTCCATTGTACCAACTACCATACTTTTGGTACTTTGAGAAAGAACCAAAAGTACGGTATTTCAAGGTTTTGGTTTCTGACTGGTGTAAAAACTGGTACCGGTACCAAATGACATCACAGTGTGAGATGGGGTGTTTTGTACTGAATTCAAGTAATGGGTATAGTATATTATCGGACTGGATGTCGTGCAATATTAATACCAATATTGCATGTTATACACATCCAATTCTTACATCGCTAGTCAGATTAAGATCAGGCTTTTTCTTACTTTCAAATCCGTATGGACATTACACTGCAGGAGCTTAAGGTTTTGCTTAAATATTTTTACTCGTTACACTGTAACTTAGCAAGCGCTGCAATTTTAATTATTCCTTTTAATCATTATTCCTTTCTTGTATGCTTAAAGTTTACCTCCTCTGCTTTAGCATGAGCGCTGCATGTGATCTCATACAATCGTAATCATTTTCATCCTTGCCGTTGAAATTACTTGATGGGTTTGAGAGAAATTTATTAACTCCATTTTTGTTTTACAAATGCGCCAGTATTGATTACAAGAAAATGACATTACTATAATAACAGAATCACATTGCCAAGGCTGCATGTTATATGCATGCTATGTTCATATATTCAGCAAAATACTTTTTGTCATCCTTTGTATTCTTGATGTCTCATCCAGATCTTTTTCGTGTGTGAGTGTGAGTGTAGTACCCCGGCTGGTTTGGCATTTTTGGTACTGGAACTTTTGCTGCTGGTACTCCACCAGAAGTCAATGGTAAAGTGAAAGTACTGTACCAGATGTACCGTACTTGGTGCGGTGGAAAAGCATCCAATTAGAAGCAAGGAAGAGCCAGGCTGGAGTTTACAGAAAAATGTGTATTACACAGACGTATACCCATAAATTGACAAAAGAGTGAAACTACAAATTTTGCTGTGGTCTCAATACTTTTCTAGAGCTTTATGCCTTGACTGCTGTTTGTCCTTTAAAATTGCTTTTGTGCTTTATGTTGAGTGCAATTTATGATTTAATAGAAGTCTCAGCTTTAGTTACAAGGATGTTTTCTCTCTTTTAGAGATGGAAGGATGCTGTTTGATTATCTGGCTGAGAAGCACGGCGTAAGTACCGACAGATCTGTCCTTTATGTGGGCGTCTTCTGTTTGTTCCTTTGTGAAGTCAATGATCTGTTGGGATGTTCGCTCACACCCTCTACACGTCATGTCTTGGTGTTTACGTTTGCAGGCCTGATTGGGAAATATTCCTGACCAAGCGGTCCAACCGCAAGCCCAAGTGCATGGCCAGACTAGAAATTTGAGGTTCTGTTATGTGTCGGATAGACGTCAGCAGCCTTTGTGCATCTTTAAATGTGGTTGAGGAAGTAACATTAGTGAAACTTTGAGAGCTCGAATGATGAGCTGTTAAATACCATCATTACTAAGGAGCCAGCAGTGATCTCGTTCAGATAAATCTCGCCTCATTCCGAATCGTGTATTTCAGTTTCGCCAGGAGTACCTGGACACTCTGTATAGGTATGCCAAGTTCCAGTACGAGTGTGGGAACTACTCAGGGGCTGCTGAGTATCTCTACTTCTTCCGTGTTCTGGTAAGTTCTTCAGTTCTTGGACCATATAGCAAACAACTGCCTAGCTATATTAGTGTTTTAGTCATTTATATGTTAACATTATTATTGGCGCTCGGTGTGAAAAACTGACTTTATTGTTGCATCTGATTTTCTTTGGTCCTCTCACCTCCTGGCATTACCTCACATGTGAATGTCCAAGCTAATGTTAAATGTACTTTGGCGTCTTGAACCTGCTTAATCCCAGTAAAGGGTCACACCTCAGTTAGGCCTGTGAGGTGTCTGTTCTTCTGGCTGATTGGCTGCTTGTCACAGGTTCCTTCCACAGACAGAAACGCTCTCAGCTCCTTATGGGGGAAACTGGCCTCAGAAATACTTATGCAGAACTGGGAGGCGGCCATGGAGGACCTCACCCGGTTAAGGGAGACCATCGACAACAATGTAAACGCTCTCTGTTTGCTGATTATTGTTAGCCTAGCCTAGTGGGGCTGTTTCATTTGATTTGTATAAGGCATAAATCATTTTTTTTTTCTTAATTTTCCAATTAAGTGTATACAAATTTGGTTGATAATGGGTTTCTTGTATATTTTGGTTCTGTATGGTTTTGTTCGCTAACTCTAACTAAGCATTTATTACCAGATCTGCAGAATCCTTTTTGGGGTTGTGTTCAGTTTCTTTTTATTGGAATGGATCTTTTTCTCAGCCTGAGGAGGAAAGTTATGCTTTATGGTGTTGCGTCATGCTGTTAGGCGTTGATGCAGTGGTTGGCGAGTGGACTCGTCCATGCATCTTCATTCTGTTCTGTAGTTGTAAGTTGTGGCAGTGAGACAGCAGGGAATGGCAGTGTTGCATGCTGGGAAGGTAACCGCCTCTCCACCTTTCCTCCATGAAAGTCCGTCAGCTCGCCCCTCCAGTCCCTGCAGCAGAGGACCTGGCTCATCCACTGGTCCCTCTTTGTCTTTTTCAACCACCCCAAAGGCCGGGACAACATCATCGAGCTGTTCCTCTACCAGCCACAGTAAGCACCGCCGGCCAAAGCTCTTCAGTCAGTCGCAGTGGGGTGGGCAGGTTTTAACAGCCAGCAGGATTTGTGGGTGCTGGTGCGGGGGCCATGGCCGGTGCAGGAGTTCAGAGCCAGCGCAGAGCGCCTCGTGCGTTTGGGACCAAAGCATCTTCTGCATCCCCAGCTATTGATTCCACATGCCGTGCTGAAAGGAAATGCTTTTATTGTGGTCCACTATCAAAGCACCTATTTTAATGTGTTTTGGAGTTCGGTTTCATGTTATTAACCAAATTGTGCTTAATGTAAACCTTGACATTGGCTTCTACGTTTCAGAAAAGAATGTTTTGATTCCTGTTTACAAAGAATGATTTTTTTTTTTTTCCCGGCCCAAGTGAATGGGTATAACACAGATTCCCTCGACGGTCACGCCCCCCGCGAGTTTCCTGCATGTCTGCTACTCGGTCCCTTGGCCTGTTGGCCCCCGCATCACATCCTCTATTGGCCCTCACAGGGCAAACTTCTCCATAACCTTGCACTACTTTCAGATCCGCCCTTCGCAGCCCCGTAACGGCACAGTGATACTCGGTCAATGCAGAATTAGCCATTCACCTGTTGTGAAACCTGTAAGGCTGCATTTCGCTGTGTTATCGTTTACCGAGGGGAAAATGTGATCCCTTATCAGTAAGCCGATGTGGCTAGGAGCCTTGTAATATGCTACTAGCTCTTCAATAATGTAATTTTATTTCAAGAAGTTATTTTGAATAGAAACACATTGTATCATATATTTATGGAGTTGCTTGCCAGTACATCTGATATAAGGTATTGTCTTTGCATCGATCATTTTAGTAGAACAGTTTTATGTCTCGTCCTTTCGCTTTTAACATGCTACTTTCACAGTTTGTTTGCTTAGCTAACTACTTCGCTGTGGTAAATGTGGTGTAATTTAAACAAAAGAAAAAAAAAAACCTGAATCTGGTTGTCAGTGTGAAGTCTTAAATTTTTTGGGTGGCGTCTCTCCATGCCCCCCCCCCCGTGATGCAACGTCCATCCAGCTTTGGATTGTGTCCGAGCACAGGCCACTTGCCCTCTGCCATTCCAGGCGAACGTATTCGCTTACGTCGAATTTATCTCTGGCCAAACCTTTATTGACTTCAGCCCTGCTAATTTTAGCCCATTTTGCTTGTAATGAAAGCATTCCTGGGGTGCTTTAATGTGCACCCGAGTCACCTGTTAAAGCCGGTTGTATTACGAAATGCCCACTTGTCTACAAGGCACGGTGAGAGCAGATGCGATATTGAACAGATCCCAGCAATATAAATGAAAGGGAGATTGTGTGTTGTGACTTCAACTCGTCCCAGATCTTGCATTCCAGCATTGATTTCTTTTTTTTTTTCTGCGATCTGAGAAGCTGAACAACAAGGCTTCAGAGTAAGGCAATAGCTGAATCTCGCTGTGTATCTCGTCTAATTAATTCCAAGGGCAACCGCATAGTCGTTGTCATCGGATGCCCTGCAGTATGGGTACAAATGGGAAACACAATGCCCGCTGTAGCACAGGGTGGATGTTGCACATGGGCACCTTTGTTGATTTAATTTTGCGTTGTGAAATCGGAGCTGCACGGTCTTCCTCAGACAAGGGGAATATTGCACCCGCTGTTCTCTAGACAACTTTCAAGCTCGGCTGACTGGGGTAACAGTTTGTGTTCATATCTGTAGTTAATGGCTGACAAAGCGCTTAAGCACATATGAAATAAATTTTACACATTAATATGATTACACGTAACTGGTTCTGGTTAAGTTTGATGCAGATCTGGAAACCTCAGTTTAAACCTGCGATTAATTGGGATTTTAGTGCTTTGTCATTTCCTGTCTTGTCTTAACAATGAGATTCAGCCTCATTCAAATGAAGTAGGTCAATGACATACCATGTAAAATAATTGCCCCCAATTTAGGGCTGACTGCTATGACGCAATGTTTTATCATTTATAATCATGACGATATAATTCAAGGCTCAATTTTTGCTTAAAATCCCATCAGGATTCTCCTTAAACAGATTCAGGACATGGGAAGAAAAGGCCTACAAAGTGAATGCACTGTAAACTGGAATCTAATTTCTGTCTCTCTTCTCCAGCCTCTTAGGATTATCTGTGGGCTCCTACTAACCAGTCTTCTGCCTGAACCTTATCGTTATATGTATTAAGTACAGGACGTTATAAAATACAATGAAATTCTTACTTGTACAGATGAAACTGTAGCATGTGGGAGCTCAGCTGTTTCTACACGATCGCCCACACCGTAGTTTTCCTGCCATAGATCATTTAAATGGGGGAATTAGAGGGCCGAATGCCTGATGGTGCTCTTCCATTGTCACAAAGAACCATGACGTACCATGACACGACGGTTGGTTGCATGACCACCATCTGATTTTGTCGAACAAAGATACTGGTGACCAGTGCCTGGATGCATGGGTTATCTGAAGGAAAAAGGCCATAACCTGTATATTATTCATTATTAGTCTTGCGCATCACGGTGTGTTGATGCTAATGCTAATTTCGCTAGTATTTGACGCTAACCCTAAACACCGATTCTCACATGTGTGTTAGTGGTAAATCACGACGTACTGGTGTCAGCAGTGAATAAGCGTCTATTTGGTTTTATGATGGCAACGCCTTTACTGAGCCGACTCTTCTGCAGTGGATAACCGAAGTGAGCGAGAAACATGCCGTAACTAGTCTCTCTCCGCGGTGCGTTACGGCTTGGCTCCTGTATGCCTGTAGAAAAGTGCCATCTGAGGAGTACTTATCTGAGGAGGCAATGGATGTACGCCTGTGTGGTGTTCATGCATTACGAATGTTCGGTATCATAGGTGATTTTTCCTCTTTCCCAGGTACCTCAATGCCATTCAGACCATGTGCCCTCACATACTGCGCTACCTGACTACCGCCGTCATCACCAACAAGGACGTTCGGAAACGGCGACAGGTTCTCAAGGACCTGGTGAAGGTCATCCAGCAGGTGGGCTCAGCCATCTGCACACGATCGCCCACCCCGTAGCTTTCCTGCCATAGGTCATTTAAATGGGGGGGATTAGCGTGCCAACTGCCTAATGGGCTAATCCAGGAGGGCGATGGCTGTACAGATGTTTTGTGAGTCAACGAGCAGCAGGACATGGTAATCAGAACATGGTAACAATTTGTGGGGCTGTTTTTTTGTAATTTTTTTGACTGGGAGACGCACCCTAATCCCCCAAAACGTTGCTGATGACTGTTAGAAAAATCTTTCTTTACAAAACATTCCAAGCGGTCCTGTCTTCCCTGGTCCCAGACTGCAGCCCTTTGATCTGATGAGATCTGCTTTTCCTCTGGTTTCAAATGGCATGATTAATACAGGTTCTTTCTAAAGTTCTGAGTCGGTATGCAAAGTGTTTCTGAAGGCTTGTTTTTCTGGTCTCTCAGTTGTTGCATGATTGAGCTGCTGGATCTTTTGGAGTGGGTCCAGTCTGCAGTGTTTAGGTTCAGTTACAGTTCCTGCAATGATTTTAGTGTCCAGAGGCTCACGTAGCTGTAAAAATGGCTTCCTCTTAGCCCAATAAAACTCTGTTTGCTCACCGCTGTGGTTGGTCAGAGATCTTGTGTTTACTGCCTCATGCCTTTAAGTCGGTGTGTGGAACGTCTTGGGTTCAAGCCCGGTACCAGCCGAGGTGAATCCTTTTTTGGATGGTGTGTGGCTCTGTGGGTTAAGGCTTTGTGCCTGTGATCAGAAGGATGCTTCAAGCCTCGTGGTCGGCCAATTGATTTTACCATTGGGTCTCAAGCAAAGCCCTTAACCCCAATTGCCCCAGGGACTGGCTGACCCTGATTCTATGTCGCTTTGAATAAAAGCACCAGCTAAGTATATGTACTTGCATGGACACTGAGATTTTGTGAATTTATTCTTTCGTTAGGAGTCTTACACATACAAGGACCCCATCACGGAGTTTGTGGAGTGCTTGTACGTCAACTTCGACTTCGACAGCGCGCAGAAGAAGCTGCGGGAGTGTGAGTCGGTAAGCCGGAGAGCCGCACCTCCTCCGCGCTGCTGTAAGCGTTGAGGCGCGCCCCCTCCCCCCCCCCCCCCAAACACGGCCTAACTCTGTCCTCCTGGCCTCCATCTGTAGAAGTATGACCATTTACAAGAACAATTACATTTTTATAACATTTTTCCATATTGGTTTACATGGGGGGGGTCATGGGGGTGAGCTGACCGCAAAAAAACCAAGTGTGTGTGATATTAGAGTACATACTGTCCGTGGGACAGTGAATATCGTCTTACAGGATCTGAGCAACCAGTCAGGGAGGACCTCATTTGCGTGAGGTCTATATACATGTCCCGCTCCCCATATTTAATTATATACACACACATGGTCTGCATCATGGACCTTTGACCCTGCCTATAACTGTAAGTAAGCTGTGAGGCTTTTTCTCTTTTCATCCCCCACTAACCCAGGCCTCATTAGTTGTCGCGTATGTGTTCTTGTCAGCTTGCCCTCTTTGCATTTTCCTCTCATTAAATGCCTCCCACCCTTCCCCGCGCCTTTTCAAATCGATCTTTGAAGCGGGGAGAAGTATTCGGTCACTTCGGATTGGTAATGAGTGGTTAAAATTGTGAGCCCACCCCCCTCGCTGTTTCGCTGCCGCCAGTTGATGTGGCTTCCATGTAAATCTGTGTTTCCCGACCTGATCCTCAGGGAACCACAGACGGTCTGTGCTTTTCCTCCCTCCCAGCACCCTGCCACAGAGTTCACTTTTTTACACCCAGGAGCAAAAATGTAGACTATCTGCATGTCCCCGAGGACTGGATTGGGAAACACTGATGTAGAGGGTACTCCTCAATAAAAGATTCATTAGCAGAATGCTTGGGGCTTTTGGGGCGCTTGTGAAAGTAGGGGTTTATGGTGGGGTGCTGGTTTTGATATATGTGTGTGTGTGTGTGTGTGTGTGTATGTGCATGTGCACACGGGGGAGAGGTCTTTACATCTTATCTGCTGCTGAGTGAATGGTTCCCCCACTCACAGGAAAAGCTGACTGAGCTCAGGAAGCCCTTGAGTTGAGTTGGGGAGCTGAGCTGGTTGTCTGTCTGTCCAGGTCTGACATTTGGATTCCCAAGGCCTTCAGTACAGTGCAGGTTTAGGGGTTTCAGTGGCAAAATTCATGGTGGCTTAATTTTTGGCAAATCTGTTGTCAACCATTTTCACATTCATCACCTCATTTTTGAGTTGGTATAGAAACCTGGAAACCAGTAGCAAAATATCTACACATTTACAAAATATGTTCATCGTTGACAGTAATAATTGACTCCGTAAATGATGCCGTTTCTCGGTCATTGCAAAACCAAAGTGATTACTGCATTTCTATTCGACGACTGCTGGTGTAACTGTTTCATTTACTTTTTATAGTGAAAGGAAACTTTATTTTAATTAAACTTTATATGAATGGTTACAAGTAAATTTGTATGGTTTGGGCAAAAGCTTAGTTTCCATGGATAGCTATGAAGTAACTGACCAGAATTTTACTAAAATACCATTTATTAGAAAATGTGTCCCACAATTTAAGAAGCACTAATGAGATTAAGATTGGTTCCTGTCACTGGGCAGGCAAATGTTATGTTCATGGTCCTTGCACAAAAAAATGGTGACACCCTGCACCTTTTCATGAATTAGAGAGATAGTCAGCACCCGGCGTGGATTTTCTATAAGACATTTTGTATGATAATATACAAATAGCAGTTTACATTGTAGTAAGACCTGGGTTGATTATGAATGTACTTTTGAAAGACAATTTTTGTTGCAAAATTGATACATAATGAACATTTCACAATTAATTTTTACCTAGGTGGAATTTTAGTATCTGGTGTAGTGTAACCAAAACCACAGCACTCTGGATGTTAACGTTTAGAGAAGAGAAAAAGTTGGAAAAGGACATAATTGGCCTGTATTCTGAAGACTGAGGTTTTTTTTTTTTTTTAAAAAGTCACTTTTTCTTGATTTAATTTAGTGCAGGCCCATGAAATTCTTGCCAATTTTAAGAGAATTAAGTAAACACAACTGCAAATGTGTATGCTACATATCCGGCAAGGTAGTGTTTGATTACCGACAAAAGCCATTTTCGTAATAAGAGTTTTGGCAGTGTAGTTTTTAAAGTTGGATGTTTTCAAAATTATTAAAAAAGACATACTCCTGATACTGTTTTGAGTCTTAAACGGTTCTGCGATTGAAGCAACACTAAGCATGTTTGTCTGCAGGAAAAGTAAAAATGTTCACATTCATTTTTTTATTTTAATGAAAACAATATTTTAACGCCATTAACGACTCAGCATTACACATTTAAACAACTCAACTTAGTATCACGTTTTCTGTGATGGATATAATTAGTGCTTAAAAAGATTTTTTTTTTTTTTTGCAGAATTACTCATTGGCTTTGGCAATACACTTACCGAACTTACCGAAAAAAAAACAAGAAACACGATCTCAATATTGACCAAAATAATCATGATTGTGATTTTTGCCCTAATTTCTGCTTCGACTCGTCTTTTCGTTTCACTCTGTACCTGCTGTGGTTTTCCTCCATTTCTCCACACAGCAACGTGCTTCTTTCGGTGCTCCAGTTAAAGTTGTCCATGCACTGCTGCAGTCTGCATAATTTCCGTGGATCATAAAATGAATCAACGAGGCAGAGAATTTGCTTCATAGATTTTTATGAATCCTTTTTTTTTTTTTTTATGAGTTATTTGAGTAATGGTTTCAGCCCTAGTATCTGGGGGTGCTAGCATTCGATACAGCTGCCTGCTGGTGCTCTCTGGGGTGACAGAACTAACCTGCTGGGGAGAGCCTGTTAAAGGGTACTTTTACTCTATGCCAGGTACTGTGCTTTCGGTACTTTGCCTTTACCATTAACTTCCAGTCAAGTACCAGTATTGAAAGTTCCTGTCCCTGTAATGTCTATACATTATGAAGAATTGCATGTGCATAACATATGATGCTGGTATTGATGTCACTCATTGAATTTGCAAGGAAGTCACTTTCTACACATTTGTAATGTAATATTTTTCCATAAATTTTATAAATCTGGGCAAATGTCTCGATCAATGGGCTTCATTTAGTATTTGTGTCTCGCACCATGATCATTTTCTCCCCGTGACAAACACCATAGAACTGTCCATCAATTTCTGTGCTGCAATGGACTGATTGTTAAAAATATATATATATGCAAATGTGTTGGTATTCTGTCTGGCTCACAAATTGGTTTATTGTAAATGAGCACAAAAGTGAGGGCTCTTCTCTCCTGGAACTCTGTGGGGTCTGTCAGCCACAGTTTTGCGTTGCTGCTGCTCTCGTTGCCCTGGTGGAATCGCTGTCTGATGGGGGGGCTGGCTAGCAGATGGGAAGGTCACCGAGGGGTCTTCTTTGAAAGCCCCGGCCTCCATCTCGACACCGAGGCCGGAGGAAGGGGCCAAGCGTGTTGGTGATTGTGTCCTTTGAGTTCTAGTCCCACAGAAACCTTGAAAAAGCCATTGAAATAGTTAGTTACTTTTTTTGTTGTCTTTTGAAACTTCTGGTAATTTGTGATCCGTGGGGAATTGAGAACCAGATGGACTCAACATTGTCCTATTTGGCAGCATAAATATGTGCAGTTTGTTAAAGTAACACTATGCTGTGACAGTGTTAATTAACTTGTGATAACACAGCAGAATAATTAAAATATGGTTTGAACAGGAACAGAGTTTCTGTTGCTTACACACAGCATTATCTGTTTGCTGCTGTTTGACCTTAGCTTGGGAACTCCTCTGTTCTAGGCCATAGAAACTCATTTAAATAAAGCATTGCAGTTTTTATAACAGATTCTTCATTTGAAGAAATTCACACATTAATTATAGAATTGTACTACAGACCTAGCCCATCATTGCGCAGTAGCTTAAGCCTATTGTGTGCAACTGGCCATGAAAGGTGAAACCTGTAACATTAGACTGATACTGGATAAATGACGAGGAGACGATAATATAAAATAACACATTTTTGTTTATTTAGCAACCCACTGGACAGAAACGGCAGCCAGCCGGTAGTAGCCTGTTCTACCTTTATTGCTTATGATCCACGGAAATCTGCAGAAATTAGCAGCTAGTTATAGCATATCTTACACAAGTTGAAACGGCAGCAACAAGAAAAACAATCTAAACCTGACGATAAAATATCTGATGATTATCATTATACATGTCATAGGTCTATGAGGATAAAACTTGTTTTTATCATGTTAACGTTGTTGAATCTGTCTATTTGCTCATTTTCCAGACTCTGCTTTTCAGCTTTGCTGGAGTCGTTTTATCTTCGTATTCTTGTGATTCTCACACTAACCAGCTTTAGCCAATCTGACTAGCAGAATAGATTCACAGAAGTCTGCCCCTAGTTACTGATTCCTTAGGGTGATTATACACTGGGCAACTTTTTGAGCATTGTTGCCAGCAACAAGCAACAGAGTGAGACGCAGGGCAACTAATTAAGGCAGAGGACACTTGTCAACAAGCAATCGGAGAAGAGCAGATCTATTGCCAAGGAGACAGACACTGCAAAGACGGACGCTGAAACTTTTGCAGCTGTCCGTTGTCTTGGCTTGATCTGTTTGACTTAGTGTTGTGCTATATGTGATACTTGAGTAGATAATATGGTCAAAGGATAATTTGACAATTTTTAAAGGCGCCATAGAATGAAGATGAAAATCTGACTACCTCGGCATGTTTGAATAAGGAGAGTTTGGTACATGGAATTGACATACCATGAATCTCACTGTTGTTCCCCTTTAAAATATAAATTCTGTATTACATATACAGTAATATGGGTTGATTCAAAAACCCTAGACTTACATAACAGTATTAAAAATGATTAGAATGTTCTGGTTGCAATCAGGGATGTAGAGGAGGGTAAACACATCTAAACGCTGTTAACACACCTTTTTATTTACTCGCTTGTAATTATGCCAGTTAAAAACTTTGTGTCAAAATACCATGTCATTCACTGTTAGTCTAAGCAGCACACCCCACTAAAACTTAACAAAATTCACTGTTTATCCGAATTCGCAGTTATCCTGTCATGAATAGATGCATTTTAATCGTATCTCCTCAGTGAAAACTATCCCACATCACAAAATAAAAAGCTGTAGCTCCTCTTTTATTGTAAACACAATCCAGCCATGAGCTTTTATTTAAAGGCGTAAAAATCAGGCATTTTCAGGTTTTCTGGACCCAATAATAATTGCCAGATTACAATATTATCATATGAATAGCACTATTTGCAAATGGGTGGGTGATCAGCGCTGCTTCCTGAATCTGTTGTTCTTTATTTTCCTCACAAAGCTCTAAAACATATTTAGCCGGATATATATTTGAAAAGTAGTCCGTTCAAGGTTTTCCGGGGACGTTTCATGTTTCTAGGACAAAACTTGTTGGTGAGATTTCGATTCTATCCCACACGTGGCATTGTCGACTCCAGAGGGTTAAAAAAAAGAGAGAGTTTTCGATGCAGCAGACCCACATGCATTACGCAAATAAACATTGTAGATAGTGTGTTAATCATTTTAATAAAGGACATGGAAGTTGCTCTATTTTTTTTTTTTTTTAACCTTTCACTCTAATTCTAGCAGCAGCAAAGAGAAATCGACTTACCTGAGACTTACCTGACTCTCATTCCCATGACAAATGTTAGTTACAACACATACTATTTACAACATAAATACATGAATGCACATATTAATTTACACTATTAGGACTGTGAATCGGGGGGGGAAAAATAATCATACAGTGATTTAATTGCGATTAATCGCACCTAACACTTAAAATTTTTGCAATCATGAATATGCATACGTTGAATCCCCAGATTAATGTGTAATTGTTACACTGGGGAGTATATGGGTCATTCTCATGATCATATTACTATAACATATCACTTTTCTCTAATTTTTAAGACTAGTTTGTAGATGGACTCAAACAACTGAATTTTCTAAATTGTCAAATTTGCATCAGAAGTAGTTTTGTTATCATTTATGACTGGGAATAAAACAAAAACATTTAATCAAATCCGGGGCAAGAGTTACAGAGATGAGAACATGAGAAAGCATTTTCAGAAATCATCTTACATTGAAATATGGGTTTATTGATTGTTTATTGTGGTTACATGCAAAAAAAGGCATTAGATTTTTGGCAAAATTTTGGAGGAAATGGACATACTTAATATATCTGTAAAGGTTATAGTAATATCAATTGTTCTACAAAAAACAGTCTCGTGACATTTTTCTAAAAAAATTGAAGTTGACCCATATTTCAATATTTGTTTTCTGGTTTAATTTAAACTTGTCATACAGATCATTCATTAAAAAAAATACTCATTGCAAGCTAAATTTCAGTGCTTTCAAAAAGGTTAGAATGAGCAGGTGGCAACAAGAAAAGGGCAGTGTATTAAAAGTATGGATGTTAATATTGAATCGCATACCTTGGCGAATTACTGGCAAAATATATTTACATATAATTGCATGTACTTCAGACTACCTCTGCATGTACATGTAATAACATGAAAATCTTACGATTTTAACTTGTACGCCTTCAACAAAATAAAACAAATACTGCAGAGTGTGGTATTTTTACCCTATGCTTGCCTCCGTCTGGCAATTTTTCTTAAATGAAATGAACCAGGCAGCACACCTTTCTTGTGAGATGCTAACTCAGAGAGACGCCTGGCGAATTAGATTCTATCTTCCTCTTAAATACATCTTAGACTGTATACAGCTATTTACATTTATTTCAGGGAAAAAATGATCATCGATCTGCACTTTTCCTGACAGTAGTGGGGATGGAGAATAGAGGATTTTTTAGGTGTGAATTTTGGGATTCTGTGCAACATAATGACCTAAACTCCTGCATTGTTTGCTACCAGGAAGAAATATTATTGGTCTCCATTAAAATCTATGCTCATACTACTTGGGTATCAAAATACTGCATGCATTAACGTGTTTAAAGAAATAATGCATTATGTTTAACAGTTTAAGGTATAGAGGTCATTTTAATTATTGTGTGGTGCAAAACATGCCGTTGACTGTATAGTTGGTCTTGCTGATCAACCCCGCAGTGTCACGTTATGTGAGCCTATCGTGGACCGTGGGAGGGATCTGAACAAAAAAGGTTTGCCTTGGGGCCTTGCACAGGTGATGTGCTGAGGCTTGTTAGAACGACGTTGATTTCATTTGAAGTATGCGACCCCCTTTAGGCACAACAAAAATAAGGAAAGACGTGTTAGATGACTAATAGTAGCCTACGTGAATCTTTAAAAATTCGAGCATGAATTTTTGCCATCGATTTATAGAAATATTTTTTTACGATACGAATCTTATGTGAACAATGATGTCCAACCTTCCGAGCCTAGTCCTTTCTCTCTATGCATGTGGTCCTTGGCGTTGTAAGAGTGCCGCTGGTTTTGGGCTCATTCCCGTCACTGTTGTCCTGCAGGTGCTGGTGAATGACTTCTTTTTGGTGGCCTGTCTGGAGGACTTCATTGAGAACGCTCGCCTCTTCATCTTTGAGACCTTCTGCCGTATCCACCAGTGCATCAGCATCGGGTGAGTCCTATCTATCACCGGTCTGCTGTCCAGAGGGCCCTGAAATTTTTTTTGTACCTTCAGGAAATCATAGTATCCAAAGGTGGGTCCATCCAGCACAACATCTGTAGTGGGCAGTTCTTGGCAGTTGAGGTCCGGCTTTGAGGTTACGTGCTTGGTTGGCGGGTCTTCTGTGGGTCCTCCAGTCTGGCCGACCAAGTAACTGTTAGATAACTGTTAACTGTTAAATATGGTTGTAATTTCATAATTGAGATCTGCAGCACTAATCTAATTATTGCAGGCCAATGGGTTAGAGGAGATAGAGCAAGATGTGTGAGAACCTAAATATTTAACTTGAAAGCTGTTGGCTCAGTAATTTATCTGCTGTGGGCTTTTGAGTGGTTAGGGTTAATTATGCATTAAAGAAGGAAAAATCAATCTGGCTTTTACTGCCGGATATTGAAGGGATGTTTGGTTGCCCATATGTTTGGATGCTGATTGCTGCTATTCGTTTTTCAGTTTAGTGGAATTGCATTAGTGAGTGGTGGAAGCGTAATTGTAATATTAAACCTGTATCTGAAACTGTTCCATAGGAAGAGATCAGTCTTGGAGGTGAGACAGAGAACACACACAGTGTTATGATGTGTGGCTTCTTTCGGTCTGATTAAACCATTATTTTCATCAGGGAAATGCATACCTGTGGTAGGCTAGCGGTCGAGTTGAAAGCTGCTGCCGTTATCGGTGCATTCGCTGGGTACCAAACCACCTGGAGGCAAAAGGAATATTTTTAGATTCATCTGTAGTCCGATGATCACACTTTGAATGCTGGGAAGTTGGTATAACCTCAAGGGCCATGAATCAAGATTTGTTGGCCGTCTGCTGTTAGTCATGATACTGTGATGACAAAATAAGGTTAATCTTTGGTAGGTGGTTTGCTTGTATGCAGTTTGTGTTGACACGTGTGGGGTGGTGTTATGTTAAAAGCGGGGCAGAAAATACCAGGTTTTGAGCTAACGACCAGTAGCCTGATTGTCTCCAGACCTTCCTCTACTCTGCCTTGTATCCTTATTTTAATCATTTGGCTTTCTGCTATGTAAAATGGGAAAGTCTCGTACGGTTTTGATTTCCTTTTACGAAATGAACTCTGCAAGACGCAATCGGCCCTATAGCATTATTGGATCTGGTTGTTCCAGTGGAGCTTTTCGCATCGCATTGAGGCCGGGTCTTCAGGTACTGCCTGCCTCTTACAGGGATTCCTTGGGGGTGTTCCACAAAGCAGGATTTCTTGCTGAGTCGGATAACTTGTTGGATTTAAGGTAGTCTGAGCTATATTCACTTATATTTAGGCCGAGACTACCTTAAGTCCAACAAGTTATTTGGCTAAGCAAGAAATCCCCCCTTTACACAGTGAAACCTGAAAAGGGCTCGTCCTCTTTGCGTGTGTCTTCCATGTGGATTCTTCGACCCAAAGAATGAGGCGTCGAACTTGGATGGCTCAGGAAGCCTCGCGGCATCTTACGTGCTGATTCATTCTTTCACTGCTATCTGTCATTTACATTTTGCTTATTTGCAGTCACTGGAATTGTACCTTCGTGTGGAAAGGGTAATTCTGCGGTATAATTGTATTACTTGGAGGCTGTGCATCTAGTCTGGTTTCTCAAAGAATCAATATAAATTCCAAGTTGAGGAGTTGGACCCTGATTCTGAGTGCCCGAACATAGGAACATATAACCATGTGTTACTGCTGATGTAAGACTCGGGTCGTTCAGAACCAGTCAGAACCAGCCTTTCCTTCATCCTGGGGCTGGTACTGGGTTCGCTGCCCTTTCAAAGCTTGTTCCTTGAAGAGGCACATAAGAACAGCCTGTTAGACCTTGGGGTGAAGGAACTGCAGGCTTTATCATGGGGGAGGGGGCACTCCTCTGTGTTGAATTTGATTTGTAAAAGTGTTCTGTGTTTAATACAAGCCGGCAGTCATCTAACCTTGAGCTGTTATGGGTCACTGGAAAATTGTAAATATTAATGTATTGACCTCTGTGGGTACAGCGCTACGGAATGCTACGGAATTTGAGAAAGGCCATGGATTATTATCTTTTAGTTATATTTTTTTACTGCATTCTCGTGATTATAGAATAATTTCTGGTAACACTTTACTCAAAGCACCCATGTGTGTAATAGACACTTTATGAATTCATTATGTAGGTATTATGAAGATGGCTATAACTATTTATAAAAAAGGCATAACATTATAGGCATGCATATTATGCCTTATGAATGCTTTTGAAGCTCTCATCTATAATGCAATGCAAGCAAGCTTTGAAAGGGCAGCGAACGACCCGAATTTTACATCAGCAGTAACACATGGTTAAATATTCCGGGGCACTCGGAATCAGGGTCCAACTCCTCAGCTTGGAATTTTCCTCTGGGTGTACCGTTCCCCCCCCCCCCCCCCAACAGGCCAAAAACACGCTGTGGTTAATCGGAGTTACCGAATTGCCCATAGGTGTGCATGTGTGTGTGGATGTTGTGTGACTGTGCCCTGTGATGCATTGGTGCCCCATCCTGGGGTATTCCCTTTCTTGTGTCTGTAGCTTCCGGAATAGACTCTGGAACCCCAAGACCCTGCATTGGACAATTGCGTATTGAAAATGGATGGATGGTATCGTGACAGCAAAGTGTTTTATTCATAAGTTGCAGTATGGATCCCTTCATCACGGACTTGAAAGACCTGAGGAAACTCTAAATCAAATATTACAAGACGCAATATTACACAGTGGCATCGGGCTCACGTTGATGAACACAAATGTTAATATTTTCAAAAGCAAGGCATAAAGCTACTTTAGCCTGCGTCAAGCCTTGATTGCGCTGATCAATATATTCCTGCTCTACTGCCATTCCAAAGAGGGTAACTCCAGCAGTGACCCACTGTGGCTGTAATATGATGGGCATTAGGTACTGTGTTTATCCTTGTAATTATTTTATCACAAGAAAACAATATTCATTTTCTCAGTCTCAATTATTCCATTGTCACGAGAAAGCAGTATTTGAAAGGCGATATTTCCTGGCTTCCATAGAATACTGTTTCAAGTAAATAATCTTAAAGAGGAAATTAGATATATGTATTAAACTATTCACTGTGGTTAGATCCACACCATTTTTTTTTGTGTTTTTTTTTATAATATGGATAAGGTAATGAGTGTTTGTTTTCTTTTGTCATGTTTTCCTTCCTGGTATGGATCACGGTTGGTAGTCGGCCGTTTCATACGCTCCCCAGTGAGCATTTCATCAGCGCTCTAAACCAGCGGGTTTTGCCCTGGTCCTGACATCACAGCGAACTTGTTTGAAGTCACCAACGTGCAAGTGATCTGGCAGAGCATGTAAATATAATGTTTTTAAAGCAGCGTCTTAAGAGTCTGAAAGACAAAGAGGCATTTTGCTTTGTTGTAAACTTTCTCTGAATACATTTGTTGCAAAAACCTGTAGTTATGCACATCCTGAGATCCTACTCGGAAACACCGTCCACGTTTCACAGAGCATTGTCTTTTTCTTTAATTTGATTTAGTTTTTCCGTTTTGGTACGTACCGCATAGCTACCCACCTTTTGTCGAGGTTATCACCGCTTTCCCTGCCGCCCCTCCCTTTCTAAACCAGCCGTACAACGCCAGAAGCCATGTGTAACTTGGACGAACCACCAGTGCATGTTTCCTGCGGTCACTGGTCTGTTATTAAGTTGTTAATATCTCCTCGGTTACCTTGTCAGGGTCTCGCTCTGCTAAGTATTGGGATGTAGTGAGAGTCTCCCACCTTCTTCTTAAAGAGTCCTGAGGACCTCCCCCCAATTTGGCGTTATCTTCTTTATTAACACTGACAGCCCCCCCCGCGGCTGAGTGCCTGCCCAGTGCCGCCCCCCCGCAGTCTCGCCGTGTCCCGCACTCCTGCCTAGTGCCGCCCCCCCGCATTCTCGCCGTGTCCCGCACTCCTGCCCAGTGCCGCCCCCCCGCAGTCTCGCCGTGTCCCGCACTCCTGCCCAGTGCCGTCCCCCCGCATTCTCGCCGTGTCCCGCACTCCTGCCCAGTGCCGTCCCCCCGCATTCACAGCTTGTGGAAACAATCCACACCCCAAACCACTGTGAAATGACCTTTCTTATTATCCCGGCGGGAATCGACCAGTCAAGGGAACGATTGTCGGAAAATGAATGTGCGAGGAGCTTGGCATGGTGCTGTCAGAAACCACCTCCCTGCCCCTCTGTTTCTGGAAAGGGGAGAATAACAGAGATGGAAATGGACAGATTCAGAATTATGTGAAGATTCCATCCTTGTTGCACATAGTTATGCATGTATGTGCTGCTAAGACTTTGTGTATAGCTGTGTGTGTTCTTGCCTTTCCTTTTGCTGTTTTAACTGCTGTACAAGTTGTTTTTATATATCCTATTTAATTATTAGCTGAAGTTAAGTTTAAGGTAAACCATTAAACAAGTGTTGAAATAGGTCATTCTCACAAACTTTAGACTTTTTTGAAAAAATGTTACAATGAAATAATGTGGGGAAAAATGGTCTAGAGAATTTTTTTTTTCGAGTTAAATGAAGGCTTTGCCGAAAGCTGGGGGCAGTAGCTTGGTCTTGTCTCGCCGAGCAGCAGCATCACAGCGATTCTCACATTTCAGCATGCTGGCGGACAAGCTGAACATGACCCCCGACGAGGCAGAGAGATGGATCGTCAACCTCATCCGCAATGCCAGGCTGGACGCAAAAATAGACTCCAAACTGGTGAGCTGTTTCCTTTTCCCTGAGATGTTCCATTTTGGAGGGTCTAGCCTTCTCGTTATGAGAGGTGCAGCTTGGAAAATAGATTAGGTCCTGGCAGGTCGTCTTCTGTCTTTTCCTAGGAGGGAAGCGAAGGATGGTCTTGTGTGGATGCACACACACGCTTAATCAAGTATAATGGGGAAACGCATGCGAGGATACAGTACAGAGACGTCTAAAGTTTTTTTTTTTTTTCCAGAAAGTCTCAGTGGTAGTAGATGCTTAATTCGAGCCAGACGGGCCTTACCCTCTGACAGAGGTGGTGCTCCATGGGATTGGGAAGCCTGCTCTTCCTCAGATTCACTTTGGTATTGCGTGCAACCGTGGCAACCGCACGGACCCTCGGCACGACTCGTCCTGACGTACCCTCCCTTCGGCGTTTCAGGGCCACGTGGTGATGGGGAACAATGCAGTGTCGCCCTATCAGCAGGTGATCGAGAAGACCAAAAGCCTCTCCTTCCGCAGTCAGATGCTGGCCATGAACATCGAGAAGAGACTGAACCACAATAATCGAAACGAGGCGAGTGTCGTCTTTTGTTTTTTGTTATTATTCAATGTTCGTTTTGACTGCAGTCCTGAGAGACGACCTGGAAGGTCTTCCTGCTGCTTATCTGTCCTGTTTCTTAAACGAAAGCTCTGCAGTGGGCCCTGGGCAATGTGCAGGACTGCTGGTGTCCCTGCTTCACACTGCTTCAGCTTTTATCGCTCTGCCAGTGATACTTAAGAACTTGGGCTCTGCTGACAGTCAGCAGGCGAAAATAAAACTGTCTTTCTCTCTCACACACACACTTTTTAAACCAACATGCTTAGTGCTGCTTTGCATGGATCTTTAAAGTTTGAAGACTAGTTTTGGTGCATGTTTAAAAATTAAGGTTTTAGAAATGCTTTTTGAAGTTTTCAGAGACCCAGTACAGATCTGCGCTGCCTCCCCCCCCCAGCCCTGAGTTGCAGCCTTTTTAATGTGTGGGTTGCAGGGGCTTTGGGTGTCTTGTAATGGCCGAATAGTGCAGAAGGCGATGTTTGCACTAATTAAACACAGCGAGGGCTGCTCTCATTAGTGATTGTACTGATGCTGAAGATGTTTTAGGCGACACTTAATCCTGATTCAAATTTCAAACAGCTTCTCTTTTTTTCCCCTCTCTGGATAAAGAATTTATATCTTGTTTTTCCTGTCATGTTTTTCAGACTCCAAACTGGGCCGCCCAAGATTCTGGTTTTTATTAAATTAAGTAAATGAGGATGAAGAACTTTGCCCCCCCTTCCCCACCCCCACCAGACCATCCAGACAGCAGAAGCTTGCATTTTTGGTACATCTGACAGTAGTTTCTCACACCAGGTCAATTTTTGTTCAATAAACATCTCTTCAAACTGGTTTGACTTCTCCTTGATTTATTTCTTTTTATGAATAAATGGAATTCCAATGTAAGACTCATTTTTAGCAATGCAGTATGTCCTTGCTCTGTAATGAGGGATATGTTCTGTGGCTTGGTGTATTTTTCTGGATGAAATTCAAGTATGACAGTAACCGGTCAGAAATGTCTGTCATTGTCACCCTTTTGGTTTTCTGAAAGCGCTTCCTTAATACTTGTAATATGTAATGTCTGTTTACTGAAGTGTGTGTGTGTATATATGTATATACACACACACACATCTGTGTGTTACTTAATAGGCTACGAGAAATGAGAAATTCACACTACTTTCGTATTTAAGATTGAGCACCACATCTAGTGGCCAAATTAGGCAAAGCAATTTTAACTTTGTACTACAAAAATAAAAATAATTCCAAGATTTAAAACGTCTTCCGGATTTGCATTAAGCTCGTGTTAGTTGTAAAGGAGTAACGATGTAAAACCTTTAATTGTATCTACAGTCATTACTTGGTTTATATATAATATTCCGTACTGATGGTCGTATGGCAATATTCTCGAAATTTACTTAAAGGCTGTTTTTCTTTTACTTATTCAACTGGTTCGTTTAATTCATACGTATTCACTAAATACAGCAGCTTTATATTTGACTCGTCTTGTATTATCAGGCTCTTTTGGAAAATAATGGATATGTTACAGTCGGCCGGCAGAAATCGCTGCATTATTCAGAACTGGTTTACTTGCCAGCTCAGAAACAAGCAAATGATACGCATCAATGTCTGAGCTGTTTTCGTTTACAAAGACGTTGCAATTTAATGTAAATTTTGAGAGAATATCAGACAGTGACACGGGAAATATTAGACATAGGCTACTTGTCCCAGAATGTACTACTTGGCACTTCATCGTGGATCCGTGTACGTAATACCTTGTAAAGTCCTTTTTAAATCACGATACATCGAGGTGAAAACTTAGCTGGCGGTTTAGTCTGCGCTAGGACTGGGTGTGTGGTTGAATGCAGGGCTGAGATGCCCCACCGAGCGCTAGGACCCCGGGGAGCGCGGCGACCGTCAATGAAACGCGTGTCATTTTCAAAAATCTCTGCAAAGGAGAGGAAAAGTATGAGTCAAGACCCACGGGGGGTTTTTAAAAACATGCATGTCGTCTAAGAGAACCCCGCATCCTCATGTGAGACGAACAAACGCCCAACTTAAAAAAAAAAAAAAAAAAAAAGACAAACTATGAAAAGCTATGGTACTACTTAACCTCAACCGAGCGCAGATGTAAACTATTCAAAATCAGGATGCTTGTTCCTCCATTTGTCTGCTGCGAATAAAGCTGCTATAAGGTTTTAATTGTAGGTTATCATAAGTGACCGCGATTCTAAATAAGGACAAGCTTTCAATCAGGAGATCGGAGGATGAAAGGGTTATTTGAAACGAGTGGTTGAGGGGAAAGGTTGTACTCCAAACAGATCTGTTGACCAACTTTCGCGCAGGAGAGATGCTGCCTGCGCCGAGCTCGCAGTTTTACAGAAGGAGCTGCAGCTTAGTGAAGCGGACTCGCCTCTAATTAATAAAGGTAATTCAACCTGCGCAAGTAAAATATCTGCCGTGCTAAACAGTGCGCAAAGAAAATCGCTTGCAATGATCTGAATCCCTGTAACTCCCCGATTAAAATGTGGTTTTAAATGCAGCGCAAAATATTGGACAATAACTCAGCCGAATCATTTTTTTGCTGCTTTATTTCAAAGTCGGTAAATTCTTTTGGTTGCTAGAATCTACATGATGTGTGCATGTTCCTTTTGTTTTACAGCAAACGAGGGGACATCCAGGACAATTTTACGCACCTCATAAAATGTTATCCCTTAAAGACTTTAAACTATTTTGTCGCGGCTCGTCTGTGACTTTTTGGAATCCGCATATGATCTGATTTTTTTTTTCTTCGAAGACTTCTGCATAAAAACAACGCATAAAAGGAGGAAGAAGAGCGGAAAATTATAGTAATATTGACACGTGTGATTCCGGTGTGAAGAGCTCAGGCACAGCTGTCCAGATGCAGTTTCGACTTTTCTCTTTGGCTCTTATCGTCCTGAACTGCGTGGATCATAGTCACTGTCAG
Organism: Hippopotamyrus pictus; assembly: GCA_026781145.1. Classification (NCBI taxonomy): domain Eukaryota; kingdom Metazoa; phylum Chordata; class Actinopteri; order Osteoglossiformes; family Mormyridae; genus Hippopotamyrus; species Hippopotamyrus pictus. Next base: position 18,082,482 of record JAODLC010000050.1, read on the forward strand.
CCGCACCACTGGAAAAGGAGCAAAAGAGGTCAGTGTAAGATTCACTGTATGATTCGCTGTATCGCACACACTACATCTGCATCGAACGAGGGGGAAAAAGTTGCTTCTTCAAATAAGTAGGTCTATATGAAGTATTCCGTATGTATAGTCTACGTGCGAATGAATTTGTATTGATATACACTCGTTTATTTTTATTTGGAGAAATCGTGTTGCTGATGTAGAGGAAATGTGCACGGCAGCTGTGACCAGGTATATAAAGGAGGTCATTATACGCGCGTGCTTGTCTAGTCATATTAGCAAATCATTTATCAAATTTAATTGGAATCATTACAACTTGCCGTATTATCGTGAGAGAATCCTTCAAGGTAAGGCGATGATGTAGTGATTTTAAGGTATCAGGGACGGACCATCCGAATTGAAGATACTGGGCAGGTACCCGAAGTATGAATATTTGATGCTGTACTATTATAAAATACGTGCAGGACATATTCTTATGTATTAGGGTGAGTTTGCGACGTTAATATATTGATGGGTCTGACAGTGAGGGAGCAGGTCGCAGGCTGTTCGCCCGTAATTTGGAGATGGAAATGCCCGCGGTGCACATATATAGTAAAACATGCTTAATAGCGTGAAAACTTGTTGCATTTTTACCGCTCGGTATCAGAAAAGGCAAGCAGTTTGAAAACGCTTTTATGGAAACTGCTGTCATGAAGGTCAAATCAAAGAATAAATACATCATTAACTATAAGTATAACTGATTATATTTGAAATATAACTGCTTTGCAATAATTCTCATTGATGCGTAAATCATCCGCTACAAAATATGAGACTGATTTATTGTATTTGTTTTGGATTTTTGTTTGATGTTATATTTTAGTGGAGGATCCAGTCTGTAAAGTATTTTGTCTTATTCGAAGTCATACTTTAATCCTGTATTTTCTTTATCATGCCATAATTTTACCGAGCGGAGATACCCAGCGCTCAGTCTCCAAAGTAGCCTACTGCAAGTTTTATAATATGGCTTAATGAACGCCCAAGTGACACTTAAAACACCATGTGCGACTGCTTAAGACTGGCGTGATTATTTCAGTACAGCACTTAAGAGATGATGTACGGGGCTCTGGGGGTACCGGTCCCCCCCCGAGGGCTTTGGAGCACCGCCACTTGGAGTCCTAGCCATAAAGTGTGTACTGTGTCTTTAAATAAGCATAGAGCGCTGCGGAGCTGCGGCCAGCATAAAGCCAAGGATCTGCAATAACGTTCCCAGGGGGGCATTGGGCATGTTTGCTAGTTTCTGTTCAAAAAAGCCTGTAAATTACCGTTTGATTGGGCTCTTACAAGTTAATGATGTCAGTGTTACACCTGTTTATGGTTTTAAGGTTTAGGTCGGTTAAGAAGTTTTATAGGTAGAGTAATGAAAATAAAAACTGAAGTGTTAGGTGAAATGGATGTAGTTGGTTTGCATCCCTCAGCAGTCGTAAAAATTTAATATTCACCTTAAACAGGATTAATCAACCATGGTACAAGGACTCCAAACTATTAAGTAATTAAATGTAATAACTGACCATAATTATATTTAGCACTGTATTATTTCAGGAGTCATAATATTATGGATTACCATCGTTACCTTTTAAAATGTATCATTTGGAGAGGTCAGCGGAGTTTAGGAGTTAATCACAGCACCGTCTTGCACAGTGAGGAAAATCAGTAAACTGAGTTGTTATAAAACAGATCAAGTACATGTTGCATCTGCTTACAGTTTGGAAGGTCAGCTCCTCTGAGAGGCTTGTTATGTGTATATTAATGGAAACAAAAATTAAATGTAATATCTGAGCTCATGTGGGTTCATGTACTGTAGGTCTCTCGACAATTGTGAAAAAAATGTATTCAAGTTAAACAGGACAAATCAATCATAGTACCGGGGCTCTGAACTATTAAGTAATTAAATTTAATAACTGACCATAATTACATTTGGCCCAGTGTTCTAGTCCATCACGCTTAACATTACAGTTGCACACCTCCAGAAATACTCCAGAAAGGGTCAAGCAGCTTTAGAAGTCAGTCAGAGCCTAGTTATGTCCAATGAGCATGCAGACGAGGTGCAGGAACATCTGTAACCCTCTGAAGTTCTCTGGGTTCAGGGCTTTGGACCCCTGCTGTAGTGCCAAACCCTGGATGTGATGTCAGTCACCCCGCGGTGTGCCGATTCTCTAGCCTTGGTGCCTGATTGGTGCTTTGGATGCATTATACAGATGGTAAGTCGGGTCATGCATCATTTCAGGTGGTGGTCAGGTATTAATCAAATGCCTCCCATGCATGGATGGTCCTCATTCCTGGTAATATGGTACCATTCACATTGTGTCCCTGCCAGTCTCTGCATTAATGAATTTGGGCAGGGTTTGTATACACTGGGCCTAATAAAACTTACAAGATACAGAAATCTGTCACTGTTACAAGTGCAATATCCAAGTATCTTCCATCTGCTTATCCAGTACAGGATCACGGCGGGGGCGAATTAAGCTTACAGATGCAATATGTTTCTAATAAATATTCAAACAAACAATTGGGGCTCAGATTTGTAAGGGATTTAAAATAGTCACATCTATCCTTTTTCCAACGCTAATTATTCAGTACAAGGTGTCTGTGAGCCTGGAGTCTGTCCCCGGAGATACAGATACATTTAATTATTACATTTTAGTGTACAAACACACCTCCAGAATTCATTTTGGTAGCACTTTACTTGAGGGGGCACAAGTAACTTAGTAACTTAGTTACAACTCAAGTACAAATCATGAACAAATATGGTAACTGAATGAAATACATGAACTATCATGATCGATTAATGATGAACAAACATTGGATGACTATGTAACTAACACACAGTTTCTGCTTAATTAATAGATTAAGTAAGAGTGTACTAATTCATAGATTAAGAGTGTACTACTGCTACATTATCATAATCTTTTTACATGACTAAGAATTCAATAAAGCTCAACAGTCAACATTTGTGTGTGACCCCAGGACCAAGGTGGTGGGTGATCATTCCAGAGTTTTGGCTGTCCGAGCTGCTCTTAAGGTTGCTGCAGCAACATACCACTGGGCTTATCGAGCTTGATTGGGTGAATATTGTCTGCTCTTTAAACATGTGGTAACTGTCATTAGTTTCACTCTATGGAAATAAATGCCCTAGATGTAATAATGACATTTTGATTAGTCAAGCAGGCTTCTATTGCCCTGTCAGATGCAAACATCTCACTGTCTTCACACAGCACACTTGTAATCAGTATTTTTCTTTTTCTTTTTGGCGTTTGCCAAGTATTACCACTGCTTGTCCTGAGTGTAACCTGTAGCGATCTCCAGCACTATGGAAAAAAGCACTGAAAATGTTGAAAGGTGGCGGACGAATGGTGCCGCTCGGGGGGGGGGCTGATTCTCGCGGCATGTCCCCAGGCTTGTAGATGACACCTTTGTCTCGGACTCGTCTGCATGCACTGTCTCTCCAGCTGCCTGTACCTCAGGACCCATCTGCCAGTAATCAGGAGATCACCACAGGCTGTTGGCATCGTCCCTTTTCCTGGCTGCCCTCGTCCCACCACCAGGCTGAGTGTGATCTCAGATGCTCCATAACATAATTTTCTTAATGGGATCAAACCTCCTGGCAGGGGCTGAGCGAGCGAGCCGGTGAGGGCGGCCAGTGAACCTGCACGAGCGGGATGCCATAGAGACGTGATCGCAGGAGCGAATCAGCTAAAGATGGGGTTTCCAAGAAAACAAGCGTGTCAGAGCCCAGAGTCTGTCCTTCTAAACATACCATAGCAAATGTGTTGGACTGTTGTTGTAAAATCTCTGATTTCCTATAACTTTATGCTTTTTTTGGCATCTCCAAGTCACGTGCGGGTCATGCTGATTTCACAAAGGGGATCTGTCTTCTTTTGAAGGTGAAATTAGCCCCAAACAAACATTTAAAATTTTACGACAGGAATTCAGTCCAAGATTTATTTAGTCTGGCTATCTAAAAGCCTTTAAAAGTCTATAAATGGTGTCTTCGGTGTCCTAATATTTCACTGAATCAAAGGTATTTCACAGCAGTAAGGAAACCGCAGGATGAATCATAGGGTCAATTACATGAAGTAGTGATCTGTTCACACAAACACGCACACACACACACACACAAACACGCACACACACACACACACACACACACATAGTTAATTAAAACAGAACCTGAGTTGATGCTACTTTCCTTAAATTTGTCACAATGGTGCCGTCACAATGCCCTTTCATGTTAATGTGTCATCACACTGAGTGATGACTGGTATTGGCAGCTTGTGACAGCTGTCATGTTGTACCTTCTATTAATGCTGTCACCTATGGCCATAATGGATTCTGACGGTGCCACTGCTGTTTCTGACAGAATCTCTCATCCTTAGGAGTTACAGCAAAAGGGATTAGCTAACCTATATTACTGGAAAGGTATTTAAATACCCTTGTGCTGTCCTAGCAGCGCTGACAGCGCTCCTGTCTGTGCTGGTGGGGGCGGGGGGCGGGGGGTGCCCCCCCCCTCTCTCATTCTCTGCTTAATGATGCCACCTGCTGACAACTTAAAAACAGGACACAAGTGCAAATGCTTCCCAGGAAGGAGCGATCTGTAACGTGGATCGTCGTTCCTGGTGACGAAGCAGCCTTGTCAGCTATGACATTCTGTGACTCAGCAGATCTCTTCCATGACGTGCCGCTCAGGCCTTCCGGTCCATCGGCGCTTTAGCGCAGAAACGGATCCAATTAATCCATGACAGAATTTTGTTAATAATGTTTCTTTTAAAACTTCCTTGAACATACGAGCACACTTGGGGTAATGAATGTCTGTTGAATCTCACTTGAACCTAAGGTGTCTCATTACTTAAAACAGCATTTTCACTATGTTCATCAAAAAAGTAAATCAAAATGAACAATTTTCAGTTTGTTGGAAATTTATAGTAGCAAATGGTACAATAAAAAATATGTCTGTACATCACTGGGATAAAGTATATTTAATTGTATTAATTTGAGAATCCAGTTTTATGACCTTAGATCCTCCTTAAGGGCTTGCAACCATTTGGTTTCTAATCCAGTTTCTTAGCATCAGTTAAGACCGTCCTGGGAAACTGGCCGTATATTTACTATATCCACCTTCCCGCTGCTTATCCGGTATAGTGTTAGCCTGAGGCCTGTACTGGGACACAGGGAACATGTCTATTGCAGTGCAGTGAAATGCTACAGGAAGCTAATAAATGCCAGATCTTCTCGTTGCATGCTTTTGGCTGCACAGGGAAGCAGAATTCCCAGAAGGGATCCTTGCAACACCAAATTCTACACAAGCACTGCATTGGAATTCAAATCCACAATCCTGCAGGTGTGAGGCAGCAATGCTTGTATTTATATTGATTGGTAACACTTTACTTAAAGCTGTCATCTATAATGGATTTTATAGAATAGATACCTTCATAATGCATTATAATTGTCAGTATAAGAATAAATAAAGCATTACAGCATCTTCCATTGACAGTCATAAGGCATTATAGTGTTAATTATAAAACTTCATAAGCTCCAATGAAGCTCTCATTTATAATGCACTATAGATACCTTCATAATGCATTATAATGGTCAGTATGATACTTTGTACTGCAATATGTAGATAAGAGGTTCATAAAGCATTAATAATGCATAATAAACATGGCTGTAATGTATTATGCCTTTTAATAAAGATTTATAGTCATATTTGTAATAGTTTATGAATGCGTTATAATGTGTTCATAGATTCTTGTAGACATGGTATTCATAGAAAGTGTTGCCAAATATTTTATTCAGCAGTGATTAGTATGGATATCTCACTTATGGACATCTAGCCAGGAGATGAACATCCTGGGTATAATAGTCATTTGGCCAGTGGCCTGGGAAAGAGGAAAGCCGGCCAAAGTGAGGCCTTTCAGGTGAGACTGCACTATGATGTTATCCTCCAGACAAGAGGTGCAGGTTGATGATGGCTAGGACAGTGGTGAGAATGCTGAAAATGGGATCTCAATAGGGCCATGCAGCACTGCATCATTAGTGACCTTCAGTATAATATCAGATCATGAGCTGGAAGCTTCTAGTCTGGACATTAAGAGGCAAAACAGGACACGCATGGTGCAGACTTGTCTTTGGCTAGGAGACCACAAGTGCGAGTCACACTGGGCTATCACTGCAGGTCGATGATCCCCTGTCTGCACATATAAATTGACAAGTGTCCAAGGGACAAGGAGCTATAAACGTTTGTGAGACTGTAAAGCAGAACGTTTCCCTTAGATATGTCATGGTCTAGCAGATTCTCTCTCGGATTTCGATTGGTCACCTCGTTAGTGCATAGAGTGTTTGGAGATTCTTCGGAATTCCCCCGGAACGCCGTGGAGGCCATTGGAATGCCAGTTCTTGGATATGGTCTCATCTTGCACATCTCAGGGTCAAAGTTCACAGTCCATGGTGAGAAAGACATGGGTGCAGGAGAAGGTGCCGTACTGACGTAGAGCAGAGTCATTCCGCTTGCTCCTCGCGGGTTTGGCATGCATCGCTCAGGAACGTAGCGCACGGTGAGGTTCTTGCTTGTGTGAACCCCGCCATTAATTCCAGATGTTCAGATTTGAAGTTTTCACAGATGACTTTCCTGTTCGTTCTCTGAATCGCCATGCAAGGGATGTGTTGTGGTTGAACGGCTTGAAGTCCCGAAGGAGGTGCTGTTGCAGGACCTTTGTGTTATTTGACCTTGCATCTGTAAATATTAAACATTGCTTGGGATAGAGGATGTTGCTGAGAATTTGACTAATTGATTTCATGATGTAAATCTTCGTTTTACCCGGCTAGGAAACGACAGGTACCCTCTGAAAGCTGAGAATCCGTCCTCGCTTGTCGCTCAGAGACTCACGCTGTGCAGGACAGCAGCTCTGTGTTTTTGAAAGGCCCCGTTTTCTCAGGTTTAGTAGTTAGCGCTGGTCTTCACACTCATGCTGTAATGCAAAACTGTGACGGGAAATGGGGAAGGCACCGCAACTTTTACGGCTTAACTTTCTCCGTCCCGGAAGAAACGTGGGGTGGGCTAGAGTAGGCTGGTGCTGACGGCCTCGGAGACGACTTTTCCACATGGAGCCGTCCCGTCAGCCCCAGATCGGGCTGCTCTTCAGTCTGGATTCTCCTCCTGTGGATTCATTAAGCCCATATGAAACTTCCTGCTGGGTGAGCCTATTGAAATGATGTTCGAGAGTGTAATATGAAGCTTGGTGAGTGGAATAACATTAGTCTAGTGCCATTTTAAACAGCTCTTCCTGAAAGGACCTGGACATGAGAGGCCATTTGAGGTCACCTAATTACCTGTCTGATGAGCTTAATTGAAGCTGATTGGATGAGATTTAGGATGTTGGGGATGGTACCTGTTTTTCTAAGGAATGCTTTTTGCTTAGTTAGAATAATGAAAATCCTCTTTGGCTAAAGGTTTAAAACTTAGTTTTTACTGCATATTGTTGTAGATTTTCATGCTCTAAAAGTTATGTATGTATTTCAGGTATTTTGTTTTCAAAATTCTCTGCCTGGGCTACATGTGTGTGGAGTTTGCATGTTCTCCCCGTGTCGTCGTGGGGTTTCCTCCGGGTACTCCGGTTTCCCCCCACAGTCCAAAAACATGCTGAGGCTGATTGGAGTTCCTAAATTGCCCATAGGTGTGCATGTGTGAGTGAATGATGTGTGAGTGTGCCCTGCGATGGGCTGGCCCCCCGTCCAGGGTTGTTCCCCGCCTCGTGCCCGTTGTTTCCAGGATAAGCTCCAGACCCCCCGCGACCCAGTAGGATAAGCGGGTTGGAAAATGGATGGATGGATGTTTTCAAAATCTATGTCTTAAATGTAGCTGAATGTTTAAACAGAAAGGGGCAGTGATGCACAGAGATTTGAGGAATGAGCTAACAATTGTCTATAGTTGGGGCGAATGGAAACATAAGGGACCCAGGTGGTAAGAAACCTGAAAAATCTAAAGATAAAATAATGTAATGCCTTGAAATTGCTTAAAATAGTCAAAAGAGCAAGAGAGTTGCTCTGGATTCTTCATTTCTGATCCATGAGCTTTGGACATGCTTAATTAAGCTCTTGTCATCATTTTTCAAGAGAAAAAGAATTTAATCGGCTATGGAGTAAGGATCTGAAAGACATACAGTACTGTGCAAAAGTCTTAGGTAGTCCAAAGAAATGTTTAAAGCTGTTTATCTGGGTAGCAAGTGCACTTTGGCTTAGAACAAAAAACACAATTTAACA
>JAODLC010000050.1:18092551-18110063 GCA_026781145.1 Hippopotamyrus pictus
GGGCGGGGGCCATATCATGCTTTCTGTTTCACACCAGCACTCTGAATAAATAAATAGGACCCGTTTCTTTCTTAGAAGAATAGGGCAGCAGGTTCATTAAAAGCTGAAGGATTAGCCTTAAATGTAAACACGTGCGTTTCTGCTCCAGTAATCGCAGGGTAGAAATATAACCTGATCCTGACTGCTTCCAGCTGTGATGGGGAGAAGGTGAGGTCCGCCCCGGTTTTCTGCCAAATTAGACGCCACGCGTACTCATCCCTCGCGCCTGCGAGAGGCGTGATCGCCAGGGCAGCCCGGCTGTGCCGAGTTGACTGGGGTTCTCTGCCCAGTTTTGCCGAGCCCCGTTCACCAGACATGGGATGTGGAGGAGCCTACTTCCCAGAATGCCTGAGTTTCCTGCTTTCAGACTGGCCTCCCAGTCAGTTATGTACTGAGTCTGTGTGTGTGTGTTTGTGCCTTTCAATGTTTTGTTTATATGATCCCCCACTTGTTTTGATCGCCCGTCCCCCGTCTATGTCTATAAGCACCAGCCACTTCACGCCCCGGGGGGGGTGGGCTTTGTAAGCAGGAAACGGCATTTTCCTCAAATGAACCACGGTGCAGTTGCGATTCGCCCCCCGGTTTCCGCTCTGTGGGGACGACCGATTTGAGGATTTACACTCCCTGCAGCCCTGCACCGGCGTGGCAGACGGGACCAGCGTGCGTTTTGACGTTTCATCAACTGCCTCCCAAGGGACCACAAGCAGGCTGAGAGAAACTCTACCAAACATATTTTTCCCATTTTCATTTGATGTGGCAAATGGATTGGAAAATGTAGCGATTTCAGGGTAGCGCTCCACCGAAACGGACGACATCTGTACAGCAGGAGCTCGTTACACAATTTTCATATTTTAACTGAATGTTTCCCAGCATTCCTGTTGTATTAACACTCCTACAAATTTGACTGATTTTACTGACTTTTTTTTTTCTTAGACAACAAATGCAGGATGTTTACAAAGATCGCATGCCTAATGTGTCTGTACTAATAAAACAGATCTTTCCTGATTGCAATTCTGACATATCTTGAGAAGTACAAATGAAGAAAATAATCATATGAAATCATATAATTTTTCTTTTTTAATTCGGCCAATTTGAAATGTAAACTCTCAAATGCAGCCTTATGAAGTACTATGCACTCCAAGTCAATTTTGTCTTCGACTGTGGAGTTGGTATTGACAGCACAGTAAAAGGATATAGTTTCTGAGATTGTCATGATTTTATTTTGATCCTAATGTGATGTCCTGAATGAACCCATAATATTAAATAAGCACATCAGAATGTCATTGTTATATGGTCTATGTAGTCTGTATTACCTGTTCTGTTTTTCACTATTGTCATCGTTCAGTCAGGTGCCATCGTATCTTTATATAAAGCATGGGTTATTTTTGCGGTGGACGGTCATTGTTGTCTGGGCTGTACGTTTAAACTGATATGACTTGCAGAATCTGAACGTGCCCGATACAGCGACGATTGTCATCTGGCGCGAGACGTGACCACCTGCGCGTCCCTAAGTGGACGGTGACGCCCTGTTACGGGCGACGCTGCCTCCACAATGACAGGTCAAGACGTAAGACCGGCGTCTCACCTGCGCTCTGTTTGTGCCGCGTTTGCAATCTTAAAGGGGGCTCTGCATTGATCCACAGGTCTAATCAAGCTGCCCTAATCTGATGCACTTTAATTCCCTCACCGAGTAGATTCACAAAACATGTTACAAGCTGGAGTGTTTCTGTGATTGTAAACAATGGAGGATGTTTATGAAAATAAGGTGAATGAGACTGTATGAGCAACTCATGGTAAACAAGGAGCATTTCAGGGCTCTGTGCTCTTTCCCTCTTTCATCTTTCCACTGTCTGCCTTATGGTCCCATGCATGTCTCACAGAGTTTAAACAAACACGCTTCCATCCAGCGATTAGAGTGGATGTTGTGTTTCTCGTACAGCCATGGGGTAAAAAAGTCATACTGAGACATCAGATAGTCTTATTTTGTTGTGGTTCACTTTTAGGTTCAATTTAACGGTCAAAGATTGGTTGGTGACTCATGGGAGGATGTCCTGAAACAACCCATAATGAGCCCGAGGCATTAACAGTGACCCGGGGCTGCTCTGCTGTAGACGTCCGCCGCATAGCTAGCGGAGTCAGCCCTGCTTACCCCCCAGCTTCCCTGCTGCTGGTCGCCTTGTTGCCGTCTCGCTCCCCTCACCAAGCGAATGGAAAAGGTGCCCCCAGCAGTGTCTGAGGGAAAAAGAACTCTCTTCCCGGGACAGGGGTGGGGGTTATGCATCAGGAGTCGATATGGCAAGATGCGCAACAAGCTGGAATGAAAAACAAGCCATAAAATCACACCTCGCCCAGCATGCTGTTACAATGTTAGGAAATTGCTAATTGCGTTTTCTTTTTTGAGGGAAACTGGAAAATAACTTAAGCCTTATTTAAAATAAACTCAAAATAATGCGTAGGGATTTGCCAATAAAAAGATGGGTTTTCAGATGTGGTGCACATGAGGACTTCAGACAGACACAGTGTGGGGAGGCTACTTGTCTGGTCAATGCTGTGGAGTGCTGATAGTTGGCTGATCATCTGGTAGCTAATCTCCAATGACGGGCAGCTCCGTCTAATGGCTTTGAAATCTGAAAAGGTGCTGCAGTTTTTTAGCGGGAAAAAAACGCCACACCTTGCGATGGAATAATTGTAATCATTGACTTTCATGTTACACACTGGCATTGATGTTAATTAGCAAATTATGCACTTGGGTCAAACTAAGCAAAGCCACTCAGAAAGTGCCCATATGGTCCAGATGTCTTTTTTTAATTGGCGGCGTAACATTGTTTGTGTGCGAATGACAGTTTATGTAATCTGGAGGCCGGCTGCCATCAGTCACAACACACCGACACTTCGTTAACTTCTACAAGCTCGCACGTCAACGCAGGCCTGAATGCCAGGGCCAAATCGGGTTTTCGGCCTTGAGCCGCAGAGGAAACTAAGTCCCTCTAAGCGGGACCCTTTGATTCAGATTCTTGATTTGCTCTCCAGCTGCTATTTGGAAAAAATAAAGATTTTATATGATGTTTGTTTACTTGTTACGGCACTGTGGTTTTACAGTTTTTTTAGGCAACCCTATAGCATGAAGCGGGAGTGTAGCCATTTAGCGTTTGACGTTAGACACGATTAAATCGATACATGGGGGTCGCCGTTTTTTTGTCCAATTTCTCAAACTCGACGCAGCCATGTATCTGCGGGGTTAGGCTAGCTAAACCTAATTACGAGTGTCACTCGCGGCTTTGAATTCTCCCAGTGGCTCTACTTTACTTACTTACTACGTGTTTGCCTTGCATGATGATTGTTTTAAGCGATCGGCCTGCGTTGATGCTAAAGCTGGATTCTTCCGTGAATCTTTTTGGCCGGAGCAGATGGTGTTTTCTGTTCCAGTGTGTCCCACTGGCTCCCAGGATTCTGCCTGGGTGGGTTAGCTGAGAGCTGTAGTGAGGCCGGTGAATTGTCAAACTGGTGCCCCTTGCTTGCTTAGCCTGTGGCTTTGCTGAGAATTCCTTCCCTAGACATGACCCCGACACTAAATCTTATAATAGCAGCTGCGTAAAAGGCCTTACTAGTCCCTTTGTAGATCCTCTCTGTTTTTCCACAGATCATTACAGGATGTGGGATTCGTGCGATCCAGACATTGTACATTGTAGTACTTTGCGTTGCTGTTGCAGATTTGCCGGAGGCATCTGTGACAAGATGAAGCGGGGAGTAGCCGGAGCGCCGCGGAGACGAACATAACAAATGGACACGAGGCGGAATCATGATACGGCGGCTGCGAGGAAATGCAATCTGAGCGTCACGCCTTAATTCTGGCCGACTTGCCAGCTTTTACATTCGGGTGTGTCTACTGGCCCTGAAGAAGGTGTCTGGTTCGGCTAAATAGACGGTTAATTGTTTTTTAGCGTCTTCTTTAAAGCATTTTTTAGTGGGTGTCGTGGAGTGATGTCCTCTCAGAGGGGGTGGGTCTGACATGGGTGGCTATTCGGGGTGGTCAGATGACCCATTTCTGCCTTATTAATATCTATGGCACCCTCAGGCCAAGCAAGAACATTTAGAATTTAATAATCTGGTTTCCCGTTGATCCCATTAATGGATTTTAATATGCATTGTGGCTCAGTTGATTAGGATGCTGCGACTATGATTAGAAGATCAGTGGTTCAAATCCCTTGGTCAGCAGAATTGGCCCTTGACACAACTTTCACAAATAAATGTATGTCACTTTGTATATAAATGTCAGCTGAAATTTGTGTAATTTTCAAGATGCTCAATTCCATATTTCTTCATTCAGTTTTGCTGACAGTGATTCTTTCTGAGGCTTAATCCAACATCTCTTTGGTTCAGTTAAAGCCGGATGAGTCAGTGATTCATCACAAGCTGACGGTCGGTGACACGGCTGTAAGGAATCCCGCGCGTGATTCACACTTCTGTGCGTGAGCGGTTGGGGAGAGGTGCCGGTGGCGTCCACGCGTTGAGGGAGCTAGCCAAGCATCACTGAGCTTGAACAGAGCCTCACTGTCCTGCTGATGAAAAAAGGATGGACGAGGAGCTGAGCCTGGACACGCTGAATATTCCTCTTTTTCTCGACTGAAAATTGCTTCCATAAAAAACAATTACTCTTCTGATCATTCTACACCCTTAGCCCCTGCTTATCCTCCACAGAATTGTGCTCATGACTGATAGATCCAAAGTACTGAAGGTGCTACAATTTACTCAGTTTTTTGGTATGAATCTCCCATCCTAGACGGCATCCTGCATGTTACTGTGTGACTGTGTGTGTGTGTGTGTGTGTGTTTTTTTCTTCTTCTTTGTACAGGGCGGGGTGAAATTGACTGTGAATTATGCGAAATGAAATTTCCTGGAAAAGAGAGTGAACAGATTTGGATTTAATCACTGAGGTGTCATTATTCACCAGGTCTTTGGATACAATCTGAGCAGCACAGTTATCTCTTCGACTGATTGTATGTGTCTATATAACGTCAGTGTCGTGGGGTTCAGCTTTACCACTCAAGGGTGGAGCTCTGCTATTATCAGTACTGAAGTTAATTAAATAACGACACTGCAACAAACACATGCAATTATCTGCAATGGTGACTCTTAAATGATTGTGTGCCCTGTGATAGACTGGCATCCCATCCAGGGTGTACCCCAGCCATGTGCCCTGTGATAGACTGGCATCCCATCCAGGGTGTACCCCAGCCGTGTGCCCTGTGATAGACTGGCGTCCCATCCGGGGTGTACCCCAGCCGTGTGCCCTGTGATAGACTGGCGTCCCATCCGGGGTGTACCCCAGCCGTGTACCCTGTGATAGACTGGCGTCCCATCCGGGGTGTCTCACCATGAACACAATGTATCACTTATACCTGTTTTGAATAAACCTCACAACATGTCACGCAGGAATGCGCTTGCTAATGCACCAACGCCGCTCTCCTCTGTTCCGCAGCCAGCAATGCCGCCTCCCCCATCTGCAGGGGCTGCGCCTTCTGCTCCAATGACAACGGCTGCCTGACCTGCCAGCCGCGGCTCTTCCTGTTCCTGCGCCGCGAGGGCATGCGGCAGTATGGCGAGTGCCTGCACGCCTGCCCGCCGGGATTCTACGGCCTGCGTGGGCCCGACTTCAGCATCTGTTCCAGTAAGAGTCCTCCGGTCATCGGAAGGGTCGGCGCCTTTCGGCTTCTCACACGCACCATGGCAGATTTCAGTAGCTCTAGATCGTTTTCGGGTATCGGGTGTGTCTGCGGAGCGCCTCGCGGCCTGCGCTCCATCGCTGACACTCGAAGAAAGGCCCTCTAATGAATTAATTGGGCTACGTAGCTTGGTGTGCCCCTGTAACGTGAAACAGACAAAACCTCAAGACACATTCAGTTCTACCCTCAGCATAAATGTGTTCTGGCCTAAAAAACAAAAGGGAGGGAAAAAGATTTCATGCATTCTTAACAAAAAATAAAAGCGTACTCCAATTAGTAAAATGCATGCCCCCTTGTTCACTTATTAGCTTATTTTTAACATTAAATCTGGCATGAAGTGATCTCCTTTACGGTCTGCAGACAGCCTTGTTCATCGGCTGAGGGTCTTCGTGCAAAATGAAAAGGTGTCCTTTCCCAGGAACAGCCAAGATTCTGACAGACGCTGAAATGGGGCCTCCTAGGAAACCAGGGTCCAGTCAACAGGACACTGGGTAGCGGGGGCCCCAGAGTCCAGTCATAGGGGGCCGCCAGCACAGACAGGTCCAGACGGTCCATGTGAAACGGCGACTCGGGGATTCACTCTCCACCCTCCATTTGGAGTTTTCTGAAAGTCGGACAGCCCTTGAAAGCCGCAAAGGACCGGCAGTGACAAAACGGTTGCCGTGGATGGAGTTTCCATACCGCGCAAAGCTAACGTATATTAGCCAGGGCTACACCAAAGCTGTTATGTCTTCACAGCTAAAAATTACACTGAGCTCTTTACTTTCCATTTTGCAAGCTTTGCCCTTCATATCCTCGGTCTTTCAAGCAAAAGCGGTGAATGGAGCCATTGTCTCAGCAAAAACTCTGCATTATCCAGCGAGCGCTGTAACATAAGGACCCAGATTTGCCCCAATCCCATTAAGAGGGAATTTGAATATTCCATTCTTTTCCAGAAAAATTATATGCGCAAGTCAGTACATCTGAATGTAAATCGCTACCATTTGCGTAATAGCAGGCGATTCGAGAAACATGATCAAAATGAGAAAACGTAATTATTTTCAGGGCTGGAGGTCATCCAGTAGCATTCCTGCTCTCGGTCTTGTTCAGCTGTGATTGTAAGAGCGTGATTATTTATAAACAAATTCTCTGAAAGTTTATGCAGGCAAACAGCTGTTATATCTAAAATACAAATTGTGTTCAAAGGGAATTTTTTATGGGTGGTTCAGTAGGAAGCGATTAATTTTGTTGAGAATATGACGATCCCACTTATGAAAATTTCATTGCTGAGGGCCCGGGCCCTGGGCTCCCCGGTGACTGAAAAGCATAACAGATGTGTCGCCTCCGCTGGGGATGAAGAGCGGCATGACGGGCCAGAGCGAGGTGTCCCATTTCCCGCAGGTGCTGCTTGAGGCCTGCTCATGTGGGCCGGACACCCAGAGTCCACCGTCTGGATCCATCCCTGTCAGCATGTGACTTCACAGCCCAGTCAATAAAGACAAAAAGACCATTAAGCTGCCAACTCATTTGCCAGTTAACTTATGAGTTAGTCCAGAGTGTGAAAATTAGATGCTAGTCCAGAGTGGGAAAATGAGATTTTATTTATGACTTTTAAAACATTCTCCTGCATCCCGTGTTGATAAAGTTCATTTATAGTTATAATAGTCAATAATGACACTATAAATAAATATACATACAAATATACCTGCTTTATTTGCAAATATATGCAAATCATAAAGCCAAATTTTGATTATAACCACAGTTCCAAATTAGTTTACAAGTAATTTTATTGTATTTATTTACTGTGCGTAATTCATTTTACAGTTTAGCATGAGAAACAATCACTGGTAGGTACAGAATTTGAAACCACTAGCCATTTAAACTATGACATGATATTTTGCAGGTGCACCAGTTATTCCCCAAAGGCTCTTTCTGGACATTCTTCAGCTGAAAGCAAAAAAGAACAAACTCGGGGGATTCATTTAACAATATTAATGGGAGTCAGGGACCCCTAGGAAGAGTGTCGCCACCTTCGGACATCGGTGCCAAAGAGCATCATCTTTGTAAACTACGGTGTTTGCATAGGACAGACAATGTTTATGCAGCATGTGATTAGATTTTCTGAGCTCAGCTCTTTGTCTTCCTGACACTAATGGGCGCTAATGATGGGTGAAATGAGGCTCTGATACCCTGAGCAGCTTGCAGTTACCGGGGGCTGTCAGTCGCTCTCAGGTTTATGCTGATGGGACCCGGGTATATAATTAGTGGAAGGTGGGTGGAAGTGGCTCACTGTCTGCCCCGCACAAGTTTCCACGGCTCATTTCATCATTCGCCATGACAGCTCTTGACTGCGGCCAAAAGAAAACTTTGTGAAGCATCGGCACTGTTCCCCAGCTAGGGGGCGACATTGCGGCTCTCCTCCCTGCAGGCGGGGGCACAGCAAGAGTCGGGTTTGTCCACGATTGTGGGCGAATCTGAGGTCCGTGGGCCTGAAGCGGTGCCAGGGCGCCCCCCTGGAGCTGCACGTCAGTCGTCAGGCTTGGCGCCCGTCTCGGGCCCCGGGGCCTCCAGCAGGTGACATCAGCGGCCCTTTCAGACGGCCCGGCGGGAGGGAAGCGCGGTTTCTCCCCCCTGACTTCACTGTGCTGTCTGTCAGTGCTCTAGGTTAGCATTTATGTTGCACGACCCTCTGGAAGCAACTTTGTGAATTACCCCTTATTAGCGAGAGAAGCCCCTGCGGATTTCCTTGAACTGGTGTGCGCTTGCGGGTGACTCACTGTGAGAAAAAAAGAAAGGGTGATGACGCAGGTGCTTGGGGGAGGGGGGGGGGAAGTTTCCAGCGAGCATGGTGCTGGCTGCCCCGTGATGTCATTTGCTAATCGCCTGCACGGCTCGGCCGCCCAAACCGCAGCTGTGGGTGCGAGTCGTCACCGGTCCTTCACGGTTACGCGGCGACGGGGCCAATGCGTACCGCCGACATGAAAGCTGTGTGCAGCAAAGGGGGAAAAAGTGATTTTAAAGGACTACATTTATGGACCTTAAAGGGGTTGGGGGGGGGTGCCAGCCAGATGCCCCCAGTCACTGGGCAAGGCAAAGAGTCTGTTTTCCTGATGACACTCACAGAATCATATGGTTTCAGTTGGATCATGCTGCTTACATTTGCCATTCTGTAACCTTATTAATTCTTATTAGTCTGTCAGAGACATCATGAGAGAGTCCCAACGCGGGAAAGGATGTTCCTATGCAGCACAACAGGAATGATTCGCTGTTTTTTGTAATAAGGTTTAAAAATGTTTCCTTTCCTACTTTTAGCTAGCTGTTTTGCTGGGTGGTGCTCACATACTGCGGTATTAATCAAACCTTTATGGACGTCAGAATCATGAGCTTAGTTAAGCTTTTTTATGTTCTTTATTCCTTGAAGATAAAGCTAAGCTTCTTATTCAGAGCAAAAACTCTGGGGCTGTTTTTTTCTTTTCTCTTCAGATCAAATGCTTAAATAATTTCACGTCGATTTATGTTTGACGATGATCCGATGTCTTCTCCCAGCTCTTAATTCTCACCCTTAAAACTTACCACACAGATTTTTATCGATTCCCAAACAGAATTAACATCATCATGTACGATCAGATGTATGAAGTAGAGAGATGGAAAAGCCGATGGAATATCCGGCTGATAAGCAGGTCGTCTTCTTCCGCAGGGTGTCGGCTCGAGAACTGTGAGTTCTGCTTCAGCAAGGACTTTTGCACGAAGTGTAGGCCGGGGCATTACCTGCACAGAGGCCGGTGCTTTGAGGAGTGCCCTGAAGGCTTAGCCCCTCTGGAGGACAGCATGGAGTGTGGCGGTAAGGGGAAATGTTCCTGGTCTCAGAGGTGAAAACAGGCCCTATTAACTTAGACAGCCACAAAAACTGTATCACTGAATATAGCTGTTATATTCCATAACTCATTAGAGATGGGAGCAGATTTCTGCAGACTGGAAAAAAGCAAATACATTGCCAATTCATAAAGTGGAGTAAAACATATCCTGCCAAATGCAGACAAGTTAGCCTTGCTCCTATTACAGGTAAATTGCAGAGGCTGGATTTCAGGCCAAACTAGCAGACCACTTGTTCAGCAATAGCATTTTAGAGATTTGTATGGATTTGGAAAAGGGATTTTTCCTCTGTTTCGCTGGATGGAAAATTTCTGTCTGTTAGTTAGCTGCCAGGTGGTGCTATGATTTTTGGTTACATTTATTTAGATGTATCTTAGTAAAAGATTAATCAAGCACCATATTAAAGACTGCTGTTAAAACTAGTCTTTTAAATCAAAAATGTGACCATTTGGATATAGAATGGCTTTCTGAACAGGAAGCAACGTGTTAATAAAAAATGTTTCACCTCCAGCAGGGTCATTATTAAGTGGTGTAATGCAGGGTTCTGTTACAGGACCATTACTTTTTCTAATCTGTATGGAAATAGATTAGAACCAGTTAAACATGACACAGTGCTTAAGTGATTTATGTGAAGCAACACAGACAATAAAGTAAATACTAGCTGATCAAGAGGAAATTGACTTGGAAGTAGGATTGTACGCTCCACATTCTATTGTGGAAGTGTACTGCCTGAGAAAACTGCAGATGTTTATAGGTAGTGTATGCAAAGAAAATGCTTTTATTGAGCGTAAAGGAAGCACTGGCACCCATAGGCTTTACAGTGCGAGAATAAGACCTCACCTACAAACTGTGTGTAATAATGGAGACAGAGGAGGCTGGACCTTCAAGTTCACACAGCCAACAACAACAGCAATAACAAATTAACAGGAAATTGTTTGGGGGGGGGGGGCAGTTTAAAAGAAAACCTTTCTTTACACAAATGGATTTTTAGCTTGGAATAAGCTTCCCGATGTTGTATGGCATTTAAATACATTCCAGTTAGCATAAGAATAAAACAATACTAAAGTTTAGTCATCAGCTTTCCAAGCTTTCCATACAGCAAAATGTACTGAATCACACGTTAATAAAATGTTCTTATGTTATTAAATTAGCATAATTTATCATGTGCCTGAAAATCATAAGTTTTTAATCAATATTATAAATGACATAAATTCTAAATTCCACTCCCTCAGTTATGATGAATAATAGCATATGCGAGAGTGGGTGGGGCTCTCAGGAACTATTGGTGCAACTACTGCAATAACACTAAGCCTAAAACAATCAAGCTGGAAATAAAATTAAAAAAATGCTTTTAATACTGTACAAATAAAAGAATGATCAGAAGTACAGCAGTATCAGTTACCAAAAAAAGCATATTACTAAATTAAGCAGAAATGGATAAACCCTATATTTGTTATTTATCCAGAAAGTAACTCACATTAAACACTGAGCAATTGTTTCCTCAAACAATGCACACTGATGTTGAATGTATATCTGTGATATAATTGTCATATCTGGACAATTTGTTTTCTGTGAGGGTAAGAGAAAGTAAATGTGCATGTATGTGCAACACAAAGGACCCGATAAATAATACCTGATAAGCTAGCAACTGCAAGACAGAGCAGGATACAGTTCAGCGTGCTGAAGAAACCAAGCTGCGTTACTCCTATTCACCGGGACAAACTCAATAGCCAATAATCTTTTACCTTGAGGCATGACAAATAAATTCAAAGTGACAATCTTTATAACCTTCATTGCTGGCTATGTGGCCGATGGTGCTTAAACTTACTTTTGAGATTTGCACATTTGGAAATTCACCAGAGGAGCTGCAATTGAGCAAGTCGCATCTGGCTTAAATACCTTTAACAAACAATGGAGAAAAAGGCCTGGTTATTTACAGACGATTTTAAGATTTTATTCAGTGTTCATGAATACATAAATATTGACATTCATGGAAATTAATAAGAATCCATGATGTAACCGTTGACCTTTTTATTCTAAAGCTACACACTGATTGTATCTGAGAGCAGCTAATCTGCTCCCCAGTGCTTCCAGATTTCTGCTCAATCTGTGTAAGATTTCGATATGAATGCTGTTGTAAGTCTAGTGTAGGACTTACAGTGTCTATGACTGAATATCTATAGCGACCAACATGCAACATGTTAGCGAAAAAGACTCTATGTCTCTGCAAGCTATTACTAATTAAGTACAGGTAACAAAGTAAATGTAGCTCATTGCAAACACGTAGCCGCTGTCTCTGAGCCCCTGTGCAGTAACCTTGGCGTCCTGCTGACTCTGCCACAGACGGCTGTGAGGTTGGCCCGTGGAGCGACTGGGGCACCTGCACCCGGAGGAACAGAACCTGTGGATTCAAATGGGGCCTGGAGACCCGCACCCGGCCCATCGTCAAAAAGCCCCCCAGGGACTCGATACCCTGCCCCACCATAGCCGAGTCCCGGAGATGCAGAATGGCCAAACGACACTGCAGAAAAGGTAAGTGTGACGCAGGATGGACCAGACTTCCAGCGTTGAGGACCTACCTGACAGAAGGAAAAGCTTGATTTGGCTACCATGCTCTGTAACAAGCCTGCTTCATTATTTAAACATTACCTAAGTTGAAAGGCACTTTTATTGTGTTTTGAATTTGTCGGATCCGTCAGAATATAAAAGGAAATCTCAGTCTATTTGGTTTTGTACGTTGGAATTTAGCTAATAACATTTAATTTAGGTTTAATAATGATACGCTTTTAATTAATGCACTTCTTTGTTTGACATGTATGGCCGTATGTGTTTATTTGCATGTGCAGATTGAGTGTAGCGGCCCTCTTCTGTGAGTAGTCCTTTAATTGGGTGCGTTTCTCACAGCCCGTTTTTCATTTCTTCATGCTTCCAGTAATTTTTTTTTTTTTTGCACGTGCATAAGGAATTTCACTAGTGCCCTGTTATGATTATGGCCTTACCGTATGTGCGCAGCGCTGATTTCAGTACAGTGCGCGGAAGAGCTGGGTTACATCCCAGGTGACACATCACATAACAGTATTAATGCCCCAAAACATTTAAGACCTTCTTAATCTCTGGAAATATGGCTACGTCTAGAAATCTGACAAGTGAAAGTATTTTAAAATACTGTACTGAAACTCACTATTCAGCTCCCACTGGTTAGCTTAACCCTTAACATCTTTAACTTCATCTTATACTAGGGGTACCTTATCAAAACCAGTATTAAATAGTGTGATTTCTGTATTTTTGGATGTAAATAACCAGTTATCAACAGAAGGAAATAAATGGCTAATATGCTTAGCCAGTTTTGCTAATGTATTAGCCCAAAAGTTTTGTCCTGTTCCACTCCTTGTGGTAGTTCCTGTTTGCAGATTTGTGGTAGCACACAATTATTCCCACGTAACAGAGCAGACTGGTCTGTGTTGTCTCTTGAGTAGCCCTTCGATGAACAGGCACAACATTTCCCAAAGACGTCAAAGCATCGAGTAGCATCGCGGGGATACCCTGTCCCCAGGGGAGTCTTTTTCCCACAATGCAGCTGAATCGTTTCCTCCCAGTGCCCTGTTTGGTGTCTCCACTGGGAACAGGGATTCAATAAAAACCCAGACATATCATCCCTGGTCTACATTACGTCTCGAGGCCTCCGCTCTCTCCGATTATGCGGTGTGTCACGGATTCCCTGCACTCATGTTTAAACGGTTAAACGGTTTCTGGTTTTAGCAAAGTTCAGCTCTCACCCCATCGATGCTCAGCATGCCAGCGCTGAGCCGACCTCGTTTGCAAAACTATAGTCTATAAATTTATTCGTGTCAGACGCACCTTTCACTGTCACTGACCTTATAGGACGTTTACGTGCATGTCTGTTTTGGCAGACGCCTTGGTGAAAATGCACAAAACGATGAACAGTGACGGTCCAGCACAGAATCCGTAGGTGTGGTAATCTCATTTATGGAGTGCTAATAACATAATACTTGACAACCAATTAACATGGTATTTTATTTGCCAGGCACTTTTGTCTAAAGCAGTGTAAAGGGAAGGCAAAGGGCACATTACAAACATACAGCTGTCGAGCAGTCAGACAGGCATGAGAACAGCAAGGCTGAACCTCCATTGAATGACCAGTTAAAAGTGTAAGTAGGATAGGAGCAAGAGCAACACAATATCTTCCAAAGAAAGCAAGACCCAATGAGCAGGAACCTAGACAGACTGTTGTGTAGCCTAAACAAATTGTACCAGCTGAAGGCCTCTTGGGGCAGCGTTCATCTGTAACTGATGGGTCTTTGCCTGGGTGAGCACTGGACATCCACCCCTGACGCTCCAGCTGTCTGTGAAAACGAGCTCATGCTTATCGGGCCCCAAAGGGGGCATGTAGCTCACTGGAAAAGTCTATCAGAAGCTATCAGCTTTCAGATTGTACCCCAGGGTAGCGGTCTAATTAGACCTGCTTTTTGAAGACCGTGTTAGCCGAAGCTGCCATATTTACATTTTTTTGTGTGGTTGAATTCCTTTCATTCATTATAAGAAAATCAATATAATATTTACAGTAATGTAAATTGTGAAGGAAGGAGAATATGGGCAAAGTCACATCTTGCCTATATTATTAAAATGAGTTATGTTTCATTTATGTTTTTTAACATTTCTGGGAGAGACACATGTACAGCAGGTTCTTTTTTCAAACACAGCTGCTCAGTTTCCACGATTCCAGATCCTATTTAATTGCGGTCATATTTTAAGGCCTTATCTGTCAGTGATTTTAACTGTAAATGCATACCAGAGTCACACTCTCTGTGTTGGTCAAATAGTAAAACTGAATGTGTTTTTTTTTTTTTTTTTTTTACGATCTACAACACCTTGGTGCTTTAGGGGTGTCTAGGGAAAGGAGGGGCTGAAATATCGCATTAGCTCTGCAGCAGGTGAAAAATGTGTCCCATTCAAGCCCGAGGACAGGAAGAATGCATTACTGTACCACCATGGGGCCAGACCGTTTATATTGTTTTATTGATCAGCTGTCTTTTTGAAAACTATTTGAATTTGCCATAGAGTATTTGTGTATATGATGGTACCCTGTCTTATGTCTGCAAGAACTTGAAAGCTTTCTGCCTGCTTCTGAAGTATGTAGCATTGTCTGTAGGAGATACGGTCATTATTGGGAGCTCCTTCGGAACAGACCATTGTTGTTTCCTGTGGGGGGTGAGAGAACAGCTCCAGACGTCTCTGGTCTAGTTACGTTGCCTTTTTGCTCGTTGACCGTCTGACTGAGGTCATGGCTCTTCTGCCACCATGAAAACAGTGTATGAAACACTCCTCACAATGGTAGATTTTAGGTGGAGGATCTAGCTCTGTAGCTCAGTAAAACACATAGGCTTCTGAGGGCTGCGTGAAAAGGCTGACTATGTATTCTGCTGGAAAAGGTGTTTTAAAATCATATTACTTGTCTATATCAAGAAGTATTTTGGTGTCTTCTGGTCACTGCTCTTCCCTAAACCACAGTGCTTCACTGGTGCCTGTAACGACTTGTAATTGTTTATTGAAGGAATAATTCAAACCACACCACTGTCTTGTAATTGTTCCGGTGGTCCGCGTTACCCTCTGTCGTCAACATCTTCCAGGATGTCGGGGGCGTCCGTGCCAAGCTTGTGGTGAGCGGATTCCCCCCGCGAGTCGGAGCGTACCATTATGCGTCCACAACGTGACGTTTTGGCATCTGGAGACAGAAGGGTTCGAAGGCTGCTGCACGTCCCGTGAGACTGTCAGGCTGAGTGACAGCAGGCCGGTAGATATCGCCTGGAGAGCTTCAGGACAGAAACAGCATGTGGGGTTCTGCAAAACGGGGAGTATAACAGCTTCCTCTGACATCTGGTGGAGATAAAAGCGGACACGCTCTGAGCAGCAAAAACAACACAAGAAAAGCTACTAAAACAAGAAGGCAGCGATTGGCTAGATGTCCTCACTGGCTCTTATTAAATCTGTCAAGCGCTCAGACACATTCCCCGCTGGCTGTGGCACGTTTCACAGTCATGGCTTGTGACCATCACTGCAGCTCCCTGGGTCTCTGGGGCCTGCATTCTGTCCCAAACTATGTAGACAGGACCCCAATCCCTCTTTTTTTCTGCTACAGAATAAATGTTTTCGGTTGCTCAGGCCTGCGTCTGCTCTGAACTCCCTTTCTTTTGTTTGCGAAGACGACCACCCGCCATACACCCGCCATACATGTAAGACAGGTATTCCTGGGCTGTGTGGCTGCAGCAGCACCTGCACACTGCATAAGGGATCCAGTGCAACAGTATTCGACGTGGCCTGTCATCTGCTTGCCTGCATTTGCCTGTGGCCTGTGCTGGTGTCGGAGAAATTTTCCCGAATTGTAAAATTCTGATGTTTATTGCTTGAAGCATACTCACTGTATAATTTAATTTCAAAGGCTCACGTTACAAAGCTTTTCATTTTCCGATGGCCGAGGTAACAGAAGGTCATACTGAAGTTTCCAAAACATGCAAGATACTTTGTAGATATAATGATGGACTGCCACCCCAGACAGGGTGTCCCCTGCATCAAGCCTCATGTTTCTTCGGATAGGGTCCAGACTCACCGCGACCCTGAGGTCTGGGTGATGGATGTATGGGTATAAAAATCATTCGTCGTCGAGAATGACATACTACTATATATTCTGCCTTGATTTTTGTTAGAAGAACACAAAGCAGGAAACATGATGATGTTTTTTCCAGCGCTGAGGAAGATAACAGGCCAGGAGGCCATTCATCTAGACCGGTGTTTCCTAACCCGGTCCTCGGAAACCCACAGCGGTCCACGTTTTTGCTCCCTCCCACCTCCTTGAGCAAAAACCTGGATAGTCTATGGGTCCCCAAGGACCAGACTGGGAAACACTGATCCAGACACATCCAAGCAGTACATCTGTGGGTCACGGTCCAGTAACGTGCCAACGCAGGTTCCAAAAAGGGAAGAGAAAGGAAAGAGCATGACCCCTCCCAGCGCTCTCCTGACTACCACAAGAGGTCTGGTGGAGAGGCAGCTTGGAAAGGGATGGTGCTGGTGTTTGGCGCAGTGCCACAGTGCTAATACTCAACTGACTGTGAGAACAAACCTGAGGACTTAGTGGTGATGAGAAAATCACAGGCTCAACCCTAGACGAGTAACGGCAGTGTCAGCGATGGCTCTTAACCGAATATGGTTATTGGTCTTTTTGTTGTTGTAGTGCTTTTTTTTTTTAAAGAGTTAGAAAATGAGCCATTCAATTTTGGGCCGTCGGCAACACTCCCTTAAATCTCGCCTCCCTCCTTGCTTGAGAAGCATTCCCGGGAGCAGGCTCTTGATGCCTTCGATGCTGCGGAATCCCAAGCTGACATGGAAGACGAATGGGGCTCGGACATGGCCATTAAGGGCCACCGCGAGCCCTACAGGCTGAGGGATCTGGGGGCATTGTACCCTTCAGAAGAAGCCACCTCGCCTGGTCTGCTTGGCTCGGCATGTTTGTGGCAGCATTTGGGCTGTGAAAACACGCGTAAAGTCTCTATAAGTATTTCTTGGAATGTCTTGCTCTTATGAAAAGTTTCACTGAAAGCAAATTGACTTGAGGGACTGGATCAGTGCCCCCCCCCCCAAACTAGAGCTTTTATTTTTCTCTATAAAATGTCTACATTAAATGATATGCTCTAATTATTTCAGCAGAGATCTGCACTGAGTATCCTTACAAAGGAATAACTGTCACACCAGTGAACACGCATGATAAGTTTGCAGGGTGGTGATGTTTCCATCAGTTATCCTGCACAGCTACCTGAGGGCTGTGGACCTCGATACTCAGAGCGCTGTGTGCCAGCTGATGGCCTAGTCTTGGGGGGGGGGTG
>JAODLC010000050.1:18110240-18124967 GCA_026781145.1 Hippopotamyrus pictus
GATGGCCTAGTCTTGGGGGGGGGGTGGGCGGGATGTATGATGAACATAAGGAGGATCACATCTCCTATGGCACAGAGCTTTTTCTGTCTTTGCTTTCAACACTTACTACATCTGCCGTATGATCATTTTCTCTTCTGGGCAATGACTGTATTTTAATTTGTATTTTTTTGTTCTGCTGCATTTTGGGAACAGAATGCAGTTAAGTTCTACTTTCCACTCTGGCCACATATAAATGGTTTTTAGTTCTAATAATAAAATGATCCATTGAATATGAAGAATTGCCTTATAGTTCAGTGTTAATTCAGTAAATAGGACCCCGGCGTGTTTGTATTTACAGGGCATCGTTTTGTTCGGTTTTGTTTGAAAAATGTTTGTTTATATGGTGGCGATGTGGAGTAAGAAATTGCACATCGTTAGTTATTTTTCTTACTGCTAGTTTTCCTAGTAGCTGTAGCCCTCTTAATCAGCCCCGTACTGACAGAGCTGGATGTGACGTCAGCATTTAATAGGCTGACAGCAGAGCAGAATGAAGACTGGCTGCTTTTAAGATGACAGGGCATGTATGGGCTCTTTTATAGGTCCAAGCCACGAATAACATCTGCCTAGCTGTAGTAATACTACTGTAATGTTAGTGCTGCTGTATTCAATTTTTAGGATCTGAAGACACTTTAGAGTTTAGATCCTAAAAATCGATCTGTTAATTGCCCCCCCCCCCCGCCCCTTGTTAATACTGGGCATACTGGGGGTCTTCATCGGCACATTACAAGGTGGCATGAAAGGGATGTGAGTGCGGGAAGAGTCAAATTAACGTGACCAGTTTAAAAAATTATTAGTCTTCTTAAATTTCAAAAGAAAACATCACGTGTAGCCAGTTCAGTTCTTAGAAATGATCGAACCTTGTCGTGAGTTTTGCTGTGCACACATTTTTTGTGCATACATCGGTGCCGTCTTTGGCAGAAAGTCCCTGGATGGCAGCCAGCTGTCACGGTCAAAAGAGTAGAAGACTCCAGCTAGTGATGCTGTCTGCAGCTCGGTGATGTGATGGTGTCATTTAAGGGCACAGATTTTAGGGGACCTTTGAAATTGCCCCCTTCAAACCTTCTTTTGGTTTAAGTATCTAAACAAAAAGTTGACAACAGTTGCCTGCAAAGGTGGAAAGTTCAAGTCCAGAAAGGGAAAATCTACACCAGGCTTTTGTTTCAACTAGCCAGTTGAGTATGGAGTCACAATCACGGAGTATTCCGCTGGCTGGTTGAACCAAAAGCTTGGTCTGGATTTGTTACGTTCCGGACCTGAACTTTCCACCTCAAGTTGCCCCTCTGGAATTTTGAGAGGGTCCCAGACTAATGTGGAACTTCACTTACTCGTTAATTCCCATCAGTATTTCCATGACTACGTTAATAAACATGGCAAGATAAGCTGGAGGTAGGAAGTGCAGTGCTGGTTCCCAAGGTCTCTCCACTTCTGTGAAGCATCAACAGGGCCTCAGATTACTGAGCTCAGCAAGTCAGTGATGGTTTGGATGGTTACTAGGCAAATAGACGATACTTACCGTAAACCTTCCCCTAGTAGATTTAGTTTATTAGTTATCCGCTGAGTTATCCGCTGAGTGATATTTGACGATTAACAAAATTAACAAAATATTTCAACAATTAACAAAGTGACCTTGCCTTTATGTAGTTAATTTTGTTTTATCTGGGTACTCGTGGTTGCTAAGAGTCTTTATCAAATGAGCATTAACTAGTTATGTGAAACAGTTAAGAAAAGTCATATGTTTACTAAGAATACGGTACTTTAGTAAGTGGTAAGCAAGAATACTTTGTACTGCTTAATGTTGAAACTCATGTTTTATATATTTTGAAGGAGGAACATTAATTAACTCTTGATTTCAGTCCAGATATGAAGAGAACTTTAAAATGAGGTTAAATTAGATTAGTTCACATATCTCGCAAAATATATTTTCAGGCGCTGCTTTCCCTGCCATGTTCGGGGGGGTGAGGGGGCTGACTTAATGGAGCTCTGCTAGGACGAAGGTCTATTTTTAGAGCATTTCCTAATGAAATGACAGTACAGGACGCCCATTTTTCTCTAATTTGTTAATTTCTAAACTTTGCTTCCTAAGCATGATACATCTACTGTCATTACCAACTTTGGTTTATAATTTTTACATTTTTTTGTTGGTGAGCGGTTCAGTAGGGTTGATGCCATTCTCAGCCCTGTGTATTTGTAGAATGGAAACAGTGATTTTTATGGAAAATGAATGGATATTTGTAGGTTGTCGCTTGTACCGATTTTGCCTGGATCTGTTCTTGCAGGAGTCTGTCTTACGGTTACGTCTTTTTTTTTTAAGCTGTCAGAAAATTAGGCTTCAAAGCCAGAAACAAATCCTGCTTAATATCTGAGAACCTGTGCATGAGAAAATAATGACCCCTCTAATCCCAATATTAGCGCTTTAAAGCAGAATGAGAGCAGTGTCTTTTTAAATCCCTTTCCATAAGCCCCTTTCTGTCGGGAAAGGCAGTGCTTTCTGGATTAATGCCGTGAGGCTGAGAGGAGCCGCAGGGAGACGCGGACTGACTGAGACTCTCCGTGTTCAAACGGTGTTAATGAAGTCTTTTACGCTGTGTCAGGGTAACGTGATACACATAAAGAGATCACTCATCTTGAGCCCTCAGACATTTAGCAGCATAGTTTTAGCGTAATTTGGCACGACCTTGCTCTTTTTTAATCATGTTAACATAATTAGTGCCAGTACCCCAGTAACATGCTGCACTCCCAGTCAGAGTGACAGGCCCAGATAGAGTTGCTGTGAATAAGTATGATATTAATGTGTGAGGCCCCCCGATGAAGAATAACCCAGTCTCTGGAAATCAGATTCTGCTAGCACCAGCAATCTTCAGCTTTGTTCAGGAAAATGCTACTCAATCTGCAGGCCCAACTGAAATATACACACACACACACACACACATACATATGTCGGGTAAACATATCTTTATGGGGACCACTCATTCATTTCTATGGGAAAAATGCTAACACTAACTATGACAACCTTAACCCAGCCCTAACCTTAACCATAAGTAACCAAACAAAATATGAGACTTTTTTTGTTTTTTTGATTGCATTGACATTCACGTCAAAATAACAGGTTTTTATTAGACTGTGGAGGACATTTGGTCTTCACAATGTAACATAAGCTAACCTACATACACATGTACACATATACATGTGTCATGGTAACATGCAATATACATAACCCATATATATATATATATATATATATATATATATATATATATAATGTGTGTGTGTACTGTAGGTTATAAATCAATGTAAAAAATTATATACATAACCCATATATGTGTGTGTGTGTGTGTGTGTATATAGGTTATGAATATATTAAAAAAATTACTCATTGCATAGTGATAAACCACAGTTAATTGCACCATACCTACCTATTTGGCAAAAGTGGTTCAAAATAATCAAATGAGAGCACCAAATGATGTAATTTTTCTATATCTAAAAATGAAGGTATTATCAATTGCTCTACACAAAAAAAAAAAAAACAAATACTGTATTTCATTGTAACAGAGCTTTGTTTAATTTCATATTTGTTTAATGGATTAACTTAAACTTCTGATTAGCAGATTATTCATTTCCAACAAAAATGCAAGTACAAGCTGAATTTCAGCACTTTCAAAAAGGCATTGAAAGGCATTTACCACATAAATGCACATATGACCGCAGGTACTCAGCTGGCGGATCGACACACTGTTTAATTCCAACCGCATGATAGAATCTAAAACTATTTGGCAAATGGCTCTAAAAACAAAAGCCTGACAACCACTGAAAGTGCAGTTAATAACATGAAAGATTTTAAGGTTTTAAGGTATTAGCCATCAATAAAGTAAAACAAATACTGCACATTAGATTTTTATGTGTGCCTTTGTCCGGCAATTTTTTAAGACAAATAAACCTTTGAGGGACTAACTGAATATTTTCATTTTAGCTTTGAATTCTGGGATTCTGTGCATTGCCCTAACCTAACCTCTTGCGTTGTTTAGAACCATGGAGAAATCTTATAGGTCCCTATTATCTCTAAAATCTTTGCTCATACTATGGGGAATCATTTTGGGAACAAAGTACTGCATGCAATCAAATCAAAAGAAATAATAGTACATTAACACAATAAATTTCCTAGCCCTGTATATATAAAAATAACATCTACTTTTATCAAAGAAGAATTTTAATCATTCATACTGTACATCTAAGGCACGTCAGCCTAAAGTAAGATTCTGTCAGACAAATCTTCACCACAGGGACAGGCTACAGACCTAAAATATCCATCCCACTCCTCTGAAAATGGGAATCAAACCAGTCAGGCTTATCTGTGTTTCATTACGCGAATGTAAGCACTCGGATGGTGATCAATCGCTAAAGCAATATAGAAGAAGATGCCAAAGTCCAGCCCCCTTCCGACGCGCTACATCTGACAGGCTCACGCTAATTTATTCATCGCTTTCTGCTTTGATAATTTCCCGACGTTTTCCTGAACCACAAACCACAGACATGGGATGCTGTGTTTGACCTGAGTGCCCAGCCTGATTAAGTTGCTCTCCAGGACCTCCAGCACATGTAGCTTCCAACAAGATAGTATGTTTGTAGTTATGATTTGTAGATGTAATACTTTCTCTATTTACAGAACGCTGCCTTTTCTTGCACGCTACAGCTGTCGGCTGGTGAATTTTAAGGCCATCAGTCAAATGGCTAATCTTGTAAAGTACTGGTTGTGATTACATTTATTCCGTAGCATCAAGAGTTGAAATTGATACGCCAATATATCGTAGAGCCCTGAGCCAAATGGAGAAATACAAAGCTACTGACTCATATTGTCCATCATTGGCAACGAACAGCAGAGCCCACGTGATACGTGACTTGCTTTCTAAGCGGCCTTACTGGAAGAGAGGTATCACTCCCTGGATGGTAAACACCAGACACTCAATACTAGTATCCATCATGGAATAACTGAGAGTACATTGATTAGCACACTGCCCGGTCTTCTTAAAGCACCTCATGCCAGTCATCCTCCAGTTTGTTCAAATGATGGGAAGGTCACTGGATCAAATCCTAGGGTTGGCAGAGGGGCTTCACCACTGGGCCCTTGAACAAGGCCCTTAAACCCCAGTTGCTTCAAAGTCTGTCCCTGGTTTCTCAATAAAATGTATGTTGCTTTGGATAAATGAGTCTGCTAAATAAATAGAATGGAAACATACAAATGAACGTTTGCGTTCGTTTACATAAAGCGTAAATGTACTGTAAGCGCCTCGTCTCGTGAGTCCAAATCCACTCACAGCCCTACGTGTATGTTCGGTCTGTCTTCATCTTCCAAAGACTCTTGCTCACATGACATTTTTGACTTTGAATTGATCTTACTGTGGGTTGTGTGTGTCCTAGCTGATGGACTGATATCTCTGTGGGAAGGTTGGATTCTGGTCACTGTGACCATATATTAATAAGCAGTGTGTATTAATTTTTCCAGTGTGAAGGACACACTGGAATGCAGAGCTTACTCAAAACACTAGGGCAGCTGTTTTGTATAATAAATTATTTATAGATGGCAGTAAGTCCAGCTTTTGCTTTGAACTTGCCGATGACCCTGCTGTGTTACTGCTTATGTAACATAGACTTATCTAATGATTTGTTGGTAGAATGAGAAAATACTTGGTAATAATTTGCATGCCTGCACAATGAGTAGTGGACAGAGAAGGTCACAGTGCACTGCCTCAGCAGTGAGCACAGGCGTGAGTGTCGGCTTTGCGGAGGCGCTTCATCAAGCCAGTTACGTTTTAGCGGCGGTGATGATCAAGAGTTGGTGAGGAATGCCATCTAGCTGTAAAATTCCAAACAAGGCTGAAAACGGGTACTCAGCCTGGGCATGGCCATGTGTAACACCCTGGAAGTTAGAATCTCCCCTCAGTGGGGGTACACTGTCCACATCCACAGTGAGTCAAGTGTCATCATTCACACTGATCCATTCCACTTTCTCCTCATTCCCTGTATTACTGGGACCTGCTGTCTGACTGTGACCCCAGATTAGGGCTCTGAGGTCTTTGAAATGTCTTTCTTGTATTTACTTCCCCAGCCAAACAGAAATTTTACACTTATTTATGTAGGAGGCTTTTGGACGTCCCGTTCCCTCCCTGTCCAGTCCGCCCTGAAAGGAGAATCCCCAAATAAATTATGGTCTGAGCTCCCTTGGTCACATGGTCCTGTTCAATAAGCCGTCCAACTTCCCTACAATAATGTGTAAGAACATACCACATGCTATTTGGAAAAATTATATAATAACTGTTATTACTGTACTTTAACTGTAAAGACATGGCTTTTCTTAAAAATAAAAAAAGGATCAAGTATATCCAGTGTTAGATTAATGTAACAGGCAATTGAACACCAGCTTTTGTGGCATGCCAAATACACACACAACAAATACATACCAAATACACACAACAGAACTGTAACACTGAGGGAGCCATTTTGAAGTACTTACATAAAACATCTGATTGGATTGAATATATGAATGAGGCATTGACACTCCAAACGCAGTCTATGCTCCTATCCCACAGAGGTCTTGTTTTCTTTATTTTAACGACATTTCCTTACGATGTTTATTTCTCCAGTACTCACCCATTTAAGTGCGGAATAAGCAGTGGCAGTAGCCAGCCCTGAGCCATTGTGCAACAGTAGGCTCATCTAACAAACGGACCTTCGTTCTCAGTCTGTGCTCATGTTGGACATGCAGAATATCATCCAGGAGGCCTCCATTTGCTTGATGTTACATGCATTTGCCAGCTATTATGGTATCCGTGTTTTTCTGAGGCGACACTGGGGTCTGCATTGGGTTGAGTTCTGACTGAGGTACTGTATCTAAAATTAACAAATGACTCCACAACCCATCAATGTAGTGAACAAAGGAAGAAGAGAAAGTAAGAAGGAAAAATATTCTGCAAAAAATCTGCAGCATGTTAATAAATTTTGGGGTTCTTGGCCTCTTAGAAAACTTGGCACAGACAGGTGGGGAGGCGTACCTGCGGTGCCCAACATCTCATAAATCACACTAAACAACATCATCAGGAATATGTGCAGTTTTATTTGCATGGCACTATAAAATAAGTTCAGCTGGGTTTTTCCCCTTATAGCTGTGAAATGTTGCTTTACACCATCCAGATAATACACGAGCGATGTAATTGGATGTGACGCTCCTGGCGAATGGAGAGATCTGACCGCGGTTTACACAGCTTTTCCTAATTTTCATGTGTGGAATGACACACGAGAGTGCGATGGCGGCGGCGAGCTGACCCTGAGATTGAAACGTGCCCTCAAAACGCTCTTTTTGCACAGTATTCTAGCAGATGATAATGTCAGCAACACCTCCCCAGCTGCAAGGTCTCCAGCCCCGTTATGGTTTTACCATACAGAGAAGCTCCATTGTCCATTCTCTTCTCTCACTACATTTAATATCTTTCAGCAGACACAGAACACAGGGAGGCCTGTCAGTCATTCTTTCCCTTGCTGTCTTTCTGTCTCTCTCCCACTTTCATCCATTTTGAAACTGGAGTTGCTCCCCACCTATATCCCCATCAATCCTGCACCATCTGGACTTCATTAACCTCGCGCCCAAGACTTGGAAAGAGGGCAGCTCCATGTGTTCTGCGTCTTCTACGGGAAGCGTCCCAAGGAACGGGGGATGAAACGTGCGCGCGTGTGCGTGTTCTTTGTGCACGCGTGTATGCCGCGGGAATTCGAGAGGCATTAATTAGCGCTGGCAGGGCCTGTCTAAGCTGAGCTGATGGAGGTGGAATTGAAATTTTTGAACAACGTGGCCTGAAGTGCCTGGAAATATGAGATAAATGAATTGCTCGTTCTGCGCAAAAAAAACTTCAAAAGCTCATCGAAATTGTTGTGTTGTACACGGCCTGAGAGACAATGAATGGTTCTTCATCGTGTCCCACTAGTTGGCCTGTCTGCTTTTGTTACATGCACGGGTCACATGAATGCCGATCCACATAGAAGAGAAAATGACCAGATATATTTGTTATGGTACAGTGGTACAGTCAGGGGCTTCCCCAGTACATGTGTGGCTTTCTTCTGGATACTCCAGTTACC
This sequence comes from Hippopotamyrus pictus, assembly GCA_026781145.1. NCBI lineage: Eukaryota > Metazoa > Chordata > Actinopteri > Osteoglossiformes > Mormyridae > Hippopotamyrus > Hippopotamyrus pictus. Next base: position 18,118,401 of record JAODLC010000050.1, read on the forward strand.
TTCTTCAGTCCAAAAACATGCGGTTAGGTAAAGTGGGGTCTCTAAATTGTCCAGTCTGTGAGTGTGCACCCCTGCCATGGACTGGCATCCCATCCAGGGAGTCCACTGCCTTGTGTGCTGTGGTTCCTAGGACAGTCTCCAGGCTGACCGCGACCCTGGGGTGGATTAGTGGTTAAAGAAGATGGACAGACATAACTGTTTATTATGTGAGATATTACTTTCAGCTTGTATAGCATAAAAGATGCATGGTAACATGGCATGTATTGGCAAGCAGAACAGCTCACTGTTCACTTAAACCAGACTTGTATATCTCTGCGCCCCGTCAGGGTCAGGGAAACAACGTTCCAAACATCAGGACAGTTCCTCTACGAGGAGAGACTCAAAGAGGAAGTCACAGAAGAGTCTACGGGCCCAGGCACAGGAGCAGCACAGCGCTCACCTGTCTACGGCCAGGCCACGCCCCCGTCACCGCCGATTCGCCAGCTGGGACAAGGCCGCCGCCCCTCAGTGCCAGGCTCCTCTGTCCCAGTAACCTCGCGGCTGTTCATCTGTGGCTCACAAGTCCGGCGGCATTCGCTCTCTATGATCTTGATTCTGAGAAGGTGAATTGTGGCGAAACGGCGCTGGCCCGATAACCCATCAGAAATAAGGACAGGAAGAAGCCTGATAAGCCGGCACTGCGACTTAGTGGGGGGGGGGGGGTGCAGAATGTCATACAGGAAACCAAAGGATCGAAATGGAGCCAAGAAATGGGGGCATTTGTATAAACATATTTTTTCTGATGGAGATAGTTTCATATACAGCCCTTATGTTTATAATAATATGTACATTTGAGAGTAATGTATACAGAAACCATACATAGGCTGCAGTGTATGTTTCTTTATCTCAGCACTTAAAATGATTACTTCAAACTGCTTTTTGCTATTAATGTACATTGTGGAAGTTCTGTCCTTTAGCTACGCATGGCAATTCTGTTGTGTACGAAGTGCTGAATAGGTGCTTAAATATTCTTAAAAATGACTGTTTTTTCAGTACTTCCGCTGTGTTCAGAATGTGTAAACATTAAAATTATAATATGCAAAGACATAGCAGCCACATTTATACCATTTGTATGGTATCTGGGAATTATTTATTTTTTTTAACTGTGCTCTTTTTTTTTATTTTGAATGTTTCTAGAACATTCTTTCTTGTACAGCAACGCCTAATTTTGCTGGAACCCACACTAAGGGTGAACAGCGGATCAGTCTAATAAAGTCTGGAAAAGAGCTGCTGATCTTATTTATTAAAGCCAGCCTGCTAATTTCATTTGAATCGAGTATTTACAGTGCGACACTGAGTGTTTCCTGGTGTCGTTAACAGTAAATCAATAATGCAGTTAGGTGTGTATAATATTAGCCAGAAAATGTGTTTGGTGTCTTGCGATTGTGCATTTCATGGGAGTCTAATGAGGCCTGGTAATTATGTATATATAAAATTAGCTAATTGGCAAACCCGGGATCCATTACTCAGCAATCATGTATAATATATCCACACGTGTTTATTCTTATATATTACAGTTTCCACTTCAAAAGTTTTTTTCTGCACATTTTTCACATAAGTTTGAACTTTTTTGTTCACTTAAGATTCAGAGCTCAATTTATTTATTCCCCCAAGTTGCCAAAGTTTAATGGATGTCACGGCCAATTTAGGCTTGACTCATAGTAACTAGTGTCCTTTGAAAACGTGAGGCCCAAACAGCCAGCTAGTTTATGAAAGTATCACATAAATCATCTTTTTTTTTCAACATGCAGAACTTCTTTGAAAATTCAGCCCACAGACTAGATTTACTAAAACATAGGCTTCTCAGCTCATGCACACAGCTTCCAAATGGCCAGAGGTCATCACTGAAAATACTTTCCTTTTTTCTGCCCTGTGAGATTTGCCTAATTCCAGGTACCGTTTTCCTCTGCTTTAGATATAGCCGCAGGAGATAATATCACCGTGTTCTGGTAGTAAATCTTTCATGGCTGTGGGACCCTTTGTCCGGTACAAAGGAAGCCTGTTCCACGTAACAGAGTCGAAAACGCATAAATCAAAATGAATCTTCCGTGCATCCTGGTGGCGTGGGAGGTGTCCGTCTTTTCAAAGTGCTCCCCAGTGCAAACTTGCTTTACCCATTACAGCCTCTTATTGTTGCACATCTACAGTTTAATGAGCAAATCCCAGTTACCCTCCTGCAGTGACTTAAATGAGCCAATGTGAAAGAAAATGAAGAGTAAGATAAGGAAGACAGCTCTGGTTGAGTGTGTTTATACCAGCAGACAACACAAGAAAATTGTTTATAAAATAAAAGAAATCAAGAAATATAGGTTGCATGAATACGGCACTTTTTAGGTTTTTTTTTTTTTTCTTTTTTTTCTCAAAATGTAAAAGAAAAAACTTAAAACTAAAAAATACATAGCTTAACTGCTATTTTAACCATGTACAAATTCTATATACAGATACAGAGTTAGAGTGAGTAAGGTAAGTCCTTCCGGAGCCTATGGCATATTCATTATATACTTATGCCAGCTGCTTGCTGATTGGTAAATAATACCAACTATGCAGATTTGTGACTTGTGCATTGTGATCCAAATTCACTTTATTAGATTACTTGATATATATTTGAATTAGCTTTAGTTCCTTTAATTCCTCCATGTTTAGACAAGACATCCATTGTAGGCCGCAAAACAGTCTTTACGTTGGATGCTCTTTTGGATGGATCCGTATTCCAGCGAGGGACCTGAGTTTTATGACGTTAATCGGAGAAACAGCACTTTCACACGCCTCCTGAGATCTAAAACGCTAACCTACCCCCATCCATTGTGCAATGAGAATAAATATGAATGAATAGACTCAGAAAAATGTGTCTTATGGGCTTACATGCGCCCATCAAGCAGCGCTAATTCATTATTGATTGCTGACGCTGTCAAGTGCATATTTCAGGTTACACAGCCGGGCTTCATTAAGCTGCTTTTACTCAGTAAAACAATCATTATACGCGTCAATAAATGTGTTTATAAGGAGTAATTGCCTGTGACGGCTTGTGGAGGCAGCAAGAGGAAATGAAGCTATTGTATGCGAGGCATATGTGCCGTAAAAGCCGCGATTGTTCCCTACAGCGCCGTGTGACGGGAGTCACCAGGAACAGAAAGCCGGGAAAGGATGGCCGATCTGATCATGACTTTCTACTGAGCTTCACAAAAGTAAAACCTGTAAATCAGAGGAAAAGTCATTTTCATAAGAAAATTTATGAGTCTGCACACTACAGTTACCATTTCACAGGTCATAAAAGAGATACTCGATATGTTTTACATGAAGCCCCGAAATGCTGGGCCAGTGCGTCCCGTTGAAAATCTAAGGCCGCCTGCAATCGCCGTACATCCTATTTTCCCCTATTTTCACGGTGCTAGTAATTACTTGGAAATACATCTTGCCTGGATGTTTATTCCATTAGTGCGAAAGGGGAGGACACTGGCTTTTTAAAATGTTTTTCTAAGACGCTTGAGGTAATATTATCGACCAAGGGCCGTTTCCTTGGGCAAACCGCTTAATCGTCATCCTACTGGAAGTAAAGCAAGTGTGAAGAGCTGCAGAGTCGCATGTGCTCTTTATGACTCATGGCAACATGCGTCTCAAACCTGAGCAAAAAACCATTAAAATAAAGTATTCCTTTCCTGTGCCAGCTGAAAACAGTGGAAACACAGTTTGGTTTGGCTAATTCTTAAAGCAGCTGCAATGGACTAAAAATCCGGGATTACCATTCTTTGGCACACTTTTTCCACTCGCTTTGATTAAATGAGCAGAGCCGTCACATACTGAGGTTTCGACATAATTGAAAGTAAACCGCACTTTAACCCATTTTGGACTCCCTTCGCTTTCGATAAAGACATGGAGACTGACGTGTAACATTTGCTCTGCTGCTATCCCGATGAAAGTATATGAAATCTTCATCACAGTCACATGCTGCAGTGATTGCTGAGCACACTGCTTTGTGAGGAAGAGGATGGAGACAAAGAGCTGGGTTGGTAACCAGAGCAATACCCGTGGGCACGTCAAGGTACACTATCAGCTTAAATAAGATTAAGTTGGGCTTTATTGATCCCAGAGGGAAATTCCGGTGCATACAGCAGCAAGAATGTAGTGCACAGATGAACATCCATCCATCCATGTCCATTTATTCAGGGTCATGGGGAGGTCCGGAGTAAATGGGCACAAGACAGGGAATAGCCCAGGATGGGGCACCATCGCAGGGCACAGCCACATGGGCAATAACAAAAAGTCTGACATATAACCTAAACCATTTGGGGTGCCAACATCTGAGGGGGCACAGACTCGGCGGGGGGGTCAGTGCTCTGTCGAAGTGGACAGAGGGAAAGGTGTCAGGGGCACTGTTAGTTTAGTATGGCAGGCTCGAGTGTTGCACAGACCGTGATCGGCCCTGGAGGTGACAAAAATCCAGACGTTTTTTTCTACCAGGTTGGACTCAGGATACTTTAGATGTTTAATGCATATTAATGTGTGTGACAGATGTGACTGAAACAGCCTCACAGGTTATTTACATTTGGGAATTTAGCCGCATCACATTTTTATTAAACAGGTGTTACTTTCGTGCTATGAATGGAAATGGAAATGCTTCACGAACGTCATCTGTCTGTTATCAGTTTAATTTTAAAATGATTTTAATTCGTCAATATTCATAAAGGAAAACTAAATTTGCATACACTGCGTAAAGGTCGCTTCTAAAGCTTATTTCCTGTGTTGTGAATGTTTGACAAGCATTACCTGTGGCAAAAGTATTTTGAATAAATTTAAGATGCTCTGAAACCCAAAAAATATCAGTAGCATAAAGCTGTTTTGCGACATAATCTGGTACAGATCTAATTATGCGTGTTATGCAGCTTACACAGAAAATCAAGTTTCAAGAATAGGCAGCCCACATTTCACTAAGGAGCTGAGTGTCTGTATCAATGTGTGGTCTGGGTTACTTTTCCTAAACTGATGTTAAATGTCTTGAGGAAGCTTCTGTTTTTTCCACATTCTCTTTTCTTACTTTTTTCTGTTCTCCATACCTGAAATCACATACTGTTCAGGCTTATTTCAAAGGTTTATGTCTAAAGAGGTACACCAAGAACCAGGAAACATGCTGTAAGCGTAGGAAAATGGGATTATGTAACTGGTCAGAAATCCAGAGAATGGTGGATGATATTATAGTTCTTTAAAGAGCTTGTGCTATGCAAAAAAAAATGCTTTTGCACTGGATTTATACAAGAAACACAGTAGGTATTTACTTGTATGACATGAGGGCAAATTTATATTATAGAGCATATTAAGGTAATTGCTGAACATAGAAGGGATTTTTTGTAGCGTTTGTAGGGGGAGGGGAGGAGAACGTGAGGAAGGGCCAGGAATAATGTGACACAGGCATGATCATGTGACAGGTATGTGGAAAAAAATGTGGGATTTTTTTGTTGTTGTCATGTTTTCCTTTTAACGTGCAGCGTATGAAATCTCACACCAACAGTAAGAACAAAGAAAAAGAAAAATATTGAAAAAAATATATGGATGCACAGAGTGTCGGGGTTCATGCTTATACTCTTAACACCCCATACATACCACAGGGCCGCTAACATCCACTCGCTCATTCTGTCCTATGCTTCCTGTGGTCTGGCAGGCGGCAGCACACGCAAAGCGTGCATGTGACTCTGCTCTGTGGCGGCAGGCCAGTCAGCGCCGGTTTGGGCCAGATTTTGGAGGCCAGTCTGGCAGCTTGGTGGTCGGATGGTCATTTGACCGTGGGAATCTGTCTACAATTAAACGTGAGCTTTGTTTCTTCAGCTCTCTCTGTCAGTGGCCGTCACCTTCCTTACGCCTGTCTCCATAAAGTTTGACCATCTCCTGTTTTCTTCTCCAGCTCAATAGACCCTAATCTGTCAGCAGGTGTACATTTCACAGAGGGCTGCACTTCTGGTTTCTAAGAACGTGTCTGCTTGGCTTGTCAGTGACTTGCGGTTGACCTGCTGGCTGGTTCTAACTTGTGCCAGTTGCCTGTTGGACATTCCTCTTGCTGAGCTGACTGATGTGGTCAGCGAGTGATGGTGGTCGGCTGCTCGTCTGGTTGTTGTCTAAATTGATACCACGTGTCAGACCTATAGGAACAAACCAGGAGTGGGGAGATGTTCTTGCTCCACACCAGTGGAATTCCACCACATTTCTTGACTTGGAACAAAGTATAAATTCCTCTTTAAACAAAATCGTCACATGTTAATGGCTTTAAATGGGCATATTTGACATATGTGATATGTCACTCTATACCTACTTCTGGGACAGCCTCCAAGATCATTGTAACCCTATACAGGAATAAGTTGTGTCGAGGATGAATGGATGGGTGGATGAATGGATTACACTCAATGATCTTGGAGGTTGTCCCAGAAGTAGGTATAGAATAGGACATACTGGACATGACGCCATTCCATCACAGAGCATTCCCATTCACTTCCCATTTATGAGTGCAAAATATGGGTTATACGGGGGGGGGGGGGGGGGGCC
>JAODLC010000050.1:18139465-18162799 GCA_026781145.1 Hippopotamyrus pictus
CGCAGCCTCTGCGACTTGCTAATCGCGTTGTTTCAAATCGCGATTTCGATTTGAAATCGATAAATCGTGCAGCCCTAATAGAAAGGTGCAAACTTTAATGCAGATGGAACAGCATGTTATTTTAAAATTGAACAATCAATATCAAGAAGGCAATGTTTCCCACTAGATGGCAGCATTTACATAATAATATGACTAAATGACTCGAGACGACAAATACCATTGATCATTGTACAACAATACCCCGCGTGCATATATACGTAATAAGACATAAATATATAACAGTAAAGTGTATAGTTCAGTGCAGGAAGTATACATGAAACAGAAACACGATTTGTAAATACAGAAGGTGAATACCTTAATGCAAGAGTCAGTGTTTGTGTCCTTTGAGTTGGGTGATGTTATGGATGAACACTAGAATAATGAATATATAGGCATAGTATAGTTCACATTTATTGTACAGCTCTAGTTTATTTTCAGGGGAGGGGCATGGATGGACAACAGTAAAAGGGGCGGTATATCCGAATAGGAAATATTACAGCCGTCACCGCCTGCTTTCTATAAAGTGAAAATAAAAACGTTTTTTAAATTGCACAGTAATTATATGGTTATGTCTTGTTACTCGTGTGCTTGTCCAGAAAAGTTATAGTAAAATATATTTCCCCAATTTCTTCTAAACTTTGACTAAATCAAACATTTATATAAAGCACTCTGCCGATCACTTCGCATTCCACAATTAGTATACCAAACAATGAAAGGACTATTAGGATTTTAACTAAGAGTGAACTACCAAAGAGTACGAAAATGTCACCATAATTTAAAGTAACTTTTTGGACACATTTTTATGCCTTTAAATAAAAAGCTTATAATAATGGACTGGTTTTAACGAAAGCACTAAGGACATTTTGCTCGATACTAAACCCCCACCACCCCGTGTTGGGTCGGCACCGAATCGGCGATACCAACCATGGTAATACTTGGTATCGGATCGAAAAGAAAATCAGTACTATCGCCCGTCCATACTGGGGACATTTTTGAAAATCGGTGTCCCGCCTTTGACGAATGACAACACTGAGAGCCAATGAAAATGGGGGAGCAGTCTGGGAAAGCCTATCGGATTTCGGGACGCTGGCGCCAGCCCGCCCCCCTGCAGGCCCGCTGGTGACCCCTGTCGTCGTTTATTTATGATGCAGGTTTTCATCATGAAGTTTGAAGGTGTGAAATATACTTAGTTAAGTTTTAAACATTTGCGGTGCTCGGTTTCCGTGCCTGTCACTGTGAGGGCGCAGGCTGGCCTGTCCTGGAGTGAGTGAAACGGCGGTTTGAAGAAGCCGGTGATTTTGGGTAAAAATGGAAACACCGAGCGGCCGTGACCAATGAGTCACAGATGAGTAAATACGGCGCCGCAAACCGCCATCCAGGCGGCGCTTCCGTCCTTTCCTCTGCTGCTGTGTATGTAGGTTGTTTCTTCTGCAGACCATGTCCTGTTTTCAGCTTTTTGGCATCTGATTAAGGGAGGGTTGGTGTGGTACCAGTGATGATAGAATGAAGCAGAAAATGCTCAGTTAGTTCTTTAGCTCATTGTTAATCAAACATTTATTTTGACTGAAGACGCACACTGAATGTGCTAAAATTTGCGATATGCAAATTAATGCATTTTAGAAACTATGTTTATGTATAATTAACCAATCCAATAGACAGACATAATGGAAAAAATGTGGAAGCACAACAGTAATGAGAAAAATGAGGAAGCACAATACATATAATATTAGAACATAAGAAGAATGAGACCCTTCGTATTTACACATCACCCCGGGTGGCTGGGTCTCCCCACAAATGGAGATCCCACCCACCTAGCCAGTGCACCTTATACCTGCATGGTGGCGTGGGCTGCCCAGAGGACCTATTTTGTAATCCTTGGCCACCCCCCAAATTCTCAAACATTTACAGGACATCCTGCAGCGCCTGTTTGACGAGAGGGTGCCTGTGTACTTCTCTGAATTGTGCCCTGGGAGTGGCTGCCGGCTCACGTTCCTCGCTGAGGAAGAGGCGCGGCCAGCCAGAGCTGACGTGTGCTGAGGGAGGCCCGGATTGCACTCAGCTGGCGCCCATCTGCTCACGCTGCCTCCTCAGCTAAGGCAGAGCAGCCAGATTGATACGGGACCCAGCGCAGTAGAGAGAGAGGAAGGACCAGAGAGAGAGAGAGAAACACAGAGCAGGGGTAGAAACTAATGAGAAAGAGAGAGAGGGACTGAAAGTGAGACAGACAGGTCTGTCATTATGGCGCCCGGCACTGACTGGGTCTTTTCGGACCCAGCGGCAACTACCTTCTTCTGGGTGCTGGCCCTCGTACTGGCCACCCTCCTGGTGTGGGCTGTGTTCTTCTGCTGTGCTGCCTGGAAGCACGACTCCGCATTCCTCGGGGATAGACGACTCACAGGTACGTTCATCTCTGGTTTCTTCAATGGCATGGAGGGGAAAATCTACAGAATATATCCCTAATGCATGAGAGTCTATTCAAGAAATGCATCTTCCTGCGGAAAAAAGTTTTATTTTAAGCTTGTGTGGGTTTCCCAGGCAACGTTTTTCCATTTTCCCAAAACTGCCTCTTTCCTCTGGTGTGGTTGGCTAGATGTGCCTCAAGAAGGACTTTTAGGACCATTGTCAGATCACTAGAAACAAATGAACGTTTACTTTGCATGTGAGATGGCTGTGCCATATACCTCAGATGCAGACATAAATGTTACAGAGAAGTAGGATCATTTGTTCTTTTCTGCAAGGCTTAGGTGGGATATGAACACATGGATGCCCAAGTGTAGGTACATATATGCTCTGCAAAGACAGCCATGGCATGCTGAATGCCATCATTAGTTGCAAGAGAATCTTAATATTTGTAAAAACCTTTTTTTTTAATGAACTCCTTATCATTTTACATTGCATTTTACAAGTTCAGCCTGACAGTCAAAATCAGTTTTCACCTCGTTCTTCTTTACTCACGTTGTCTCTACCTCTGCCTAGAGGAGAATTTCTTCTGCTGACCTTTGACCTTCCTGCGACTAAGATCATGCACTCACACGTCCCCCATATACTTCTCACTCATTGGGATGCATTGGTGGTCAGCTTTCAACTGATCCAGTTCATAACCACACAGAATAATCTTCCTAGAGCTTTCCACTCCAGGGAAGTCACCATATAGACTTTGGCAGGCTGTATCACTCTATGTTACTGAATAGTATACGTAGGATCCATCCATCCATCCATCCATTTTCCAACCCGCTTTATCCTTATTGGGTCGCAGGGGGTCCGGAGCCTATCCCGGAAGCAACGGGCACGAGGCAGGGAACAACCCTGGATGGGGGGCCAGCCCATCGCAGGGCACACTCACACACCCGTCACTCACACATGCACACCAACGGGCAATTTAGCGACTCCAATCAGCCTCAGCATGTCTTATTTTATTTTATTTGCTTGGACACTCTTTAAGTGAATGCTGAGTATTAAACCTGTTTGATCTCTGCTTTGTCAATTCCCATAAGACCCTTCTGAGTGAATAAGGCAACTCTGTTTCACTTCTCTTTACAATGTTATGATGATGCTTTGAAATGTAATTATTTTCTCTCTTTCTCTCCCCGCTTCATTTGCCTGATTCAGTTGGTTCCCCCGTGATGTAAGCAATAGTACTTTCATACAGTGGATATGAGGCAAAATCACTTTGCATTATGCTTAATTTACCTTTTTCTTTTCCTTTCCAGAAATTACTAAATCATCAAAGAAGAAGCAACTAAGCCAGGTAGTTATAAGAATGACATAAAACATAGTATATTGTCCATATTTTCAGTCTACAGTAACACAATCTCCAGTAAAATGAACTTGGTCCCTCTCTGATCCAAAAGGTTATTCATTTAACAGCCTCCAGGGGGAGCTTTAGTCTGCTGATGGGATGCTCTCTGTCCACATTCTAAAAAGTCAGCTTCAAAGCTGAATCCATAACAGTAGTAGTAGTAATAATATTAACAGGAGTAATAATGCTTGGAATTAAGTAGTATAATCTAAGCATTACAGTTTTTAATTTTGCTGACAATGTCTTGATTTCCTGGTAGAAAATGGTGGGTTGGTGGTGGGGCATGGCTGCATTATTGCCACATACCACATGGGTGCTGGAGGACCATGCAGTGCACAGTACTCCTGCACAATTTCCATACTCCGCTAAATGAAACCTGAGCTAAGTTGTATGCAGTGCAGTTAACGAGAGTATGGCACCTTTTTATGGTGTATTCATATGTTAAAGGAGGATAACTGCAACAGCTGTACGTATGGAAGCTGCAAAGGATCCATCCATCTGTTTTCTATAACGACTTGTCCTATTCAGGGTCGCGGGGGGGTCCGGAGCCTATACTGGAGACTACGGGCGCAAGGCAGGTAACAACCCAGGGTGGGGCACCAACTCATCGCCGGGCACACTCACAACTATGGGCAATTGTGTCATTCCAGTTCACCTCAGCATGTTCTTGGACTATGGGGAAAAACCGAAGAACTCGGCGGAAACCCCATGACAACACGGGGATAACATGTGAACTCCACACACATGGAGTCAGAGCAGAGACTCGAGCCCTGGTCCCAGAGGTGTGAGTGCTAACCACTGTGCCACCCTGCTGCAAAAGAGCTTCTCTGTAAATGACAACTTCAGTGTGGTTCACTGTAGCCCTCTGTCTGAGCCAATGAGAAGCAGAACAGCTCAATATTTCAAATTACTGGGATGAAAGCCCTGCACCACATCCTACGTGTTTGGTGTATAACTCCAGCCGGGATTGGATCAGGGCCCTGTCTGCATGAGCTCAATTTGGATCATTAGTAAGCTACCAACACTGCCCACGCATGCTACGGCATGTCCCCACATCGTGGGCAATCGCAGCCTGTGCTCCATCTCGGAATGAAGGTACCGCTGGCAGCAGTGTGGGCACATGGGCCGGGTTGGCGTGTCTGCTGTAGGTTGGCGCTGGAGGCCCACTGACAGCATTCTGGGTTTGATAAAGTGAGACCCAAAGAGATGGTACAAGATGAGACGAGACACAAAGGACACGCTCTGTCTGTCCATGGCAATGAGGAAGTCGAGTCATTTCCCCTCTGAGCACAAGACTGGGAACATTGGGTGCATTTCAGAGCTGGATTCCGAGTGTAAATATCACCTGATTTTGCTTATATGAAAGAAGGGCTGAAGACTGAAATTCATATACATACCTTGGGCTCTGAGTCAACATATCCTCGTTGCAATCTAGATTATATACTGGTAGGCCTAACTCTTTACTATGTGTAGGTATAGAACAAACTTAAATAATATTAGAAATCGGGATTGTTATTGGTATGGCTAAGAGTAGGTTAGCACCAAGGTTTATTATAAATATAAAACCTAATGGGGTGGTGCAGTGACCTGCATTGTTCCCTCACACTTCTGGGACCCGGGTTTGAGTCTCTGCCCCGGCTCCATGTGTATGGAGTTTGCATGTTCTCCCAGTGTTTTGGTGGGGTTTTCTCTGGGTACTCTGGTTTCCCCCAACATGCCAAAAACATGCTAATGTGAACTGGTGTTGGCAAACTGATTGTACAGTAGGTGTGCCTGTGCGAGTGGGTGGTGCGTGAGTGTGCCATGTGATGGGTTGGCACCCCATTCTGGGTTGTTCCTGGCTTTGTGCCCAAAGTCTCCAGGACAGGCTCTGGACCTCCTGAGACCCTGAATAGGTGAGTACAGAAAAAAGATGGATAAAAATGACTAGAATATATTAAGTGATGATAAGAAAGCATTTCTTCTCAACCTGTACAGAACTATGTAATATTCTGTTGCTATTAAACTTCAGAACAATGCAGTTAATCGACAAAATAGGAAATTGTAGTAATGACTCACACCTGTCCCTCGTTATACCCTTGTTAGCTGTGTTAGGACTGCATTGTGCCAAGTGTAAAGTTTGGTGGAGGGGGGATTATGGTGTGGGGTTGTTTTTCAGGGGTTGGGCTTGGCCCCTTAGTTCCAGTGAAAAGTAACTCTTAATGCTGAAACATTTAAAGCCAATTTTGGACAATTTCATTCTTCCAGCTTTGTGGGAACAGTTTGGGGATGGCCCCTTCCTGTTCCAACATGACTGCACACCAGTGCACAAAGCAAGGTCCATAAGGACATGGATGAGCGAGTCTGACCTCAACCCAATAGACCACCTTTGGGATAAATTAGAGCGGAGACTGTGAGCCAGGTCCTCTTGTTATAATACCACTGACAGTTGACGTGGAATATTTAGTAGCGCGGAAATTTCACAAATGGACTTTTTGCACAAGTGGCATCCTATCACGGTAACACGCTTGAATTCACTGAGCTCCTGAGAGAGACCCATTCTTTTGGAAATGTTTGAAGAAGCAGTCTGCATGCCTAGTTGCTTGATTTTATTCACCTGTGGCTATGGAAGTGATTGGAACACCTGAAGTCAATGATTTTGTAGGGTTGTCCGAATACTTTTGGCAATATAGTGTATGTACAGTATATATAATACATAGAGAGTAAGAGTAAGAGCTGATAGCAGGTCCAGCATTAGTATTACTGTGGTAGAGGCATGTGTTGAGGTTCTTTTATCCTGTTCTTCGATTTCAGAAGAAGAAGAATCCAAAGCCAAAGGGCAGCCTAGCTGCACCTGTGCCGTCCCCTGACACAGTGCCGTCTATGGGAGAAGAGGCTTTGGCTGGCATGAAACAACGGAGCAAAAAAGTACCAAAGTCAGTGAAAATATTGGAACCATCGGTTAGAGCAGGCAAACACAAGGTAAGGTACTACCTCTGCAGTGCTGACTCTCAAAGGCAGTCCTAAGGGGCTACCATGTTCTGATAATCATATCCCTGCGAGGTAGAACGGAACAATCTGCGTAACGATAACTGGGTGCTTTAAGCACTCAGACAGACTGTAAAACAACTGCAGTACAAATAGCACGGAATGTGATGGCTCAAATGCAGCAGTAATTTTATTGGGTGGCATGGTGACATCACATCTTGTGCCCTTAGCTGTGTGTCTATTTCTGAGATATCTGTGAATTACATTGTGGGGGCCAAATGTCCCCACAACCTGATAAAAACCTGTTATTATAATGTCGTGGGGACCATTGTTTCAGTTACCACAGGGGGAAACTCAATGTTATACAAATCTCTGACTGTAATCAAAAAACTAAAAATGCCAAAAGTCTTGTTTTGTTACCTATGGTTAAGTTTGGGGCTGGATAGGGGTTAAAGTGGTCATAGTTGGCATTAGGGTTATGCCCACAGAAATTAATGGATGGTCCCCACAAAGATACGAGTGTGTGTGTGCGTGTGTGCATGTGTGTTTTCATAAGTTTCCTCTCCGCCTCGTTCCCTCTGATTCCTTGATTCTGTCACTACGTTGGATAAGCTGTTCAGTCATGCGTTTTGCTTTTGTATTGGATTTACTTAATAGATTTTGATGGCACTTAATGACCCTCAAAGAGACCCCAATAAGACCTTAATGACACTTTAATAACAGTGGGTGATGGAACTGGTTGGAGTGTGGACATTTCTTGATGTCTGGTGTGATCTGAGTAGCTCAGTCTGGGAGGAAACAAATATAGAAAGTGGATGAAATCAAATCAGGGGTTTGCCTCTATTATGTAATGAAGTATTAACAGCTGTATACTGCATGCCACCTCCGTCCTTGAGATCCTGAAGTATCCCTGCCATTTGCCTTTAGTTTCCCTAGCTAGAGGACAGTTAATCCCTCAGCAGACCTTAGCTCACACGGTGGTAATTTAGCATAAATACTAACAAGACACAACAGAGGACTCAGTAATGCCAATATTATGAAAACCTTTTTGGAAAGTTTTTTTCAAAATAATTTTCAAAGGCTCCTTCCATCTCCGATTCAGCAGGAGTCCTGGGAGTCCATACTAGATTTACGGGAAGTTCGGCAGGCTCGGACGGGAAGCCCGGCTCATCGGGCCAGCATTCCCCGCAGTTGGCTGCTGTTGGTGCTGGGCAGCTTGAGCTCACAACACGGGTCTGGGGGGCGGGAGGACAGCCCTCCTATTGAGCACACTGCCTGGACATGGGCAGCAAACCAGAGTGGCTCAAAAACAAAGCATCAGTCAAGCAGGCACTTCAAAGAGGCTGAGGTGTTACATAAGCAGTTTGATTCAACGGGATCGTCACTGGCTGAAGGCCGTCCATACACAAAGCTGCAGCATTGTGTTGTAAATCATCCATCATTAAAAGATGTGACTTCTTTTCTTGCGTACAATAGGACTGCATAAGGTGTTTTGTAGTGTAGCTCCTATTCTGCTTTTGCTTGCTGTGTGCACTTTTTTTTGTTTTTTTGCTAACTACAGCTGCCTGTCTTCTGCTATTTCCTATGGCATGTGTGCTGTAGAGGAGCTGAGGTACCTTAGATCAGTTCTGCCCTGATTTATAACCCTGGTTTGAAGGGGCAGGGAGCTGGAGGTTTGTAGGAGACTCCTGAGTCCTGAGCATTGCAGTTGTCTGCACTACTGACTCCCCGGATGAAGCATCATGTCAGTGTTCTGAAACTTATTCCAATTTATGCATTTAAAAACTATGATAATTCTTTTGCTGAGTATATATGCATCAGCCAGTAGGTAAATTATATATTTAAAGGGAATGCAGAGTAGTAGCGACCCAGATAGCATCATGTTACTGTTTCAACGTTGAATTATAATTAAATGCGTTAAATTATGGTCAGTGTTAAATAATCAACGTTGAAACTGAATTGATTTTTGATCAAATTTTCAATATTGAAAAATTCAATCAATGTCATTTTAACATATGTCTGGGGATGATTTGTTAAGAACGGTTTTGAAGGGGATGCTGGGTGACTTTTCTGCAGCATTTAAGCAGGATCGTAGCAGTAATTTCACGTAGCTGTGACGTGAAAGCAGCATGACGTTCGTAGTTTAAGAAAAAAAAAACACTTCCGTGAGTACAGTATACATCGGAAATGTAATGTTAGAGGGAAAATGTATATGGGGAGAATATCGCTAAAGGTAGTTGTGTTTGAAATTGCACCTCAAACAAATTAGCGTATAAGTATTAACGTTTTCGATTAGGATGCAGGTATCAGAAGAGACCCAATAGAGGAAGAGACTGTTAATGCAGCATCTGCTTATTCTAGCCAATGTATTCGAGTAACGTCACTGAAACATGGATTCTTATATTCACTGCCCGGCTTTTGTAGCTAGTATTAAAAAATGGATTTTCGGCATGCAATGCAATTAAACATCAGAATCCAAAATAACCGCATTCGACGTCATATATCAGTGGTTGCATGACGTTAAACCATGAATTGCATGCTTTGTAATGCAGATCGAGGGCGGTTTTGTGTGATACATACATACGCATACGCTCTCTAGCACAGGACTGCAGGATCCGCATTTCGGGTCATCTCCAAAAGCCTGCCTCCCAAATAGGAGTGGCCGCTTAACCTTATAAACATAGCCGCCGGCTGGGGCTCGCTAAGTTTTGCCGGTGCGCCTCCATCGGCCGAGTCGTACACGTACCCCGCGCTGTCAGGTGCGTCTGACAGCGGCGTTCATAGCCCTTTGGCAGCTTTTTGGGGGAGCGGCTGGACCCACGATCGGTCAGTGATTTCAAACTGTTATGTCATGCTTTTCGCTGCATCTTTCACTGATTTATCTCTCCTCCGCTTCTTATGCCAGGAAAAATACAACGGGGTGTATTTCAATAAGAGACGACAGCGTTTCGATAAGTATAATGATTTGCTGATGCAGGAAGAACGAATACCGTTTTTCAGCCTCTTATGCTGCAGTGTTCCAGCCTTGGACTATATATAGCTGCAGACTAATACAGAGGCGGTAGAGTTATTAACTCTGTGAGCAATGGTATGCAATTGGGAGATTAATGCTGTAATGAAAATGTTCTTACGCACTCAAAATGACCAGACCAAATCAACACCCTGTCATCGCGTATTACATGTTTGGAATAATCTTTCATTCTACCAAAACATTTGGCTGCACTGATATGTACTCTGTCAGTTTAAAAGAAAAACGCTAATGATCATTTTTCTTTCAGGTACAACAATCATTACAATTCAACTCTGAAACATACAATGCACTATTTATATAGAGATATTACTGCAAGGAAAATGCAAATTAGATTTAATGTTTAGATTTAAATAAATGTTTTGTTAGATTTAAATATGCATACTTGAGGGGGGGGACTACTTTTCTGAGTGTTTAATAGAATATGTACCATACAGTTCTCATGAGTGCTGTCACTGAGTAATGTGTTGGATTGAAGACAGTGGCCACCTCTTAATTAGTACATCCCCTAGTGGACTTAAAACTTAATGAAATGATTTTGGATTGGAATTCCACAGAGATCGAGACCATGTGTAGCACCTGGGAGTGTAGCATGTGAGCATCCATCACTCTTCACCACAGCAGTGCCAATGCCGTATGTATGACACATTGCAGAACTATCATCAGGCCCCATGGGCGTGTCCTGGGGCACCCCCCTGCTTGCTGAGGGTGGTCTCTGAGGGAGGGTGCACTGTGTCCTGGGGCACCCCCCTGCTTGCTGAGGGTGGTCTCTGAGGGAGGGAGCACTGCGGCCAAAGACATTCAACTGCATCAAGGATTCAGTGGTTTTATTTGTCACATGCAAGGTGCACAGTCCAACTGTAACCTGCAGTGAAATATGAGATGATCAACTCTGACATAAGAATACTGTAAGCAGTAAGACAAAGTTACAGTATAATCAATGTTTTAAAAAAATAAGGAACAGTAAAGTTATGCTGGTAATGAGAGAAAGAAGACCAGATATGTGCAACTTAGCTCCAATCAAGTGCTTGGTGCATGAGTAAGGAAGTTTAATTACTACTGTCAATTAGTGTTAAGTAGTCTGATGGCCTGGGGGCAGAAGCTCCTTCTCAGCCTCTCAGTTCTCTCTGAGGGACAGCAGAAGCAATTTCCTGACCTTAGTCATCACAATGACTATGACATTCCTGTAGGCGGCACAGGGTGTCATTACACCTTATGAGTCTTCTTTTAAGAAGCAGCCCAAGTTAACAGACTTGACCTCTTTGGATCTGAGGAACTCTTCAATTTGCTGATGCATTTGAACTGGTGATTTGCTGTTAGAATAGCTTTTCATTTGCCATATTGTTGTTGTTGTTGTTGTTGTTGTTGTTGTTTGGTGCATTGTGCGCGTGCCCAGCAGAGGAGTGGCTGACCTTTTCCTGTCTGAGTGTCCGTGCATGTGATATGCTTCAACCATTAGTGGCAGCCCATCAGAGCCTTTATATTTAGCCGCTTGGCTATATTTGTAGAGGAAGGATGAGTTTTGAATTAGACAGAGTAAGACGGTTAAATCGGGTAACAGCAAATATAGCAAATGCAGAAGGCTGTCGAGCCAAGAAAATTGGAAATAATTGCAATAATGTACCGACATGCTCTTCCTTTAATCATTTACTTCTGACATCTCTGGTAAGTTAACAGTAGGTGGCCATGCCGTTGTTAGAAATACTTCCGCATATTGAAGTTTATTGACAGTCTAATGTGTTACAATTAACTGCTTGCTGTAGTTTTGTTATCTGATCATTTACTGTCATTTATACATTCATAAGAATTTTGTTGGGTACAGTGACAGGGCCCTCTCTGTTATATGAGCATTCATTTACACCACCTAATTCTATATACATTTTTGACCAAGGTACATTGTTGAGGAGGATATTTGTTCAGTTCCTTAGCTTTCTCTTTGTGATGTCTGTTTTTATTCATTCAGTCAGCTTTGTGCCCGTGCCGTTGTTGATCACCTATTTAAAAAAAAATTGCATGTTGGATGTAATATTATCTTCACACCACTATGGCTGTTACTCTATCACCTTGGGGCTAGATTTTGGTAATTGAATGCTTGTCGGAATAAAATGGCACTTCCTTGGAAGGGGGAAGTGCTGAAATGGAGGTAGTTAAATCACACGGTTTAGCATTATGCCTGTGCATTCCGTTTTCCATCAGGTCCTGTAGTGTTTGTTTTCATCTTAATGTTGTGGGACTGCTTGTATACCATAACGTAACTATAGAGATGAATGTAGATATTCTGATGCAACTGAAAACAACCACAGCATTTGTATAATTAATTCATATATGTAATATTACATGGCTTTTCTAAAGCGTTACACAGAGATGTGTGAATTGGGATGAAGTGTAATTATTTGCCGACAAGGCTGACCTTTGTTTATCTTTTCAGCTGCCCAGTTCTTAATTTATCTTGAGGCGGAATAGACAGAGCTGGCCTCTGTTCATATTGGACCTTGAGGGACACAAGCCAAGGCCTTGTCGTCCCGTTGGCCCTCAGCTTCTCTGCTGATCCGCTCTAAGGTGGACCTGTGCCCAGCCGTGAAGGTTAGGGGATGGCTCAGATGGTGTGCATACCCATGAAGACAGCAGTGGCTGACATATGTTCCTTGTGGGTGTCTGAGGGAATCCCTGGATTTAGACATACAGTAGGCGTTACGTTGAGTCTGCATGCTTCTTACTATGGCTGAGTGTATGATCTGTCAAACTATGACTGGTAGGTGTCCCAGCGGTGAGCCAGTCCACTTGTGCTCCTTTGTGGTGCAGTTCTAGTATCGCATACCTGCTAATTGGTGGACAGAGATGGTCAGTGTTCTTCCTGTGTAAGCTGGTTCCTGTGAATCCTAGTCCCACTCTTTCAGTGCCTATACGATCCCAATACTTGAACAGAGGGTATTGACCGATATATGTACCGATCCAATACCAGAGCTTTTTTTAAACTAATAAATACAAATGAAATTTTTGTATGCCAAAAAATCATGAATTAGGCTACTAGAAACATGCATAATGTACTTTTCCACCATCTTGTTTTAAGCATTTTTGCAGCATTTCCAGTTCAATTCCAGCATCTTCCGAGAGAGCATGCGTAAGTGGCGAATGCTTAAAATTCCCCACAGTTTTTCTCCCACTGGCAACAGCATCACTTGCACTTTGGGGTGATAGCAGCCCCTCCCAAATTATTGATTGCTTTTTTCATATTATTCACTTTGTCTCGCACAATTGCGTGCATTTTGTTTAGTAGGATTTTCCACTGAATGCTACTTCCACCTCTCAAAGCTTTGTTTTTACAAACATTGCAAATCGATGTGCTCCTAGTTGTTTCAAGCGTAAAATACTTCTAGACTGCAGACATGTGTGTTAGTTTGCTTTGCTAGCATGCAAGCCGCATTTCACCACCCTCTTATCTGATGTTCTATTCTGCAGCGGCTGCAGAGGGTATGCACATGATGTCACAGCAGGTGGAAATCACTGTGTTCACACCCACTGAGGGGCAAATAGACTGTGTCGCAGCATTAGTGCTCAGCTTGAATGCCGCAAAAACACATCTATAATGGGAACGAGCTGATGTGCGATCGATTGTACAAATTGATTCAAGAAGAAAGAGGAGCTATCTTTTTACAGACTGCCGAAAACTAAATAAATAAGTATTGGATCCTGAATATCGGATTGGTGCACCTCTAATACTTACAGTATGGAGTCTCCCATTTAGTAATATCAGTCTAACTTTATGAGGTATCCAGGTTCTGTTGGGGTTTAAGTTTAACAACCTAAGAATGATCAGCCAACTGAGAGTACTTCATGGAGTCCATATCATATGTTTCTTCACCAAATGACATTAGAACTGGAGGCTATTATTATTAAAGCACAGCCAATGTCTGTTTCAATGTGCCAATATTGATGGCTTCCTTTTGTCTGGGTACTGTTTCAAGAAAGCATGCTCTCTCCAGCTTTGTCAGGTTGCTTGGATACGCAACTATAATTGTCTTTACTTTGAGCTCATTTGGACAACTTCCCAATAAAGTGAATAAGGATCATTTAGCTTTGCACTGAATAGCTCACAACTAATGTTAGACGGCCAGAGGGCATAATTTCAATTACTTTAATAGTATTAATATTCACACTTACTGTAGCATTTTTAATCTGTGCCTTTTTTGTTGTTTAAATGTATTGAGCAAATAATAAGGTGAATCTGGAAAAAAATAACAGCGAACCAGTTCCATTCCAAGAGTGGGTTCGCAAGCACCAAAGTTCCATTGTTTTTCCTCAGCTGATCTTGCTGTTTACCGTTACCGAGCTAGCCTGCTCTACACATGCACACCTAGCCTACCTCTCTCTCCTCAACTCCTGTAAAAAACATTTACATAAGCAAATGTTTTTAAACGTTAATATTTGTATTTTTCTTATTGGTTTTGGGTGTATTTTAACAAACACCAACTAAGAGTTCTGTTTTTCCATTGTTTTCAGTCAGTTGACCTTGCTTGCCACTGGCGAGCGAGCCAGTGTTACTCTATCAAGAATACATACAGTACAGACAGCTACCTCTCAGCCTTCCCTCCAATCCTCAGCTTTTAATGAAAACATGCTATTTGTACTGTACAGAAGAAACTGCTTTTAGAAATGAATGGCTTTACATTTTTTTTTGTTGATTTTGAGAAATTAGTTATTTTTTTTACCATTTCGGTCAGTTGATCAGGCTAACCGTTAGTGCATTAATTATTATAATAATTGACACTTTACTGATCCCCGTGGGGAAATTGCTTTTACGCCTCCCTCAATTTGCTCTTTGTAGAGGAAGTTGTCCATGAAGGGCAGCCACCTGTTGGGGCGCCCAGGGAGCTGGGGGTTAAGGGCCTTGCTCAAGGAGCCACAGACATGCTGAGGCTGGGTTTGAACCGGCGCCCTTGTGATTACAGGAGCACAGGCTTAGCCCACTGAGCCACACGCTGCCCCCTTCCTGGATCATGAATATGTATTCACATTTTTTGTAAATTGGTTAAAGGCCAGATTAAAGAAAAAAATCTTAATTTTAATTTATTGGACATTTTGACATTTGCATCTTTAGAGGATTTTCTGTAATTGTATTGCTTGTGACTGCAAATTAAATAAATTTTAAAAGTAAGTAGTTATATATTTGCAATGGAATAGTTTTATCTATAAAAATTAAAAACAATAATCTACCAAACAACAAGTCTATTGCATAAAATATATCCATCCATCTTCCAACCCGCTTTATCCTTATTGGGTCGCGGGGGGTCCGGAGCCTATCCCGGAAGCAACGGGCACGAGGCAGGGAACAACCCTGGACGGGGGGCCAGCCCATCGCAGGGCACACTCACACACACATGCACACCTACGGGCAATTTAGCAACTCCAATCAGCCTCAGCATGTCTTTCGACTGTGGGGGGAAACCGGCATACCTGGAGAAAACCCCACGACGACACGGGGAGAACATGCAAACTCCACACACATGACCCAGGCGGAGACTCGAACCCAGGGCCCCGGAGGTGTGAGGCAACAGTGCTAACCACTGCACCACCGCCCGCATACAATATATTTCGAAAAAAAAATTAAGATCACACAATGGAGATTAGACACTGTTATGAAAGAAACGGATAGAGAATTTTTCATGTAACACAATTTCATTTCTAAATCCTGATATGTTTTGCTCTTCTCTGCAATTAATTGACTGCATTATAGGAATTATTTAATTGATGTGATATTTAGATAAGCCTGACTGATAAACATGTCTCATTGGCTGAAAGAAACCAATCGGGTTTTATGCCAAAGAATAACCTGTTTTCCATTCTGATATGTGTCTGAGTTCTGCAGAAGACAGCTCAAGCTTAAAACCTTCTCCTAACCTCATCTAATGTCTCATGTGATGTCAGATTTTTGCATATTAAAGTCTAACAGACTATGCGGTACAGCTGTACAGCTGACATGCCCCCACTGGGCTGCTAGGTGGTTGTGTGGCGGCACTACGAGCTGCTTGCAGACTGGCATGGGCTATGGCCAGGCGCAGCACGGCGGTAATGAGGTGGTCAGCAGCTCGCTGTGTCACTGGGACGCCTCTGAGGCCTCAGTGAGCCTTGGGACTGGGCTGCATGTTTCTCCTAATATAACGGAGAGCTCATCAGGCATGAAGGCCTTTTTTGTCGGATTGATGAACAGCCTGTGGTTTTGAGTACCCTGACGTCAGTCTGCTCTGAAAGCTGATCGCTTGTTTTTACAAAAATGAATGTGCTTTATCTGCCAGTTAGGACAAAGGAGGAATTTAACACTCCAAAAACCATTCTTAAAATTCCAGATTTTCAAGAAATATATCTGATGTATAGTGTAATGTCCTATGAACAATATTCTCATTAATTTTGCATTATATGGTTCCACCTGCCACTCCACACTTGAGGTAACAAAACAATAACTCAGCCTACAATCTTTTGCAGCATCTCTGAGTATTACTGTTAGTGCTAGTAAGATCTTACATATTGTCAGCACACACACAGTGAGCAAGCAGCCTATGCAGTACAGGCTTAGAGAAGAGGAGTGGAGCATAACAGCACGTTATTGTTATGTCTTTTCTCAAAGAATTGTGGTGATTTTTAGGAACTGAAAATATGAGGAAGACATATTAATAATTTTCCTTTATTCCCTTTGACTAAATGGCAGTGAATTTGCATGCCATGGCGAACCCTACCAGGATCTGATGTCCTGCTCCAGTGTTGTACTTGACCCCTGTTAAACTCCACATCCTCCATTGTTTCTGCCGCAGGCCATGTCAGAGGTGAAGGATAGGAGGAACGGCCAGCAGGTGGCGGAGCTGGGCCCCGGCGAACGGGGGGGTTCCCCGAATGCTGGAGACACCCTCCCCTGGAACCTAGCTAAGCACCACAGGGTGAAGCGCTCCAAGTCCACCTCAGGGGACGTGCTGGACCCCGCAGAGCGGGCTGTCGTGCGCATAGCAGGTAAGGCCACAGCACAGGAATGCACACACACACACACACGTGCCCCAGCCAGATGTGCATTTGTATGCAGGTATTTACCTACCTTTCTATGAAGTCTTTACAGTCTGAGCTTCAGAGACTGCTATGAGAATATTTTACCATAGTTAGTTTAGCCTATGACTTGCGTTCGCTGACTGTAAGTGAGCGTGCATGTATGTATTATATGATGAGGCAAAACATTATGATCATTTGCTTGTGAAGCGAATAATGCTGACTGTTTCATAAAAATGGCGCCAGTCAAGATATGGGATATTTTAGACGGTAAGCTAACATTTGGTATTTGTAGCCGATGTGTTGAATGCAGAGGGTATGTGCAGGACTAAAGACCTAAGTGACCTTGACAAGGGCCAGCAAGGTCAACTGTAGTGACCTAATGATGGGGAATGAACAATGGCCATCTGGTCTGGTGCAAGCCCAGTGAAGAACCACTGTGAGACAAATCACAGGTAACTTTAATGATGGTGCTGGGAGTGATGTGCCTTGATACCCAGTGCACTGAGCCCTGCCTGTAGCTGGTTTTTAGCATACTGTTTATTTTTACTGAGTGTAGCTGGTGGTTAGCCTGCCGGTTGTTTTCTAACTGTAGCTGGTGGTTAGCATGTGGCTTGTTACCAGACTCTAGGGGGTAGTTAGCATGTGGCTTATGTTTTCTGACTGTAAGTAGTGAATAGCATGGTTTCTGACTGCAGGTGGTGGTTAACGTATGACGTGTGTTTCGACTGTAACTGGTGAGTGGCGTATACAGTATCACTGTTGGGCCCTTGAGAAAGACCCTTATCCCCAACAGCTGCCCCAGGGTCGCTGAAAGCTGCCTGAAATGGCTTTCTGGCCTCTAACTTCCTTCAATTATGTTTCACATTGGATAAAAGTGTCTGCCCAATAAATAAATGTAAATAAAGTTAAAAACCAGAGCTAAACTGTTTTTGAAAGCCCATATTAAGCTCACAGATGTTCAAATGTTATATGCAGCTTTGGAGACTTTGACTACAGAAGGAGATCTGAACTGTGTGAACTGCTTCATGTACCGTGGTCATCCGGAGAGTAAATCATGAGCAACGAGCTGCACTGACTCTGGAGAAAATGGTCGCCCAAGTAGTAGCTCTGTTGCAGTACATGTGATAACAATCTCACCTAGTTTCTCTAGAACATTTTAGGCTCTAAATATTTTAAGGTTTTCGATTATAACATTTCTGTAAGTACCACCAGATTTCCTATGAGAGCCACAAATCCCAAAACAAGCTAGGTCTGTCTCATCAGTCATTAGTATATGATGACACAAGTTCACATATTGCTGAACTGTAGACTAGAACTTGCAGGTGAGAATGAACGAGAATAACTGGTTATATGGGCCTCTGTTTCTCTCTCAAGCTCAGACTGTGTAGATCTCAGCGGAGAGCTTTGCATGGAACAAGCAGTGCACCTCGGAACTCTGTTTCAGATCGTTGGGAAAATGCTGGTGGAAGTTCTGGTTTATGATGATTGCCATTATACTTCTAGTTGTTGGAAGGTATATTTCCACTTGCTGGAAATCCAGCCATCTGGATGACTACATACATCTACCATTTTGTGCTGCTTTTAAAAAAATAGCATTAGCAAGTTCTTTTCCTCCTGGTTATGTATTTTGCTGTGTAGTATAGTTGTCACCGGTAATCTCGTTAGCACAGCAATGTTATGTATTTTGCTGTGCAGTATAGTTGTCACCGGTAATCTCGTTAGCACAGCAATGTAATGTATTGAGTGTTCAGGTTATGGAGCGCATTATTCTTCTAATCGCTAATTTTAATTACTCATAACAGACATCTAATTGCTGCCTAAAGAATTCACATTTTATTTTGGAGAAAAAACATTCTAGGATATTATATACAGACGCTCCTCTACTTACGAATGAGTTACGTTCTGAACGGCCGTTCGTAAGTTTAAATGTTCGTAAGTCGTTATTCAACATCATTTTAAGGGTTTACGCAAGTACTAAGAACTAGGATGCTGGGAGTACGCACGCTACGCCGCTGCGCGGCGGGAGTAGCGGCCAGAAGTCGTACTAGGCGGAACTGGTGCGAAGAAAAAAAAATGTGATGTTGCGGACTGGAAACGGGAGCCTAATGATCACAATTTGGACTTACAGTCCTCTTTGTTCGTAAAGTTTGTAAGTAGAAGAGTGTCTGTATTTCCCTTTGTGTTTTTTGCCCTTTGTTAGTGGATTATTGAATCTGCTGCTGGATCAAAATTTCCTTTAATCTTTTTATGGGCATTGCATGACCAGTTATTTTGCATTGACAGACATTCAGATGCAGTCATATGATTTCAGGTAATAAATGCAAATATAATCTCTTGAATAGCCTTGCTTTGGTGGCACTGATATCAGTATGATGTCAGACACCAGTATCATTAGAGATGAACAGCAATCACTGGGTAAAATCAGTGATGCTGTCGCACGTTACTCTGGCTAGATTACATGTAACTCATGCTGCTGGGACAGAGCTACACATACACTGTTTCTGCCTGTGATTGAAGAGAACCCTGTTGGTGTAAAAACCACAAGGCACGGGATGTGCTGTTTTGTTTTCTGTCATTGATGTGGGGCTGAGGATGATGTAAGCCAGCAGTCTGGCCTTTGTGCTCTGTGCTCCACCCCTCTCGCTCTGCCCGGCCGCCCTGACTCAGCGCTTCCCCGGAGCTGCCACACGCTCTTTTGCTGCTGGCTCGCTGTGGGGTGACTTGGGCAGAGCCCAGGGTCTGCCATGTGGACAACAGCCGGCCAGCAGGTGGCGCAGAGCCCTGTGAGGACTGAGTCAGGGATGCTCCCTGTTTTACATCATTCCTCCTGAAGCCTCTCCTGATGCACCTTAAAGACCTTTAGACATCATTTTGTCACACCTCATATTTAGGTGTGAACGTTTGTGTGGCTTTTCCTCAATGCTGTTTGTTTTACCCCCTTAGTTTAGAGATACATGGTGAGGCACAGGTACTAGAACCAGATCTGACCCCAAGCTGAATCCGTTGTGTGACTCGTTGTGAATATCGTGCATTAGGCTGGCTCGCGATACAGCTCTGTTCTTTGGGGTTGGCTCTGGATCGCCGTAACCTGACGGGTTTCCTGGTTTTTAAAAAAGGGCCCTGGCACAGTGACATATTCAGAAAGTCTTTGCCAAAAAGGGGGATGCTGGCGTCTCTCAGACACCGTAGTCATGAGCCGCTGGTGTGTCTGTAAACATGCTTCAGTTTTTGTTCCATCACAGTCCTTTTGAGGTTCTGTGTTGTTTACAGTGAGCTTGGAAGAAAGGTAGCAAGCAAGGAGTTTGATGGTGACAATTGTCCTCGTCCATCATCCAGTCGCCACATAGAGGTGACGCAAAACGGTTTTGTTGTGCATTCTGCATCTCATAAACAAAGAGGGTCGTTGTGATGCCATACAGTTACTCCCCAGTAATGTTACTCTTGAAGGAGCATGCAGAGGATAGTGTTTGGTTGTGACTTGGCACAGCTTCCTGGCATGTATAGCGGCAGGGAGAATGTACTGTGTGCAGTCAAAACAAACGTAATGAGTTTAGCTGCAATTTTAGATTGAACACACTGCAGTGGTGAGTGTGAAATGATGCTAATTCCTGCTACATCCTGCAGACCACAGAAAAAGGCAACTTGATGTCACTAACACTGTGACTCTCTGGGTTCTAATATGACAAACTGCAGCTCCACATGGAGAGAGGTAGGATAATGGGGAACTGGTGATCTCCAGGTTGATTGCATTGGGCTTTCTGCGCTATTAAGAAAGAAAAATAGTGTCATGGAAAATGTATGGCAACCTTTGACCCAGGCTGTTGCCCCCACTGCTCATCTGAGGTGACCTGACCTATGCAGAGCTATGTTCAGGGGTGGGGGGGTGGTTCCAGATCATTCCTTCGAAGGTGTGGCTTGATATGCTTTGATGACTTACACATGGGAATGATGCAGGTTTGACCTCCCGCCAGAAGGAGGCATGGCAGGCATGTATAAAGACATGATGTGACATGCCATGCCAACTTTTCTGAATGAGAGGGTTGGTGCTTATTGGGTGGTCTGGTCAAATAAACAACCACTAGCTCAGTTTAAAAGATGTTGAATGACAAGCGGGAATGTGCATGAAGAGTGGCACACTCTGCCTGGGGATAGGTTCCTCAGCGCACTGGGCTTATTTGTTAATCCTCAATAATGCAACAGACGCACTGTGTTAAGTTAGCAGTGGATAGGACTGTCAACTACCCCACAAGCCACGATGAATCAGCAAGTGAGGAAACCATGCTGTTACACTAATTTTACCCCAGTGAAACTTTTTAAACATGTTTATCTAGCGTTGAGCAGCATCCAAATTCACAAAGGAGATGTTATTGAGATTTTATTTGAGAAGTGCAATCCAGATTCTGCTTGCAAAAACATTGCACTTTTTATTTTTTAAAAATGTCTCTTTCTTTGCCATCCATGAACTGTGGAATTAAAGAGTTTAACATCAGCAGGTGCTGTAGCAGAATAATAATAGCGATATATCTACTCTCTGTCGTCGTCTGCTAAGCACATTATGAGAGCCAATGAATTATTTATTCTGGTCTTGGAATAGTACCATTTCTTATAGATCTCTGTCTCAAACTGTTTTTAATGACCTTTTGTGGGTAAATAAGAACTTTGAAAAACATGGCTCCAGAGGAAAGTAATTTGTCATTTTTGAGAAGTTATTAACATGCTGCAACATGTATATTTGGGGAAATGGTGCAATTGGAAGCAAAAGCAGTGTAATTATGCAACAATATGAGGACTCCTCTTCAGGCTAAAACCTGGAGGAGTTCTGTTTAATGTTAGCAGTGACATCAGTAGTTTCCGCAGTTTTCTGAAGTGCTGAGTTCACAGTCTGGATCCTATTAGCGCACGTGCAGTACTCACAACCCCCACAAGGGGTCATTTAGCAAAACAGTATGAATAATTAATTTATTTTGTTTACGTTCATATAAGGCCTCTAACACCTTAAACGCAAACTCACCTTTACAGTACAGTTTTTATAATACTTTCCATATTTTTCCAGATTATTTATGATTGTCTTTTTTTTACTGTGTTAAAGTGACACTAGATAGTTGTATTTGGAGTGCAGTAATATTTCTAAGAACACTATGTACCTTTCTTAAGTTAATGGAACTGAAGTAACACTAAAGAATTTACTCTGACACCAGTATTATGACCACTGTATTATGTGCCACTATTCCCGCATCTGCGTATTGACCTGGCAGGATGTAGTAGGATCATTGGCTATCGGCCGGCCGGCTTCCCCTCACAGATGAAGGCTGGGTGCAGGGCAGGCTGGCAGGAATGTTTCGGTCTGGTTGTAATCCAGCACTCGCTCTCTGTGTGCTGTCAGGTTGTGTTTCTCTCAGTTTCCCCGTAGTGAGATGATGCTGGATATTCATTAACATGCAGGGTGGGAGGGGCACAGTCACTGGTGCCTGGGCTGTAAATCTGTTTTGTCTGGTTGTATAATGTTCTGCTGAACACCATCCTGGCCACAGCTTTTGGTTATAATGACAGTTTATTTGATTTTACCTTTCGACAGCTATTTTATGCGTGTGACCTGCACTCTCCTGCTCTTTTGGCACTCTCACGTTACATGCCACGTTTAGGTAATAAATATATATTTTTATATTTAGAGGTGATAGTGGTTTGTGCTTAGAATGCTGTTTGGGGGCTGTGGGAGATTTACAGCTGAAAGGGGAGGGGGGGGCATTTGAAGTCAGAGACGCCAGTGAAGAGAAGGAGCGCTTTCTGATCAGGAAGGTGAGCTGGTGTTATCTTTGGGAGACACTCCCCCACCCCCCACCCTGTTCTTGGATTTTAGAGTTTTTCAAAAATGTATCATCAGAAATACTTTCAGCACTTGCTAAATCTATTTTAAGGTTTTATGGATTCCACAGGAACCCCAGTAACAGCCGTGGGCGAAGCCAGTCCCTCGACATTTCGGTGCCCACAGCGGGCAGCCCACATGGCACACGCCTCACACGAGCACCCGCGCAGCAGATGTGCTGATGTAATGTTACCTGTTCATGTTTTTTTGTGACTGCACTAGTTATTGCATTAACGATATTTGTTTTCACATCCAGGAAATCATGTTTGTTCATTCTTTATTTCGCTAGGGTCCTTGTCGAACATAATATGTGAATATACTGTGTGTGTCTGTGTGCGTGCGTGTGTGTGTGTGTGTGTGTCTGTCTGTGTGTGTGTGTGCGTGCGTGCGTCTGTCTGTGTGTGTGTGTGCGTGCGTCTGTCTGTGTGTGTGCGTGCGTGCGTGCGTCTGTCTGTGTGTGTGCGTGCGTGCGTCTGTCTGTGTGTGTGCGTGCGTGTGTGTCTGTGCGTACGTCTGTGTGTCTGTGTGCGTGCGTCTATGTGTGTGTCTGTGTGCGTGCGTCTGCGTGCGTGCGTGCGTCTGCGTGCGTGCGTCTGCGTGCGTGCG
>JAODLC010000050.1:18190714-18212435 GCA_026781145.1 Hippopotamyrus pictus
AGGTCTGCTGAAGCTGTCTGTGAGTGTGCTGCTGGGTTATAGTATGGATGCTCTGCAGATACAGCAGGCGGCAGGGCTCTGAGGTCTGCTGAAGCTGTCTGTGAGTGTGCTGCTGGGTTATAGTATGGATGCTCTGCAGATACAGCAGGCGGCAGGGCTCTGAGGTCTGCTGAAGCTGTCTGTGAGTGTGCTGCTGGGTTATAGTATGGATGCTCTGCAGATACAGCAGGCGGCAGGGCTCTGAGGTCTGCTGAAGCTGTCTGTGAGTGTGATGCTGGGTTACAGTAGGGGCGCTCTGCAGATACAGCAGGAGATACAGCAGGAGATGTGCCATTGCACATCTCAAAAGCTGCTCCAAAAATGCATCTCCTCACTTTACATCGCTGTTACTGGTCTTTTGTCGTTTTTGCCCTACTGACTGATCTTATATGTTTACACTTTTTATACCTTTATATTTTATATTGTACTATGAAGATGAGAGAGAATTTTGATTCCCTTGTATTTTATGGAAATATAGTGAATTGAAAATAAAAGGCTATTTGATTTGATTTGATTTGATTTGATGCTGCAGGCAGTGGGGTTCTGAGCTCTGCTGAAGCTGCCTGTGTATGTGCTGCTTTCTCCCCACTGTGATGTGCTGCTTTCTCCCCACTGTGATGTGCTGCTTTCTCCCCACTATGATGTGCTGCCTCACACACCTAATTTGTGCTCCAGGATGTGGCACATTTATTTTCAATGCTGCCTAATCCCATTTAACACACATCTTTATAGAATCAAATGTACGTCTGCTGGCTTGGGCTTCTGTGTAATTGTTTTTAAGTGTTTTTTTTTCTTAACCACCTTAAAGTTTATTCTTTTGTTTAACCGCTTATGCAATGCCCTCGTAAAGTGCGTTTCACTGACAGACGAGCATGCACGTGAAATCCGCGGTGGGGCTGGAATGCAGTATTTTTACTGCGCGGCCTCTCAGCGTGACACCTGAGTGCCGCGGTGGGCGGGGCTGGGTGGCGGAGGTGAGACAGAGCCTGCAGCATGCCATGTCGGCTCATTGTGTGAAAACATGGTAAGAAAGACTCTTTAAAATTTAATAGCACTATACAAGAAGCAGCATTTTTGTTAAATCTTTAATGAGGTCTATTTCTCCAAGAAATTTAGTACTGTTATTGTGTTTTTATGATGCATTCAAGTTTTCAAGTTTTTTTTTCCAGAATGGGCACTGCCATATGTTAACAAGCTGCTCCCAACTCTTAATCCAGACCAAACCACACTCATTCAAATTTTCCAGTGTCTTATGGAATGGCTTGTGGGAAGATACTGATAAAATGGAACGGGCCTGGGATAGCTCGGTTATTATGTCTGAGGGTTTTTCTGAGTTTAATAGCAGTCTGCTGTCTTGTTGTTTGAGGGGTTCACACACAGGAGAATAGACCTGAGCACTTTTTAGTCTTTATGCTGGGTGGAAGGTCACAGGTATTTACATTTCACTAATCAGCAGTGTCAGTTCACAGAAGAACAAGGCATTGAGGGGTATGTCTCGTACCCCAGTCTCATTTTTAAGGCTAGTGGCATTATTTTGGTTGAATTCAGCACCTTTGACACCTTTATAAAAGTTGTTAGCTCTAAGACATCCAGGCCATTCAAAGCAGCTTTTGTTTGTAGTCCACCATATTTTCTAGACTCTTACACAGCATAACGGCATCCCACCCAAAGAATGAAATTAAGGGTACTTACCTCCTGCCTTTGCCTCTGTGTAAATGATGGCCTTTTCCTTGATTGTGTGAGCTGTATAACATGAATCCAAAAGGAGGAATGATTTCCCTCAGAGATAACATACATTACTGTATGTCTAGGTACCATTTTAAACACAAGGGAACACAGGAAAGGCATGTTTGTGTACCTGAAATTATACCTGAGATCGAAACATAAAATGTAGGCATAGTATACTAAGAAACTGAGGTGCTTTTCATATAAGTCTTCATCTTAAGAATTATACTAATTTGTAGAGAGGTTTGGATGGATGGTTTGTGAGAAATCGCCTTCATGCTTAGCAGACCATTCTGCAACATGCAACAGATGGTCACTCACCAAATGTAACGGAAATACTCAGAATGCTGTTATATTGAATGGCGTTTACTTTTCCATCTAACCATCTTAAACTTTCTAAACTGTGGCAGGAAAATCCAGTCCTCACAGAGGCGCCAGAAGCCGTCACTCTGAGGGCCAGGCTTTTAGCATGTAGGCTTACTTTGGCATTTTGCTGTTTGCTTGTCCAGGACTGAGTGGAGGATGAGTCATCTGACCATGACTGTTTTCCACTGGTCTGTAGACCACTGGCTGTTCTTTGTGCCACATTACTCTCAAAAGTGCATGTAATGTAATGAGAGATTTATGCACAGAAACTGAAGCGTAGTATCCATATCTGTGGAGCCCTCAAAGCATTATGCATTATGCATGATAAAATTGTCTGTTGAGGCCTTTTTAGATCTTGTCTCCTCCAAAACCATTTCTACTGTGTTTAGGTCAGGTGACCAGGTCATGTGATCCCACACTATCGTTCTCCTTTATAGTTGACTTGGCACATCCAAACTTTTGACAGGTACTGTATATGCCAACTTCACCTTAGCCATCGTTCCATGGGCACAGTCATCGTTACTGAAGTTACTGATAAACATGACTAAACCAAAATGATGGCCAGCTAGGCCTTCCCAACTACTTTATACGTGTCCCTAAGTACTCTGGGACATAAATTACTTCATTAAGTAATAATCACATCTATATGGAAGCACTTGATTCCAGTATACTATTTATCTGTCATTTACACAGGGGCTTCCTGTAGTTTATCGCAATATTTTTCTCCTCATCCTCCTCTAGAGACGTCCGGGGTCATAGTTGGATGGACCAATCCGACTCCAGTTGCTGCTGCTTCTCACACTTGGAGAGGAGCCCCTTGGTAGCTTAAGTAGTGCACTGAGAGCCTGAGAGCCAGACACTTCTAACAAGCCAAAGTTGGAGCTCCTGATGAAATGGCTTTCCAGTGACATGCCTGGAGTCCATTCAGCTAAAAAAAGCAAAAAAAAAAAAAAAAAAAAAGTATTAAGTGGTATGAATCTTTACAAGACATGTACAAAGTTGTGATGAGTTTCAAAAGCTTTTTTTTTAGTGAGACAAGAAGTAGTTTTGTATACAGTGTCCAGATGAATGATTTTAACAGATTGACGTTTTTCTGTTAATAGAATAATTTTGCAGTCTGTGGCCTACAGTAATCGTGGTTACCTCTTGGCAAGCAGGCTGTATTTCCTAGACCTCTAGCATAAAGATTTGGCCACTGTATAGTTTGCTGTAGAGCGGTTTCCGAGGTAACCATCACATTTGCAACTATGCCAACCCTCTGAATCATGTTGCCAAGGCAACAGGGAAACCAGTGTGACCACACCCTGAAGTCCAGTTGTTGACTCACTTCCTATGCGTCCTTCCGCTCAGTGTGCGTTGCCTAGCAGCTAATTATGCTGCTGCTTTTTAAATCCATCGTTCGCTGTTCCTATGCGTCTTCCCTGCCTTGTTGCTATAGAGGACTTCCTGTTGTTTTGAATGTAACATCATAACCGTATTGTAATCTAATGTGAAAACAGGTCATTTATGTCGTGACTCATCTGCTTGCCCACATTTCTGTTGCGGTGTCTCAGCAGCTTCCTCTTCAGTGGAGGTTTGCTGCTTCAGAGCTCCTCGCATGCCATCTCCCCAGCACAGGTGCCCTTTGCTGCAACCTTTAAAACATGAATTTCTTTGTTACGCTTTGTAGACGAGCAAATTGCACTTGTCATACATCAATCTTTGCCATTTTTATTGAATTATGAGTTTCTACGTTGAAAAAAAAAAAGATTTTTATTCATGCTGCTCTTAAACTTTTTTTTTTTATCTTAAATCAAGAAGTGAAATTTGGTGTCTCTGTTGTAGTTTTTTAATAACCGGTTGTAGTGTGAATATAACACATCAAGTAAATTCCTTTGTCAAACCTTGAGTCATGGTGATTATATTCTTGGAATAATTAACCCCTTTCGGCCTCAGGGATAAAACACTGGTTTACTATGGTATGTTTTTTGGATATTTGGATGACAGTCTGAGTTATGATCGCCTGGGATAAAGGCATTACCCTACTGGGCAAATTTTCAAAACCTTGCTAATAGTAACATGTTGTTCAGCGGCTTCTTTTCACTTTATGTTGTGGAATTGTGACTTGCAGGTGGTACAGTGTAAACTTTTGAATGTTGAATGAATCTCACCACAACATACTAACACGAGTGTGCACTATGCTTGCGTGAGAACAGGCTGCACTTGTGTTTCTTGTATCCACAGCATTTTGTCTTCCTGGAAGTTTTCCTTGAGTTGTTACATGAACTTCCATTAGCCAAGGACATTTGACAGTGTGTGGAGGTGTGGTTATGAGTAGTTCATTTCAAGCATTGATAGCTGGTACTGTGGGTGCACTGTCTGTGTCCAGACCCAGTGTAAGCTGTCAGAGAGTGAATGATTTACACAAATGTAATATTAAACTCTCCATCAAAGAGACCTCACAATATGGCTGATTGCTATGTATGCTATGCTATGTACAATGGCCAGTGTTTCAGAAAACTAATCAATTACTGTGCGTGAGAATAATCCATCACAGCTGCGGGCGGCCCTTCACTAGCTGTTTATTTGTGTCTGTATCGTGCCTGTGCTCTTTGATGATTTCTGTTAGTGGATATCATGTAAGCCATGTGCTTCATGCTGATATATCACCTTCTTTGGAGTCTCCAGGTGGCATTGAGATTAACCAGACGCACCCAGGTATCGCTAAATATGAGCCCAAGAGGAAGTAGGATTCTGCCTCCTTGCAGCTGCTGTAATCTATCTATGGTGGGATGTTCCTTTTCTTTAGTTTATTATGCTGTCGTCGGTGTTTCCGAGGATCTGTTTCTAATGTACTGGGGAATCCTCGGGGGTCAGAGCTGCTCCCAATCCTTCCTTTTGCTTAAATGGCAACTTTTGAGTTGGATGGATATTGCTTATTTAAAACTATATTTAAAATATAACCCACTAATTGACTAAGGTACATGGGTACATAGCTGCTTTTATGTCGTTTACAGTGAGAACACTTTATTTGAGAATACTGAAAAATTCAATTTATGTCGAAGGATTTTCATGTTCCTGAGAGTGACCAAGTGTAAGCACAGCACCCTACCGCTTTAATATTCAAAATAAAAGTCTTTTCTGAGGTTCACAATGTAAATGAAATAGTTCGTGATCCACGTTTTGCTTGTTGCCAAAATCATAGAGGGCGTAATCCTCTTTTGTGGTTTGATGAATTAATTATACTTGTTGCATGGCCGCACCTTCCCTTTCAGGTTAAATGCAGGAGGCGTGTCCACGCTGAAGAGGGCAGGATACATGTAACTCAAACCTGCACAACTTTTTAAGCGCTTTTTTTTACTTAAGCACCTGACGGGGGAATAGATCCCTAACAGCCTGTAAACATAAATAACATGTGTGTCTGCCTGTGTTCAGTGCCAAAACTTTCAGTTTTTTCTCCTTTTTTTCCCCCTTTCCCATAATGCCAACTTGCTTCTAATGACTTGGAAGGAGTTCATGTGATACAAACTTCAGTCCATAAAGTAAAGAATTAAAATGTAGCATCAACAAAAAGAGA
This sequence comes from Hippopotamyrus pictus, assembly GCA_026781145.1. Lineage (NCBI taxonomy): Eukaryota > Metazoa > Chordata > Actinopteri > Osteoglossiformes > Mormyridae > Hippopotamyrus > Hippopotamyrus pictus. Next base: position 18,196,401 of record JAODLC010000050.1, read on the forward strand.
AGCAGGAATAGGTCATTATTTACAAGCCTCGGTGAATAGGCTTCCTTTGAGATCCTGACAGGCTGGATAAGTAATCTGTTACTCCTGCTCACGCATTGCCTGATGACATTTTTACGTGCAGGCGGTGCCATATTCAAATGTGAAGCAGGTTAAATGTAAGCCAGAGGCCGTGCCCAGGGCATTCTCCAGACTGGGCCTCAGAGATGGATGCTAGGCAGACTTTTATTGCAAAGGGAGGAGCACACAGTGGCCGTTATGGCTTTGTGGAGCTGAGATTCATTGGATTACTGCTGATGGTTCTTTAGGGGTGGGGGGAGTGTTAAAAACATCTCTTTGTGCTGCTGGTAACCACCCCCCATGCTCCGGTCCTCATCTGGGGTACACCATATATTATGGAGAACAGTTGCTGAGTTATGACATGGGCTTGCGGGGCAGACAAGGCACGCATACCTAATAAATTCCTTTTGTTTAGAGAGCATTAGAGGTAGCAGACGTTAAATGAAGGTGCAGAACTTCCATCTCGAGCCAACTTGGCCAAAGTTCCCTTTTCTCTTTAATTGGCTTTTGGTGATTAGTCTGTAATTAATGTCTTCAGCTTCCTGGCTCCTGGCACGTTTGCTTTAGCTCGGGAAAATCACTGTCTGTGAAAGGTGCATTAATCGTGCCGGCGTCACAGTGAAGACATTCTTACTGTTCCGACCAGAAAGATATTTAGTGGAACACTGACTGAACACAAAGTCTCCAAGCTGAACGAGGGCAAAGCACACAAAATTGGGTCATGCAGATATATTGCTCCCAGTGGGAAAATGGGGACCTTTTCCTATTTACACAGCGCTCATTTAAGACTCTGTCTTCAGCATATGCAATGTGTGTTTCTCACTGCAAATGTGGCTCTGTTAAACCCCAAAGAGTTTTTTTTCTCTCTAAAAAAACACTCATCGTTTGACTGCTGTTTGGCGGCAATTTAAATAATTTGTATATTGTTATAATTTTTCCATGTTCCAATTATATTCTGCTCTTCTTTCCTTAAAATAATTTCCGGTGGAGACCTTCTGAGTCTTCTCTCACCGACCCAATGAGCTGCAGAGGGCAGTGTCTGCATTTTGTGGAACCCAGTCCATCTCTGTATGACAAGCGGTGAAAATATCATTCACATATGTGCGCCAGATATTCTGCCTCTGGGTGATTTTGTACTTTCTATAAGTTATATGAGAAACAGCAAGGCAGTGGGTTAAAAAGCCTTTTCTCCTTCAGGTTTTCCATATTTATATGAGCCACCTCTGCCTTCATATTTCTTTCCATGCGGGACAGGAAAAGCTGATTTGATCCGTGACTCATGTAGCTCAGAACACCGGTTTGATTGTCCTTATTCTTAGAGCTCATAGCACATTTTATCCACTTTCCATATGTGCAAGTAAGCTTTGGGTGTGGGGGGCTGGGGGTCTGGACCTATGGGGTTGAATGTGAGAGGGATGATTCCCGAATTTACAGGCCAGACTCAGCAGTTTATTGTTGTCTTGGCAATAGCTCAACTACACTGTTCTACACTTTTCCAGAGAAAATCAAATACAGTGGATATAAACTAATTGAATTGATATAGTGGGTAAAAAACATTCCTTGTGCCCTGTGATAGACTGGCGTCCCATCCAGGCTGTACCCCAGCCGTGTGCCCTGTGATAGACTGGCGTCCCATCCAGGGTGTACCCCAGCCGTGCGCCCTGTGATAGACTGGCGTCCCATCCGGGGTGTACCCCAGCCGTGTGCCCTGTTCTGCCTGGGATACGCAGCCCTGATTATGATAAGCTAAGATAATTATAGTATCTGTTATTCCAGTTTTTGAGTTTTATTTACTGAGAAATGGGAGTTTGATGTGTGGGATTATCGTCTAATGTCAGTCAGTGCCCGCTTGCCTTCCCACTCTACTCTATCGGTTCCCCGTCGTGGCTCATACTGTATATCAGTTGCCTCCCATGCACTAAATGAACACTGTATAGGTCACTAGGTGTGGTCTCCCTCCCGTCACAGCACTGCACCATGTGTCCCAGCCTTTCAGGAAGACTGCTCATCTTGCTTGTTGATGGCCGGCTGTGTTCTCCAATTTTATGACGTCTCTGGTTTTTGTAACTGGATCCGGCTGAGGGCCGTGGCGACCCAGCTTCCCGGGCGCCTGGAATGCAGCCGTCACAGTTACGACAGAGCAAAACAATAACGGTTCCAAGGCAGAATCTGGCACAGTCCTCCAGGCACAGGCTGACCCTGCTTTCGCAATAATACTGCATGCTGGTAAAAATGCATCTCCTAAATAATTCCCAGACTGGAGGCGTGTCGTACGAGGAGGAAGATAAAAATGGATTGCAGCATAATTTGGAAAATTGACTTTATTACCTCTTTGCACTCAGGCCACTGGTAAATCTCCCAGCATGCACTGTGCCCTGGAAGCTGACCCCCGGTAGACCTGGATTTTACATGCTCCATCCAGGTCTGTCCATAATCGATAGATACATAATATGGCATGACCTTGGTCAGAATCCCCCCCCCCCCACAAACACACACACACACTCACATTTCCACAGCCAGCAGTGAAGATCTTGGTTCTTGGTCAGTCTCGTTTATATAGGTCACCCCATTAGCTCGCTGATGACTCTGCAGGGGAAATCGTGTGACAGAATCTGGGCCTGGCTGCAGTCCTCTCTGATACAGTAGCACTATGCTGTCCAAAGTGGGGCATAAATCAGCCAGAACCTATACCGGGAGTCCCACTGGAGAGAGCTGTCATCATTCCAGGCCATGACCTCACTCTGGCAGACCATTCATATTAAATTTACACTGATGCCAACATTCAAAAAACAGTTAAAATCCATATCAACTGATATGGCAGTTGGAATCAAAAACAGGAAAGGGCCATGCAAATGCTCAAGGTTGCTGAACATGGTAAGGGTGCAGAGTGACTGCTCTTCCCTGAACGCGGTAAGGGTGCTGAGTGACTGCTCTTCCCTGAACGCGGTAAGGGTGCTGAGTGACTGCTTTTCCCTGAACATGGTGAGGGTGCTGAGTGACTGCTCTTCCCTGAACGCGGTAAGGGTGCTGAGTGACTGCTTTTCCCTGAACATGGTGAGGGTGCTGAGTGACTGCTCTTCCCCGAACACGATGAGGGTGCTGAGTGACTGCTCTTCCCTGAACACGGTGAGGGTGCTGAGTGACTGCTCTTCCCTGAACACGGTGAGGGTGCAGAGTGACCTGAACACGGTGAGGGTGCTGAGTGACTGCTCTTCCCCGAACACGGTGAGGGTGCTGAGTGACTGCTCTTCCCTGAACACGGTGAGGGTGCTGAGTGACTGCTCTTCCCTGAACACGGTGAGGGTGCAGAGTGACCTGAACACGGTGAGGGTGCTGAGTGACTGCTCTTCCCGGACTGTGTACTGAAATGGGCGTCGTGTGCACAGCTTAGCTTTAATTCACACCGGCTGTAAGACATTTCTCGTGTGCGGGAGACACCCATGCCCTGGAATGATAAGCTGTTAAAGGGGTATTAGCACGAGGAAAGCCTTAGCTACAGCATATCAATAGCGAGCCTCAGCATTCGGGGGCCACTTAGCCAGCAGAGTCTCCTGTGAGGCTTATTCAGGGCAGACGGGGCACGCGGCCTGCGGACAGGTGCAAGCGGGCTCCCAGGCGGCCAGCTGCGGGACTCCCGCTCAGTCGTGCTCCTCCCAGAAGGAAGCCTGCAGTGATCAGCACTTTACAGGGCAGCCGGACGCCATGCCAGCTGTGACACTTGTGACAGTAGTACGGGGTCGGGGCTAAGCACCACATACAAGCTGCTTTTGTGTTTTCGGTTTAAACACTGTCCTCCAAAATATTGTTTGAAAAGACTCTAGTCGAGGTTCCTGTCAAAGAGAGCCCGTTGATTATACGTTTGTTAGATGTATTGGAAATGTGTTGAAACACAAACACCATCAGAAATTTATGGTGTTTCTTTCTCTGTTTAAAAGTAGATATCTAGATATTCCAGGTCTAATTTCCTCCACTACTATTTGTTCTTGCCCTCATTTGTACCATCCGCAGTGGCTTTTTATACTGTAGCCTCCGCAGTACCTCATGCGACATATCTCCAGACGAAAGGGCCTCATTTCTTCTGGACAAAGGAGAGCCTGTTTGTGGATTGCAGTACACAAGTGAAACCCTCTGCCATTCAGTCTGTTCCTGTTTTTTGCATTCGCAAAGACGTTCTGAAGGTGAAAATTATCTCAGAAATACAGTATGAAGAATGTCATGCCCAGAGGAGCAAGATAATGTGATACTGACATAATTGGCCCGGTTTCCTCCAGGTACTTCAGTTTTCCACATAAAAATGAATGGAGATTCCCCATAAAGATTGTTACAAATCTGTGTGTGTGTGTGTGTGTGTGTGTGTCTTGCCACCCAATCCTGGGTTGTTCCTTGCCTTTTGCCCATAGCCTTCAGGATAGGCTCCTGACCCCCCTGCAACCCTGAATAGGACAAGCAGGTACAAAAAATGATGGTTTTTAGGTACAAAAGAGATGGTTATCCATTGAGTATGGATATTTTGTTGTGCATTTTATTGGTGTTTATAACTTTGTCCTGCTATTTTTCACCAGTTTTGATTTCCCAATCAAAATGAGCTTGACCACAGGTTCCTTCTCAAGGTACCCCCAGAACTATTGCAGAACAATTGTGCAGATATGGCAGAATCCATTGACCACTCTGTTCAACTGACCTCATCTTACATGTGGCCAGCCTAATCTCAGCAAGCTAATGTAGAAGTGAGCCCGTCATGGAATCAGTCCTGTTTGAGTCTCGAGACATTTGCGGCGTGGAGAACTGGCATGCGAGCCCATGCCGGCTCAGCAGCTGTTAGCCTGTCTGGTGGCTGCCAGGCCATCTTTATGGAGAGTGCGCTCAGCACGGCCCTGTGACTGCTCTCTGCTTATGGGAGATCTGCAAGCTGAATGGCTTGCTTTAGATTGTGTTACTTATGGGATGAATAAGCAAAACTGGGGATATCCTGCAGATCAGTCATAATCATGTGCACTGGAGGCTTGTCTTAAAGATGCTCCTGCAAGCTAACTGAGCTCTCTGGGTCATTAGTTCTCTAATAGTCTGGGCTGAATTATTGTCATGTTCTTAATATCATCCCAACTGAATCTGGTTGCTAATGTTAGCATTTCAGATGGGCAATCAATAACGCAAGCCAACCTTCTCAGCAATATGCAAAATGCCTAAAATGTATTAAAACACAGCAGTATGTAACTGCTTGTTAAAATAATACATATGGACAAGCAGGTACAGTAAATGGATGCATGGATCGATGGATGGATGGCATAGGTGTCCATGCCTCTCAAATGCTGCTATCAGATCTCCACATTTCAGCCAAGTAAATGATGGACCACAATGCACTGCAAACTTTTTCCGGGAATTTGCTGAATCATCGGGGCAGAGGCTGCTCCCCACGCTCTGCATATTTGGGCCTGGCTGCTGGTCTGTGACCCCCCACCCCTGCCCCCAGTAACACCCAACCCAAACCAGCATGACTCTGCTGTGCACCAGTAGCAGGAGGGCACTGTGAGCTGGCATGACGGAGGATACACCAGTGCTTCGGCCACAGTCACTGCATCGAATCTTATATCTGCCCATCGCTGGCATCAGAATGTCAATGCTAGTCATTCCTAAAAAGTGGGACTGACAGAGGTGTCCAGCCGTTGGCTTCAGAGGAGGGTGACCTGACTGAAAGACAGAGCAGGTGTGACAGCATTGCATGTCATTTTCCATGTCTCAGAGCCAAAGCCTAACCTTCTGCTTGAACTCTGCTCACTAGTTACCCACGGTTCCTGACTGCCAAACACTGTTCAGTGTCAGCACTGAAAAGCTGGCAAGTTATGTGCAGATAAAGTCATTATAATTTGGAATATAGCTTCCGGGATAGGCTCCGGACCCCCCGCGACCCAGTAGGATAAGCGGGTTGGAAAATGGATGGATGGATGGATAATTTGGAATAAATATTTTCCTTGAATTGGCTGCTAATCTTTGACTGCCTGTAGAGCACATTACAAATGAGGGCACATCACATAAGGGTGAAAGCTCTGAGCTGTACCTCCTGACACTGCTCTTCCCAGGGTGTATTCAGCGGGCAGTGATCTGCGGGCAATGATCTGCGGTCAGCTCGGCGTACCTCCACAGCCATTGTGCTGTCGAGAAGATCAGACCTGACGCTGCAGTTGTCCAGATAAACTGACATAACAGATGTTTACCACTGTGCTGATTCTAAGTGTCCCGTGGCAGATTTATGGCCGTGTCTGTTCTCCGCTGGGATCAGTATTTTCTTTGTGCAAAAAAAAGAAGTGTGAAGGTATTGTTTAAGCGCCGTGGAAGTGTGCGTTTGCGGGATTCTCCAAAGGGTGTGTGAATTATTCACTTCAGCTTCATTTTTATTTAAGTCCACCCTCGTCAACACATGGACACACTGGCAGGTGATTTGGGTGCTGGACGTCAAAGTACTATGTGCTAAATAGAGTGAAGTTATACTAATTCCACAGTTATAATAAGACCTGGGCTCCAAATGCCAGTCCTCCTCAGTGAGGTAAGACTGCATGTGAACGCTCTGTCGCAGCAGGTTGCAGCTTATACCAAAGACTAACATTGTGGTCCCTAATGTAATATACTTATCCGATTATTGTATTATTGCTGTGCGTGCAGGACCATGAAGACTATAGAGGAAATAACCTGGTCCCTATATATAAATATAAAAAGTGTTTTGTGTTTGTAGCTCTATATGTTTCAATACATTTTTAATTATATAAAATAAACCTCTAGAGCATATTCTTGTTACTGATAATATAATAATATATAAATAAAACGGTAGCACAAATAATGCAGTAGTACACTCTTACTTAAAGTATTAATTAACCATAAACTAAGTGTTAGTTACATACTGATCACGTTTGCTCGTCATTAACCAGTAATGATGGTTTGTGTTTCATGTAGTTACTATATTTATTCATGATTTGTACTTGAGTAGTAACTGACTTACTAAGTTACTCGTGCTTCCTCAAGTAAAGTGCTACTAATAAAACTGAATAGAGTAATAATTATGTATCAATAAAATGATGAGCAGAGTAATGTTTTTATTCTAAATGCTGTGGTGCACCTTCTAACAACAGTCGCTGACCTTCCCATATGACAGAAATTCACTGTTTGCGAAAGTTTAAAATTGATTTATTTTTACAGCAGGTCACTGCAAAATACCCGAGGTGAGAGTAACACATGGTGAAATATGGTCTCTGAGGGCTTCATCAGACGCATTGTAGTGTGATCCCCCGGTCCCTGCTTCTGGACAACGACAGGCATGTTATTTACGGCATGGGGCATGCTGGGGGGGACACTGCAGAAGTCTAAATTTGTCAGTGTGTCAGGAGTGCGGGAACAGGGGGCGCTTAGTGCTGGAAGGCCAGCAGATGCCTGCCAGGGCTGCGTGGGGCCTGATGTCGCAAGGCGTACCCATGCTGCCTTTGCTTCTCTGTGAGGCACGCCCCATTCCGCCATATGTGGCCGTAGGTCTCTATTTGGCTGTATGGTGTTTGTCATACACTGCTATCGAGTTAACCTACTCAGTGTGTTGAGTGCGTGCAGAGGTCCACCACTGGGCTTTCCCAGTTTGCTCTCTCTCAGTTTTGCATACTAATTTGCTACCCTGCCACTCCTCCTTCCTCTTGCTAGTTCTTCTGCCACTGGAGCGCCGGGTAGGAGGAGCTGTGAGCGTGCTGAGGCCGCCCCCCCATGCAGCACGCGGCTCACTAGACCAGTGCCTGCTCTGAGGCCAGTCTCATCCTGAGAGGTTACACTTGTGTATTCATTCCCTTTGAGGACTGCTTTGTGTTTTTGGAATTTTACTGTTATCTTCAGTCAGGGCACAAGGAAGAGTGTTCTTTTTGCTTTCAGCAAATTCAGAGAACGTGACAGCTGGTTCTGCCCCTGCATTTTTCAGACATTGTGTTTTGCGGTAGATTTCTAGTTGTCCATCAAGCTGTGCAAGGACAATGGTTGCCGGAATGTTAATGCCTCTGGAGAGCCTAAGGGCGATTTATGAACTGCTGTTTCGAGATGGAGTTTTGGTGGCTAAGAAGGACAAGCGGCCACAGAGTAAACACCCTGAAATCCAGGGGGTTTCCAATCTGCAGGTGAGGAGGGCCATGGTATCCCTGAAGTCCAGAGGCTATGTGAGGGAGACTTTTACCTGGATGCACTTCTACTGGTACCTTACCGACGAAGGCGTCGTGTATCTGCGAAATTACCTCCGACTTCCTCCGGAAATCGTCCCGTCATCCTTGCAGAGAGTGCGTCGGCCAGCAACTACCTTGGGTATCAGAAGCAAAGCTGTGTGTACCCAGTCCATAGATGGCCCAACATCTTATACTCCGAAGCCTGCTGGAAGGACTCACTCTGAAGGCCAGGAGTCCCTGGACCGGCAGGCCTACCGACAGCGCAGGAGGGATGCTGCCCTGGATGAGGCACAACCTACGAATGCAGCAAAAGATAAAGCTACCACAAAATTAGGTCATCTGTTTACATCTAAATCCTTAAGGGGGTTGGATGTACAGGATCAGTCTGTCCAAGGAAGTGGACGAGGATTTCATAGAGAAGAGACGATTGAACCAAATCCTGTAGTCAGTAACTCTCATTCTCTTTCTATTGTTAAATGTGCCATTGCTGACACAGAAGAAATTTCAGTGGAGAGGTTTACTTCTGGACACCATAAACAGGGTCCCAGACCAGATGGAAAAACTCTTCTGAAAAAAAGCACTTCATCAATAAAGCCAGAGATGCCTGCAGAGCCAGTGACCATTGAACTACCACTGATGTCTGAAGTACGAGTAGGTACAGCGGGAACAAATAAGATGAAGGGCAATGTCATCAGTGATTTGGAAAAATCTGCTGAGTCTGATATCCACAGAGCCTGTAAAGTATGTCCAAAACCTATTACTGATGGTTTGGAATTGGAGGCATTCCATGCTGATGGTGCCGTGGTAGGCAGTCATCAGGGGACAGCTGATGTGGAAGTGGCTGACAAGGCAGTTTTGATGGTGTCACCACAGTCTGAATCACCTGGAGATGGTTTCACAGTAGATGAAGATAATGTGCTGATCAACCAGGACATTCCTATTCTAGCCAAAGAATACACTGATTCTGGAGCAGCACAAATAAATGTCATGGTACCTGACAAGCAAGTGCCAAAGATTAGAGAAGGAGCTTGTTTAAGTGTGACCATGGAGGCTTACAAGCCAAAGAAGCCTGGAGAATTAATTGTGCCTGTTTCTGAACAACAAAAACCAAGCTCTGGCTTTGCACCACTAGTGTTGGTGGGAGAGGTAGAGAAAGAGGCACCATTTCCCAATACAATGGCTCAAGATGCCTCCAAAGGAGCTAAAAGAAAGCTAACATTGTCACCAGCATCCGCAAATAGTGATAGCAGCTTTGTTTACAAAGTGAAGGAGCAGTGCAAAAGTGTTGTGACAAAAGTATTACACACCAACAAAATCCAAAATATGACTGAAATGAAGTCTACTGAAGTCAAAGTGATCACTGAGTCTTCTGAAGCATCTTCACAGGAGGTAGAGACATCCGTGTTGAAAGAAGCGCAACTGGTGGAGTTTAAAGCTGTCCCAGATGCATTGAGAGTCCTTGAGGAGTCAAAGAAAATGATCATTCCTGAAAACTGTGACATCGAGCCATCTGAAGCACCTATGACAACAGCAGCAGCACCTGACACTGACGCTCAGGAGGAAGAATCTCTTGGGAAATGTAAAGAGGCACAAGAACAGAATTTGCTCACTGAGACAGGATTCCCTTTCCAGCTTGAGAAGCATGTGGGGGCCTTCCTTGACTTCAAACCTGTGGAAGACGAGGTCTCTAAAAGCCACGTGCAGGTGGAGAATGCTGGAGAAAGACCCCACCCAAACACCACAGAAGGTCTGAAAGCATTCGAGTTCTAGTTCCAGTTCTCTCTTCCAATTCTGCTTCTGTCCTCCCCTGTGATTTCTCTGCTTCTCCTTCAGGCTGTGGCCATCTTTCGTGGGTTTTATTTGGGTTTTAGCCGCTTATGAGTCATTTCCCATAGGAAAATTTTACTGGTCATAGCTGACATTTTTGGGCCGTCCTTAAATTGCTGTTTTGAGCAGAAACCACAAGCAAAAGACAAATGTGTGATTTATATGTGAGATTTCAGTGAGTCACTTTGAGAAGTAATTGTGATTTTACATAAATATTAGAAATAAGAAAATATTTATGCTGTAATGAGCGTATGTAGTACAATTCATCTCCTGATTTGATTCGTGTGGTGCTGTGATCTTGTTTAAGGGAACTGCATACAAATAGAAAGGCCTTCCAGGTTCAGCATAATACTCACCGCTTGGTCTCACACTAATGTTAATGAGTCTCTTAACTTGTTCTAGTTGATTTTTTCAAAAAGAGCTCTCCAAATGCTTTAATCAAAATAGCAGAATGATTTATCATTTTTAGAGGAAAATTGTCTGAGAAAAATCTTTATTTACACAGCTCTATATGAAATGTTCATCTTCTAGCCCCTTATGTTGGTGGGCGCCCGGTAGTGGTGTTAGGCCCCCAGGGGACGCATGGACTGCAGGAGGACAGCTGCAGCACGGGGGAAACGCATGCGACTTCCAATCACACAAAACAGAGATGAGATCCTGCCCCCCATCCCTGGGGCCGGCAGGCCACAGCGCTGCCACTGAGGCACCGTGAAACCTATATTTTGAGCCTAGCACCCTTATTGTTAACAGAATACTAGGAAGATACAGCTTTGAAGTAAATGATGTATAACAGAATCCTTATATTCAGTAAATGATTGTTCTCTGAGCCAATGCCCTATCTCCTGCCAGATTGTATTATCCAACCAAAGCATTGGGTGGGAAGTCGCATCTTCTGCCCACTGTGTCAGCTTTGGGAATGGTGAAGCATGCTGTTAGTCCCCAAAGTCTCTATTGCCTGTTAAAGCCTGGCTCTTCTGCTGATAGCTTTCTAAAAATAGATTTGCTTCCCTGCTCGAGGGACGATCCTGTACTCTATAAGTGTTTTGTTGGCATTGTCACAACTACAATATGCTCAAATAAGGATCAGAACTGCGTGAGTTTGTTGGGGGAATTTTCGCAGTCAGATGATCCGTGAGCTTGCCAACAGTGACTCGAGGCTGCAGTAATGTATGTATGCTGCAAATATTTATGCAAGCATGCAGCTCTCCTGCTTTCTCTGCTCTTTCGTACCCAGCAAATATCAAGAGGGCACTGAGCGAGCAGAAGAATGAGTGTCCTGTTAGGGTACTTCTCAGCCGCTTTTGCTATTGGTGGAAGTCCTGTGATCTCATGGGTGTCACATTTTCTGTGTCACATGTTTCCTTTGATTTTACTGACCCACTCAGAGGAAGGCATGTCAGTGACGTTAAAGGATGCGGTAACGTAGCAGCTCATTGTCACCTCAGGTTTACTGATGTGAATCCAACTATTTATGTGTGGGTGTGTGAGTCCCTCTCTGTTTATGCATGTGATCTTACCATCTTGTAACATGTACATCTGTGCCTTTACGTCCAGGGTGGCCCCTGTGATGCACCAGTGCTCTGTTATACCCCACAGGATATTTTCTGTATTATCCTGACCCTGAATTTTTGAAGGCATCATTGTGACTCAGTGGACAGGTAACACTGTGACCTCGTATGCAGGATGGGAGGGTTAAGGAGCTTGTGGAGTTTGGATGCTCTGGTTACTCCGATCAGGTTTAGGCAGAGCGCAATCTCTAAATTACCCACATTGTAAAAGTCTCATTTAAGAATTCTTAGATTTTGCAGCGGCAAAGCATAAGTCAGGACTTCTCCGGGATGGGTAATGGTTCACAGAACGTTATAATGTTGAATTTTCAAATCAAACTATAGCATTTCGCTCAGTCATTCTACTTTCATTTAGCACAGTGCTTTGTTCAGTTGTGTGTGTGAGTACATGTGACTGGTATCCCGTCCATGGTGTCCCCTGCCTTGTACCCTGAGCATTCTGGGAAGGGTTCCAGGATTACCACATTCCTTTCCTGGATGAAAGATAGATGAATGAATGTCTGATCAAACATTCACAGTATTTTACATGTACTATCTTTATGAATCATAATCACCAGACATTATGTACCTTTAAATTGTATAATATTCTATATAAATAATAATCTATACATGTGTAATTGATGTAATAAATGATTAGAGGAGTGATGTCCCGGCCCCCACCCCAGCCCTTTGCTGAGAGACCATGCTGCCACCTGCTGAGAGAATGTCTGCCTCTTGCCATTATTCCTCTTTATAATTCTATTGATGGTGCTCCGGAGACATGTCAGTCTGAGAGCTGAGGCAGTTTTATAAGTGCTGACTCATTTTTATTAGTTATTATGTTCAATCCAGACAGGGTGTATTCATGGCCTTAATTGCGATGCGGTTCATGCTTATAATTTAGCTGTCCGGAGCTCAGAAAAGCCAGACACTCAAAAGTCCCCCTGAAAAAAACAGGGATCTCATCGGTAAGGAGGTGTACTTCCTGTGAGTAAGGAGTACTTCTTCATCAGTTAAGAGGTGTAGAGAGGTGTACTTCCTGTGAGTAAGGAGTACTCCTTCATCAGTTAGGAGGTGTAGAGAGGTGTACTTCCTGTGAGTAAGGAGTACTCCTTTATCAGTTAGGAGGTGTAGAGGGGTGTACTTCCTGTGAGTAAGGAGTACTCCTTCATCAGTTAGGAGGCGTAGAGAGGTGTACTTCCTGTGAGCAGTTGATGTACAGGTTCCCATTTAAGGGACAGGGATTTTGCTTTTTCCTGGTTAGCCACCTGATAAGCGCCCATGTGCATGTACAGTAGATGACTAAGTGGCCTGGGAGAGCCTGCACTGAATCACCTCACACATCACTGTTTCCTGCCTTTTTGAAACAAGTATTAGGAGAAGTTTGGTCACTCTTACACAAAGTAGGCAATAACAAAACAGGGCCTGTGGGCACCCAGCTTCAGACACAGGAGATCACAGAAATCCAGCAGAGCCAAGCGAAGCTCTCAGCCTGGGAATCCACCTTTGGAAGTGGCAGCAGACGGGCTGTGGTGTGCTTTAGGGTACAGCTGTCATGGAGGAAATGATTCAACACGCTCAAGGTAGGAACTTATTTTTATGGAAAAAGATACCCATAGATCCAGTGAAATAAGATCCATGATATTATCTCAGGTGGGACCTTTTGCATCTTTGTGAAGTGGTGGGAGGCCTCTAGCTGTGAGAGCTTATCGACGTGCAGTGATTTTTGGTGGAACTGGTCACAGTATGTGTGTGTGAGTACATGTGACTGGTGACTGGTTTGAAGGATCAAGATTAACCACATCACCAAGTTCTCAGGTCCTTCCTCATTTTACAACCAAACTATTCTAACTGTAAGAATATTATTATTATTATATCTTAATTTGAAAGCAGTGGCTGCCTCACTCATGGTTCAACAAATGCTCATGAGCTATTCCTATGCAGAAGTGCTAAAAATAACACTGTTGTATAATTATCACATTTTTAGCAATTATTATGAGAATATATAAAAAAAATATTGAAAAATAAATTGTGTTTCCCGTTCAAGAAGAAATTGTGCCATAGTTATATTTATATGACTGTATAAATCAAACAGCAAATGATTTTCTTATTGATGTTTTTGTGTGGTTATGCGGTATAGACAGGGCTCTAAAAGAATCTGTAAATCAGACACCAGCAGCTTACATGGTGCCTAGCAGAGCCTCCAAATGGGGCGGAGGTGGGGAGATGTTAGGGAACGCCTGCTGGTTGCTAGTAGACCTCTGGCTTGTGGGCTTATCAAATATGACATCATATAGTATATAACAGTACTGCATTACACACATAAAGTGTGGGCTAACAATACTGTGTGTCTACAAGAAAAAAACCCTCTGTAGTTATATTTGGGTGTACAGGGGGAAATGAGATCGGGTCAGTCCTGTAGTGCCTTTTACTGAAGTTAGCTTTTTAAAAATAGTTCAACAGAGTTGAAAAATTGCTCATCCTTTGTGTATCCTTTGTGCATCCTTTGTGCATCCCTTCAGCTGCCTTTTTTCTGGTCATGTGTTTTTATATAGTTGTTAATCAGATCCTCATAGGCAGAAGCAGAATGATGATTATGACGAAATACGTTATACAGTACAGAAAGCAATGTGTCACATCTACGACACGATCAGCATTTTGCACACAGTCTGTGGAGTCTGTGTTAGTTGCCACGAAACGTCGAAATAATTGTGTATTATGCAGACAGCTGTCGGACAGAGCAGTGGCACGCGAGCCCAGCCTGGGCCGTGTCCGGCTGTGGACAGAGAGGGCTTTGTGAGGGACACTGGCAGCTCAGAATGCTGTGCTCCATCTTTATAGAAATCTAATATGACCGCTGGTGTTTGGAGGATCTGGAAGCGCCTCTGCATTTCGGATTGCGGTGACCAAACAGCCACCGCGAGCGGGGCAATATTTCCGTCTTGGAGAGCACTTGACTACACGTGTCTAGGGTAGTTTTCCTCTTTTTTTTTGAGTTTCCTGCCTTTTTTATTCTGTGCTACGCCCTTCTGCTGCTGGTCAGCATACAGGGGCTCAGTCTTAGCTGAGCTGCAGCAGACCTTGCTTTGAAGGCCAGGAGGGGCACCACGACATGGACCTCTGCTGTTGCCTGTGTTTCGGCCCGTTGGACGGTAGGTTCTGCGGTCGTCCCGTTGTCGGAAACATCTCCTGGCCGGTGACACCACACACGTATGCTTTTCTCATTTTCGGAAGGATGTTTTCAGCGGCGGGGCAATGTGATGTAGCTCTGCCACTTCCATGAGGTACAAAAGCGTGTGACGTGATCCTGCATAGCAGCATGGAGCTTCTAGCACAGCTGGACCTGGGAGGGGTACAGGGCTGCTCTGAGACCCCTGGGTCACTGAAGCACCAGGCAGCTAAGCTCACAGACATCATGGAACCAGAAAGAAAAAACATCTCACTCAGTGACTTCCACTTTCACCCTTGGGTATGTTCTGAGACTTTATTTGTGGAAATAGAACTTGGTATATCAAGGGATTGGTGCTACATGGAATATGGAAAATTTAGGAAAAAAGTCACATACACAACAATCAGGCAGGTGTACGTGGGAAAGCGTTTGAGCTTTAAGCTGCCATTTTTCCTAAAGGAATTCCTGAAATGGGTGTGGTGCAGCATTACCTGACCTCTGTACCTGTGTGGGTGTGGCCTGCATTGTCTCTATATCCCGAGCCGTCCGTCTGTCCTGTCCATCTTTATTTCATGGTCATTTAATCTGTCTTCCCCATCTCTTGAACTTGTGCTGCAGCCAGAATTATATGCAGCCTGGTCATTTCATTTTCTGCTCTTCTGGCCTTTCAGCGTCGTATTTATGCTTATTTGTGACTTTACTAAGCCGTGCATTAATTGCAAGCCGGCACACAAGAAAAGTGTCATAGGTGGTACGTTTATAGGGAAAGTGCCGTCTCATTGAGGTCAGGGGGATGGTAGGTAGAGCTGAGATACCCAGCAGTGTCCCCTTTCTGTCACATCTCTACACTGCTACAAGTCCAGGCCAACTTTCCACTGCTTTAGAATCAGACCTTCCAGTCTGCCTCAGGTGTTTCTGTCAGGCAAGAACAACTCATGTGCTCTACACTCTTCTAGTCTCCACTAGACAACCCGCAGTGGTTTGGGCTGTAGCTGATGAAATCAGCTTTTCATCTCCCTCGCTAACATTGTCAGAAACAGATTCTGCAGTTGGGGTTTGTCTGCACTGTCCTTTGCGCATGTGCCGGTGCTGCACATGTCTATAGTCCTGCAGCTGGGGTTTGTCTGCACTGTCCTTTGCGCATGTGCCGGTGCTGCACATGACTATAGTCCTGCAGCTGGGGTTTGTCTGCACTGTCCTTTGCGCATGTGCCGGTGCTGCACATGTCTATAGTCCTGCAGCTGGGGTTTGTCTG
>JAODLC010000050.1:18220341-18237383 GCA_026781145.1 Hippopotamyrus pictus
TATGTGTGTGTGTGTGTGTGTGTGTGTGTGTGTATATATATGTGTGTGTGTATATATATGTGTGTGTGTGTATACATATATATATATATATATATATATGTGTGTGTGTGTGTATATATATATATGTGTGTGTGTGTATGTATTCTAATAACAGCATGAGTCACAGTCATGGGTGGGGGGTGTACTGGAGGTAAACGATTAAATAAATACAACCGTCACTCCAAGATACGTCAGATTATTACTGTTCGTAAAAAAGCAACAGTTCTGTTGCACTTCAAGTTTAGAAATGAATATTAAAGGCGGTAGACTCCATATGCCATGCAGCTAAATGCTATTAAACTCAGGAGAGTGTGACTGGGTCGGTTGATGAGCTTAGACCTGGCGGAATTTAGCGTGTGAAGATGGTGACGAGGGACAGCGCCGTGATGCCTGTTCCCCTGACTGCGAGGGACAGCGCCGTGATGCCTGTCCTCCTGACTGCGAGGGGTGTCTCCAGCTGCGATGGGGCGCCGTGTCTGCTCATGCGCGTGTGCACTGCACATCACAGGACTCAGCAGTCCTAGATGATACTTTATTCGGTTATGTGGAGGAGAAAAATGAAAAGGGCTGTTCATTTTCAGAATTCTGCATTTCTGAATGCTGACTAACCTCCATAGA
The DNA here is from genome assembly GCA_026781145.1 of Hippopotamyrus pictus. Taxonomy (NCBI): domain Eukaryota; kingdom Metazoa; phylum Chordata; class Actinopteri; order Osteoglossiformes; family Mormyridae; genus Hippopotamyrus; species Hippopotamyrus pictus. The sequence goes on from JAODLC010000050.1 coordinate 18,220,999, forward strand.
TCTTTGTCACGCTGGTAACTCCCTGACCTGAGACTGACACATGCTGAGCCTGTTGTAAAACATTGTTACTACTGCGGTTTACACCTTTATCGTGGTATTAAGAAAAGGGACATTTGTTCTTAAAACTTCTGAACAGAAGTTTAGCTGTAGCACGCTTTTCGGATAAATTTTAAAAACGAATGAATTGCAGATGTTCATTAGACAGGAATTGTTCACAGGGGTCCTTGTTAAAAACCTGGCTCCAGAAGTGTATGTGACCTCCAGCCTCCTGCAGCCATTATTTGCAGGGCTTTGGTGAGCAGCTCTAATGGTGGCTGTAGCTCATTTACGTGTTTCAGGTAGGAGTCAGATATGCAGCTCCGCTGGCCTCCTAGACGTGCTGCTTGCGGACACTGTCTGAGAAAACAGAATCCGCACCGTGAAGCACAATGAGTGATTCTCCCGGGAGCCCAGCGCAGGCTCCTGGTCCCATGTGGAATGCTGGGAGATCCCGCTGAGTTTCTCATTACAGCACCAGACTCCTGAGCTGGTCTTCTGTAGCTTGTATGTACTTGTTAGCATTACATGAAACTTGGCCTTACACTGAATGTGGAAGGAAAGTATAGGGTTTACACTAAATGAAAGAGCAAATAACTTCCTGTTCAAATGTTTCATCAGTTTATCTGTGTTTCTGTCCATCTGTCCTTTTTAACATTTAGCTTTTTAGTGGTGGTTGTTTTCTAGCTGCCCAAAGGCAGTTTTGTGACCCCTGGAACTTCCATCCCAGGTTCACCCACAGCATTGACATTGCACTTCTGGCTTTCGGCTGAAACATTGTTTCTTTTATTCTTACTTAAGTTTTATTATTTGTGTCCATACTTACCGAAACTGAAAGGCAGGAAATCGCTCCTAAGGAAATGTGATGGTTTGAGGTAAAACGACTGTATAACTTCCATTCCTGTTAGCAGCATTGACTGTGATGGCCTCATTCAAAAGAACTCACTCGGCCCAAACTAGAAACTCAGCGATTCTTCTGGTTTCAGTCCAGTTTATGAATGAATGTGAGGCACCAGTAGACAAAACCCATTTTGTATTTGAGTTCCTGGGGTCCTGCATGTGGTCCTGTTTGAAGCTCATTCTTCCCATTGCAGCGACTATAGAACACCATAACGAGCAGCTACATGATCCATGCCATGAAGTGTGAAATGCATTTTAGTGGTGTTTTTAGAAACAAATGTGGTCAGTACAATGGGAATACAATATAATTCATGCTATTTAGAATTTAGATGTTATCTGATGAGTGGTCCAAAGCAGAGGAAGTAACAACAATAGCTGATATGAGACCCTAAGCTTTGTGATGATGTTAGTGCACTGAGCCTCCTTCTGCTGTCATACGGCCTTCCTCAGCCAATCGCTTCTTACATCCCCTTTGGTTCGTCAGCTGCTGTGGTCAACGTGGCTCGACAGGTTTCGCTGATTTTCATTTCTCAGTTCCATCACCCAGATGTGTTTCTCAAGTAAGACAAAGAACGATCCCTGGCTGCCATCGCTGCATCCTGGATGGTGACGCACGTTGGGCTTTTGAGGACGTTTTGAGCCCCAGGGCCCATTAACAAAGGGGTTTATTGAAATCTTGTTGTCTTGTGGAACAGATGATGATAGATTTCCACTATTCCCTGGTTTAACAACCTGTCTTTCCTGTAATAATTAAGCCATTATTTTTAGCTTCTGGATTTTGTGAATTTCCAACTGTGTGAGGTCCTCGGGCTCTTCGTCCTAAGATTAAAGAGGCAGCGCACAATAAATGACAATATAAATGAATATAAAATTAGTGTCATATAAGGAAAAAGGAAACTGAGTTGCATAGAGAAGCTATACTGTGTTTTTATGGATCTTCATTGGTCCTACTGTATATTGTGGCAGCCGGAGGTGTGTTGATGTCCAGTAGAAAAGTCATCTATAGCTGCACAAAAACACAGGAGTCTGGCTCTTTTTTAGGAACTGTTTATTGGTTGGTGAGGACATACTTCCTCCGGCTGCCCTGTTTGCATTTGTTACATCCCCCGCTGGCTATGATGCCACCTTAGGCTAGCTTATAGTGTATCCACTGCTGGCACGACAAGCCACAGTGAGGGACATCTAGCCGGAGAAGGGCGTCAGTCACAGCCCAGAGCAGGCCTGGCTGGGGCCTGGGGGCAGGCTGAGAATGAACTGTAGCTCTTAGGTGCTGTTTGGCAGCAAAAGGGGCAAAAATAGTGGCAGAAGAGGGAGACGCAAAGCAGAAGAGAGAGAGAGAGAGAGAGAGAGAGAGAGCAGGAGGGGGAGGGAGAGAGAGAGAGAGAGAGAGAGAGTGAGTGAAATTATAGGCTGAGCAGGACCAGAAGCTGCTTCTTCAGTACACCACATGACTTCATGATCGTGCTGTTTAACAAGCAGCGACGATTTAGATGCTAAACAAGCAGGACGCTGAGCAGAGAGAAAGAAGCACTTTTAGGAAGTGAATGTGTCACTGCGTACGGGGGACAGGATGTCTTCACAGCAGAGATACAGGAGCCCTTCCGCCAACAGTCTGGGGCGAGACAAAGGTCCCTTGGATGAAGGATATTATCAGATGATGCTGAAGGCGACAGATGAGAGGAAAGGTACCCTTGCAATATAATTTTATGGTTCATTAACGCTAGAATAGTGGCTGACTTTGACTTTACAGCTGTGGCTATAATGATTTTATGTGATTAAGTTTTATCCGGAACAATGACCATCTATGCGTATGTTGCTGTGCATATTACTTATTAATGTTTTTTTTAACCTAGTTTTCGTGTGAAAAGACTTTTTTCCTCTATGTTCAAATTATTTATGCAACCATTCTGTTACCCCACACAGCTAATCATTGAGGCTAATAGAGGGGGAAGCCCTTAAACATGACTCTAATGTTCCCTATTGGCTACCTGCTGCGCTGATGGAACGCAGCACAGCCAATCAAAACTTTGCATCATCAGGGCAGTAACATATGGATGAGTTTGATACTGAATTGGTTTAGTTGTATACATGCACACAATGAGAAAGTATTTCAGTATATGTCTAAAACTGTCTAACTTTTAACCCTTTAAAAATAAATGTAAAAAAAAGAAAAGAAGAAATTTGTTAAACTATTTCTTTTCTCTGTAAAAATATCCTCATTTTCTGAATATAAATTATTGCAAAAAGAAAACATAGTGCAGGAAACAGGGATTATAAACCTTTCCTTGCATGATGAGTAAATGGTTGGAAATTGAAGGACATGTAATGAAATCCAGTATGTGTGACCACTTTTGGTGTTATCTGCAGATAGTTACTCTGGGAGAGGGCCCCCTTTCTCCTGTGGCGTTCTGTTTTAAATTAGACTGGTACAGTAGTTAAAAAAGACCAGCGGCTCAGTTTTTACCATTGATTTATGTTGCTGGCTGGTGTTTCAAGTAGAGATGTTTGCTTTTGTGGTTTAAGTGGTCATTGCTGTATGCTGTGTAAATCAGATTTCTTTAGAGTGAAATTAAAATTTAAGCCAATGGAACTTTGATTTATTATTGTTTTATTACTCAGCTATTTTTCTCACAAAGAATACTATCTATTTATACAGCTGGATATTTTACTGGAGCATTTCTGGTTAAACACCATTGCCGAGTCTGAGGGGAGGAGGGGCATTGCCCTCTCAGATTTTCCTTGCGCCCACCCGAGAAGTATTCAGCCAATCACAAAAACCTTTTTTTATTGACATTCTGATTGGTTAGTTTGGGCATGTAAGGCATTATACTATAAACGTATGCTTTTCCATGAATGAGAAAGCTGACCAATCGAAATCTCAGATTGCTTCCCTTCCCCCAATCATGCGAACCTAGTACCACATGCAAAGCCCCTCTCCCAGGCTGACGAGTGGTATGTTCAGTCTGTGCTCCTGATGGCGTATTAACTCTGCTGTATATATTGGCCTGGTTGTTTCCATATTTATGTCCTTCCACATGCCTGTGATGTCCTCCATGGTTATGAGATTGTCTGTAATTGTGATTGATGTAAGAAACCCATGCTAATGTTTGTCCCTAAGGCTGGATAGTCCTATAGGTGACATAGGTGGTCGCCTAGGGTACTAACTTCTGAGGGGGCTCAGCCTTGCCAGTCAATTCATTTTGCCTCAGCCAGGGGGCGCCAGCGTTGATGCTCACCTAGGGCACCCCATTGGCAAGCGCTAGTATTGTTTGTCCCTCCCCTGTGGATCGTGTGAGTGCCCCATTTCGATGCTGGGGCACACTGTGAAAGCTGTTTCAGTTAAGTTACATAAATTTTCTTCAATTTTGAGGACGTGGAGCTGCTAAATTGTCTTGGAGCATAAATATACTTATGGCTCCAGGATGATGCAACCTTTACTCTCTTTGCTCACCATTAATATATTTCCTTTGAATATTTTACATTGGGAAAAAAACAGCATAATTCCAAGATCATGTTGATCTTGAAAGCAAAATCATGCTTTGTGTCTAATAGGACAGTTTATTCAGTTTAGCTGTATCCTGGAAAATACTAATTAAATCACTTGAAATATTGATGAAATTTATCCCCATTATTTGCGATTGCGTTACAGTGACCTTGAGCAGGCATATGCAGTCTTCTGAGGCACCTGCCTGTATCCCTCTGGCTGACGTGACATTTCAGGAGACGGGCTGATGTTCCTGACGTTTCAGACGACCTGTTTTAATGCCGGTGCTGGTGGGTCTGAGATGGCCTAGACATCACCGTCGGGTGCTCACCAAGAATCAGCCACCAACTCGCACTTTGCACAAATGACAAAACACGAGTAAAGCAAGCGATGCAGGGGTGACCCCTAAAACTCCTACAGTCTTGGGCTGGCATTGTAATGCGTGTGTGCATGCAATCGTGCGTGTGTGTTTGTGTTTGCACAGGTTGTGGGGTAACTTAAACCTGTGTGCTTCACTGAAACAGTTCACAGAAATACTACTATTTGGAGTTTTAACAGGTTTAGCTGGTTACTGGATCATTGTGTGCTGTTGGTAAATCAGGGGCTGCTGAAGTGCACCAGTGCCTTTGTCTGAGGCCACTACCTGCCATAACCATTGTGATGTAACTGCTCCATTGTTGTTGTAAGGGTGCATTTCTCAAAGTGTGTTCATGTAAGAATGCATAGCGTTAAGGATATGACAGCTGATTTTAGTCTTTATTTTTTTTATTTACCGTTTTCATTTCTGCCCTAAATGGTCACAGGCACAGACATCTGAGATGGCGATGATATTCATTTTGAGAGATTTTTACATCAGTCAACAGCATCCATTTGTTAAATCTTTGCTCTGTTGCTTCATTCATGTCATATATAGCCAATTTGTCTGTCTGCATATAGATGATGTCCTTCTTCTTGGCTGTTCCGAACCTGGGCGCTGTCACGGAGGACCATGGTATATCTCTTGCTGACCATGCTGTTCTTCCTTGTGTTTCCCACAGATGAACGAGACAGGGTGCAGAAGAAGACCTTCACAAAATGGGTCAACAAGCACTTGATGAAGGTAGAGTCGCATCGCCTTCCTCATCTGACACCTCCCAGTTCAACATGTTAATGTTCAGTCTCCCCCGATTACCTGCACTAGCCAACGGAGCTCATGTCATCGCGTGTCTCTTTACCCCGTGGTGGACAGTTCCCACGTGATACCAAAGACCCTGAGCTGTGTGTGTTTATATGGCTCCAATCACGCACCTGTTGCTGATCACCGATTACATACGCTTGTCTTCCTCAGCAGTGTGTTATGGTCATGCAGCCTCAGAAAATGACCTCTGAAAGATCTTCATATTTAAAAGAGAAGGATTAAGTACCTGGCAAAATAGAGATTAACAACCGATAAGGATAAAGTAGGGCTGACGTACCTGAAAGTGTTTTTGATATATCAACAGAATTGTGTTATTGGATAAAACATGGTTTCTTATTACAGGATTATGCTGACTGAATCACTCTGATCACATGCCTTTTATTTTCTATACAGAAGGGCAGTTTGCATAATAATGTGATGGCTGTATCGTTCTTGACTTGTAACTTCACTATCTCATTCTATTTGCCAGTGTAAGGTTTTCCTGGCCGCATTACAATGGGCACCTCGGTCTGAGTACTGAAGGGTCCCTTTCAATGTTGCCTGACAGCTTTCCTGTCATAAACTTTCTGAAACCTCCTAGATGTAACCAAATGCCATTTTCACTTTGCATTTTGCATTGTAAACCATACTTTTAGGACCTCCCCTCCTCCATCTTTGTCAGCTGAGCTATTTGGCAGCGGGCTAGGTAGAGTATAGTGTTTTCTGTAATCAATGAGGGTTACCCCGTACTAATGGAGAGTTCAGTGAGACTTGTCATTCTACTATGTTACTGGCCAGACATTTGAAAAGCGTAGCCAATTCCCTGAACCCAATTCACTTGTTATAGCTGTTATAGTTTTGGCTGGCTGTTTGGTGGGGTGGGGAATATATATAAAATAAACTTAATTTAACAGTCATGCTTGCTTGTTTGCACTATTATATGTGTTACGGTGCGTTTCTGCCTGATAATGTTAAGGTTATGCATATTAATTTGGAAAAACAAAATGTAAGACATTAAATTGAGGATGAAATAATACTAGGCACATTTAGGTTTGCAATAAACTAAAAGTTTGCACAAGCATTTTTTTTTCCAAATCTGTTTTTTTTTTTTTTCTCAAAGCATGTTGCCAGTGTTTTGCTGGTGAAAAATATGAAGGGATGGATTTTTTCCTGGCATGCAGCAGGAACAGCCGCCTGGCAGGCTATGGAAAGCAGTGGCGAGCGCAAAGCCACTTTCACCGACAGAGAGGCACTTCCCCTTGACGATTATGGGTTTCATTTGGACTTTCAAAGAGACTAACAATTCCAAAAACCTTTGAAAGGGGAAAAATTATATTTGTGGAACCATAAATATATACAGTTGTAAGACTGAAGATTAGGACTGAATGTCTTCAGATTCTTAAACGCAACAGTATGGTAGGAGCTGTTTCTCAAAATAAACAAGCTCAAAGCCAGCATAGCGTTTGTGGAAGCTCACAGGATCCTGCAAGACCATGGCAGTCCACGTTCTTCAGACATCTGGGTTTAAGTGTCGCATTTAGGGTGAAAATGTCCCTTCTGACCCACGATCCAGCACATCACCCAACAGCATCCCTGCAGCCAAGCACAGCTTCAAAGGGAAAGCACAGGCGAAAAAACCTGTTTGGTTTGCTGAGCGCTTATAGCTGAGGGAAGAAGTGTACCTTTCAGCAGCAGGGCAGTAACAGAAGGCCAGTTACATGGCCTACATACTGCCCCCTACTGGCCTGAATGCTGTCTGTCCACTGACTGTCCATAAACTACCCCAAGCAGCAAATTTATAAAGAAGCTTTGAAAAGGTCAGACTTACGTAGTCTGTACTTTCCTCAGGCAGGGATTTCAGTTTTTATTCATTCATTCATTCATTCATTCATTTATTTACTTACTTACAAACAAGAGGAGACCATTTGGCTAATCAAGCTCGTTTGGGGAGAACTTAACTAATAGCTCAGAGTTGTTAAAATCTTATCTAGCTCTGATTTAAAGGAACCCAGGGTTTTAGCTTGTGCTACACTAGCAGGAAGACTATTCCATACTCTAACTACATGCTGTGTAAAGAAGTGCTTCCTCAAATTAATTTTAAAATGTTCTCCTGCTAATTTCCACCTATGGCCAACGAGTTCTAGTATTTAAACCATTCAGTTTGTGTGCAGCAAACATTTTGCAAAATACTTCACAAAGTACCATGGATCTTAATTAATATTTTGTGATTGCTAAATAGCTGTTTACTTGTAATTGATTTTTATAGATTACCTGAAGTTACCTGTGTAGTATTTTTATCGTCGACAGTGTTTCCAGCCCTCTCGTGGTACTGCATGTGTTCCAGCCTTTTCCTTGACTGAGCACAAACCACTGAATGTCAGCTCTGTGAGTCATGGCTTTAATTAGCTTGTGGTCCCGTGTACCATAGCCCCTCGTTGGTGGTTTATTCTACTTTTAATTAAAATGTTTTTAAAAATTATATTTAGGTTGTTTGAGAGGATGTTCCACAGCAAACTGTTGCAAAACATGGTACTGTATCTACATTTGATGCTGTAGAATTGTAAGGCATGTCTGCTTTTACATAATAACAGACAGCGCCGTCATATTCTCCTCAGTCCCGCCCACTCTCATTTTTATATCCAATCAGAAAGCAGAGTATTTCAGCTCAAAAGTAAATGCCCATATTCTGCTATGAAGTGCTTCCGTCTTGCAGGGGGGCTAACCCAGGCAGCAGAGGGCTCCGGGCTGCAGTCCACGGCCTTTAAATTTGACCTCCTTTATATATCACCTCCCTGTTTTTGTTGTTTTTTTCTAGGCAAGAAACCAGGAAGCCACTTTTGTCACTGTGCTGCCAAATTAAAATGAGAGAAATGCTTTGTCTTATTTATAGTGTTGTTACTCTTATTGAATATTATATTTTGGATCCAAAGTCTTTAGAATCCAAGTGTAAATTTTGGGTTATACTCTTAGCTGTTTATAGTCTAGTTAACTTCTTGCTTCACTGAGATGCATTTTGCATGCAAACTAAATTGATATGATTTTCTAAAAAGCATACCCTTAATATATGTTATTCAGGGAAAAGGTATACAGTATGTCTTCTGTAGTATTAATTTTCCAATTAATACAACTTTTCAGATACATGGGCTTTGTAGTTAAACCCATTTGTTTTCTTTTATTACTCTCTCAATTATCACTGCATCTTGAAGGACAGTTAGAGGTGAAAGATCCAGGCAGGGTGGCATCCTCCAGAGCAGATAGTAGAGCCCTAGTACAAATCCATTCAGTGAGAGCATAAACACTTACTCTGGTAACTGCAGCTTTAGTGTAAACATGACTTGATGAGGACTTGTTTTTACTGCCAACTTCACCTTCAGCTTTGTCAGGTCATTTTTTTTCTGCCTATACAAGTGCCATCCTTCAGCGGTTCACATTCATTGCTGAGCTACCCTTGCGATGATTTGCTGCAGTTTGTTTTCGTGAGAAAGTAAGGTTCCCACATCTGGGCTTGGTTTTTCTGCTCCAGATTTAAGCACCAGATTCCTGGGCCCCAGAGCCAGACAGACGGTAGCACATCTGGGTTACAGACACCATGGCTTCAGTTCTGGAGGAATGAGCAGGAATTTTTAACTAGCTGAATTGCTTCTATCACATAAATCTTAGGCTTATGACCAAGCCAGACAAATATGTGTTCTTAACCTACCCCTTGGACAATATCGGACTGAGCACTATTCGACAGATGAGTTTTTGTTGTGTTTGAGTAAATATATCATAAGCCCAATTGTCCAGTCAGCCAGTAAACACTAGTTATGGTATAAAAATCATCATAATGAACAAAATAGAAGTATTGAGTCTCTGGGATACAAGCTGAAAAATCAATGAGATGGTTTAAACCATCTCTTCTTGGTCATGGACATGGCTGGTTCAAATCCAGGAGACTGACTGTAATACCCTTGAGAAAGGAAGGTAACCTGAACTGCTCCAGTAAAAATGTAAAAATATACAGCTGTAGAAATAGGAAAGAACTTGCAAGTGACTTTGGATTGAGGTATCAGCTAATAAATTAGATTGTAATAGTGCCCCCTTGTTATAGCGTGCTTTGGGAGTTTGGAGCTATAAACCAAACTCTTGTCTGGTGGAAGCAACATAATCTCTCCTAAATCTACCCGAGTGGTGCTGGCAGTGGGTGATATTCAATGACGGATTTATCTTTCCATCGGAGTCAATAGGGAGGCAGGACTTCGTTTCATTCCCTTTCAGTCCTGCTTTATTCCTGCCCTATGCAGTCACTTGTAGCACAGTCCCCTGTGGGGCTCTAACAATGGAAACATGCCGAAAAGTAGCGGAGCAAGTGTTTTACAAAAGTAAGGGCCTGCTCCTTTCATCCAGTCATCCATCATCCTTTGGAGTCAACAGCTACACTCCTCTCCTGGGAGAAACTCTTGACTTATCAAAGTGCTTTTTCACAATGCAGACTGGCCGCCCATTATTTTTGACTCGGCTTCTAAACACAGTTGAAGTGCGACCTTTAAATTAGTCACTAAGCTGCATACAGAATCACCCACGGTACTTAAGAGCTCTACGTCTAAAATGTCGTTTTCTTTTTCTTCTCACTCTCTCTGTCTTTATCTTGCATACTGCATATTGCGTGTGTTCAGGAAGGTTATCTGGAGGATTCATTCAGCACACAGAGACCAGTGATTCTGAGGCCTTGCAGAGAAGTGCAGACCTTTTTTTGTAAGGGGTGTCTCTCTTGTCTGGAACCTCCTGAATCACTGCTTGCCAGGCCTGGCTTTTTTGGACCGTTTTCAGCACCGGGTCCCTGTATTTGGCTGGGCACTGTGCCCCCGCACTCAGAGCTGTCGGCTTTAATCAATCTGAGAGGCCGTCTTTGCACTGGTATGAAGGCATTTGAGCACGAGCAGTGAGAACAGATGCTATCAGACCTTGGTCCACACTGCTAATGTGTGGACATTTGACATAAATATAATAATCTTTCCCAACTACTCTAAATTTCAATTTTTTTTTTCATTAAAGCACATGGTATATAGAGGTATAAATATACTTACGGCTCCAGGAAGATGCAACCTTTACTCTCTTTGCTCACCCTTAATATATTTCCTTTGAATATTTTACATTGGAAAAAACAGCATAATTTCAAGATCATGTGGTTCTTGAAAGCAAAATCATGCTTTGTGTCTAATGGGAAAATTTATTCAGTTTAGCTGTATCCTGGAAAATACTAATTAAATCACTTGAAATATTGATGAAATTTATCCCCATTATTTGTGATTGCGTTATGGTGACCTTGAGCAGGCATATGCAGTCCCAGGTAACCAGTAGACTGATGTTGATTACGTGACCAGAGGTATCTCAGTTTAACAAACTTTCATTAAGAGACATCCATTGATCTTTCAGCCACCTTTATTGTTCAGGGATTTGTGGGGGGGGGGCACATCCACACACTACAGGCGATTTAAAGTCACCAGTTAAGCCCTTCTGGGGAGAACAAGCCAGCTGCCGCCAACAGAGCAGAGGTGGAATTCATTGTGCTACCCACTAAGCCACCATGTATTACAAAATGTGTTATTAAAGCTAGTTAAGCTAGTAAAATCAGCCCTTTGGTATGTCAGTTACCTCTGAACCTACACCTGGTACATTTGTCTGTGTCCCCAGTAGTGAAGGACAAATTACTTCTATGGACTATAGCTCTGTTTACAATGGGAACCAGTAAAAAGGAATATAAGAATGGAAAATAATGCAGTGTCATGTATTTTAAGTGTATTTTTATTACATCATAAGAGCATTTATTATGCATCTATCCATTCATCCACCTTCCATGATTATGGGGTAAGTCTGGAACTTCTTCTTGGAAATACAAGGCATGGGGCACTCTGATTGGATGCCTGTCCATTGCAGGCCACAAGGCATGGGACAGTCTGATTGGATGCCTGTCCATATGCAGGCCACAAGGCATGGGACACTCTGATTGGATGCCTGTCCATATGCAGGCCACAAGGCATGGGACACTCTGATTGGATGCCTGTCCATTGCAGGGCACAAGGCATGGGACAATCTGATTGGATGCCTGTCCATTGCAGGGCACAAGGCGGGAGACACCCTGATTGGATGCTTGTCCATGCAGGGCACAAACACACACCAACATACATTAAGCACAATTTAAGACCAATTCACATAACTGCTGTTTTCAGACTGTGGGAGGAATGGGGACAAAGTCAGGGACGGGATCCAAAGCCCTAGTCCTGGAGGTGGGAGGTTGTCATGCTGTCCAACCCATGCTGCTCCATTCATATTTATCTAATTTTTTATTTATTTATTTATTTAAAAAAAAAATATTATTTTACATCTGCTTTCTTGTTGATTTTCTCATTCTTTTGTTTCACTCCCACTCCATGTGTAACATCCATTTTCTGTTTCTCTCTTTGCATATACCTCTGTCTCTTCATCTTTCTTCCATTCTCTCATTCGTTTCTTCTCCCTGAAGCACTGGAGAGCTGAGGTAGGTGACCTCTGTGTGCAGGACTGCACAGAGCGCTGAATAGCTCGCATTCTCATCTGCATGCCCCCCGCTGTCCTCTGTGGGTTCTGTATGGGCCCCTCCAGTGCCTTGTCTCTTTCTCTCTTTGCCTGCTTCCTCAGGTGCTCAAATGCCCCTTAAACTAAGTTCCATTTGACCTGCTAAGAAAAACATACCATTATACAAACATGCTGTGTTTCAGTTGTTTAATTCATAAGAAGCATTGAGGCATTATGGGAAAGAATTGGTCACAAGCCACTCAGTGTCCAGCAGGACAGTGTGATTTTTCAGTCTTGATGTAACACTCTTGTATCCTCAGTGCTGAGAATAGAATTCTAGGCTTTGTGTGCCTTGTTATTTTCTGTTCAATTGCTAACCTTGATCACAAATTGAATGTTTCACTTCTCACTAGAGGAGAGAGAGAGTTTTGTACATTTCAGATCATACTACAATGAACTTCTTTTAAGTCTTTTGAGTGGCATATGTGCTTTTGAAAATCATGAAATGAAAATGGAGCCTCTGTTGTGTTCAGACTGACGCGGCCTTTCAGTAGTTTGTTCTGAGTTACGGCATCCCTACAGTACAGAGTGTACCCTGCTGGTCCTGCATATGATTTTCAGGCAGAAACCACTTTCTCTCTATGATAACGCCACCATTTGCTTTACTTGCAGCACTGGTATTGTCTTTAACAGAGGAATTTACAGTGGACCCAAAAGTCTGTGTTAAGTGCAGATGACATCCCACTGGTTATAAATCCTTCCATAAGAACCGGAGGTTACAGGGGCTGCCTGTACAGGCGGCACGTTCAGCTCATACGTCTTTGTCAGCCCTGAATTCCTATTTTAGCTGCGATGCTCAAAACTGCTTTTAAGTTCCTTCACTTCTTAACGATCCTTTGCTCCCTGTTCTAATAGCCACAGTTCAATAACCGCATACTTTGCAAGTATAGCCATGTACAGCCAGCGAGTCATTCCAGAGCGTTTGGCTTGACTGAGGACGGTCTGCTCCTGCCGCTGGCCCCCAGCAGCAGCGTTTATGCCGTCCCAGTCCTGGTGGCCTGCCATTGACTCTACACGATGACAACTAGAAACTGACGCAGAGTTTTTGTCTTTCTGCTTATTAGTCTTTCGTATTAATACATGCTAAACAAGCTTAGGTGGCTGCAGTTCATGCATTAATTTGCAGTGTGCACCCGTAACACGCTGTTTAAGTCTGCATCAGTGGTATTACAAGCCCCATAACCATCTCTTTCCCTTACAGGCTCAGAGACATATTTCTGACCTGTACGAAGACCTCCGAGATGGACACAACCTCATCTCCCTGCTGGAGGTGCTGTCTGGGGAGACGCTGGTGAGTGGAGCCCGGGGGCTGCGGCAGCACGAGCCTCAGCTCCCACCCCGACCTCTCCAGCCTCCCCTTCGCACCTCTGCACCAGGCTGCTGCTTATACTTCTTAAGAATGAGCCACACTGCCTGCAGCACTAAAGCACTGGGTTTATAGTGCATGAGTTGTTCCCAGGGATTGTTAAGAACCTATGAGTAGTAGGCAAATATGCAGAACATATGCTTGATTATTTTTTATTACGGTACCTTTGAGTACCTGGCTTTGTTTCATCATTAACACATTAACTTTTTTCCCTTCATTCTGTGTGTTGTGTGTACTTTTAACTCCTTATTTTCCCTTTCTGCCTCTTGTTTGCTGGCCTTTCCACTGACCCGTTGCCCCCTCTGGTCTGTTGCCCAACCATGTCGGCGCTCCTGCCCTATTGTCCTCTCCACCCTGTTGTCCCTCCTGCCCTGTTGCCCCTTCCACCCTGTTGCCCCCTCCACTCCGTATGGCCCTTTCACCCTGTTGCCCCTTCCACCCTGTTGCCCCCTCCACTCCGTATGGCCCTTTCACCCTGTTGCCCCTTCCACCCTGTTTCCCCCTCCGCCATGTTGTCCCTCCCACCCTGTTGCCCCTCTCACCCTTGCCCCCTCTCTTGCACTGCTCTTACTGGGCTAGCCGCGGGAGCGTGACGTTATCAGGAACTTGCGGTTGGTGAGTGGGTCTGAATCTTGAGCTCGTTGGCATGGCGTGGGTCACTTCCATTGGCTGAGCTGAGCATGATGTCACTCCTTACGTCACATGTACATTTTCTTCTTTTAATTTCTGAACAACATGAAGTTATAAGAACGCAATAAAAATAACTATAAAGATTCTTTATGACTCGTACTGGCAAAGAGGGCCACCCAGAGTATTACCTTGTTTTCTTGTCACTGTAGAGAAAATGACCGTTAGTTTAGTTTTCTGATACGCTCTAAAAAAGATCACAAAGACTTGTTTCACTTATATGAAAAATATAAGCTAAACCTTCCATGTTCTTCATGTTCTTTTGGCCATTTACCCCACTTTGGCCATGGTTTGTCATCTGTCTTTCCATCAGAAACAGCTTAAAGCCATAACTCAGGTCACGGCATCATTCACAGCAAGCCAATCTGTGCTCGACCCATAATGCAGTTCATCTTGTGATTGGCTGAGTTAGTGCATGTGCTGTGTCACGTCTGTACAGATTTAGCAAAGATGAGTCAGGTGATATTGGGTGTGGATTTTGGTGGATCTTTTCTTTCAGTGTACATTGTACATGAATGATTAGGACAGTTTTTATCTAAACTAAAAGTAACCTGTAGATTAATAGGTTTTAGAATGAGGTGTACTGTGGTTTGGTATATGGCTGTATAGAGAGGAACAGCTAGGAGTTTCTAAGGGGGAAAATGCATATTTTAGCCATAACTTGATTCTTCCAAGAAGCTTGGAGACAGAAACAGCAGAAGTCCCCCTTTTGCCTGGGAAGGTCGGGCTCTCCTTTTACCCACCTGCAGGGCTGTGTTCATGCTATGCCCAAGCAGCATAGCCCCCCCCCCCCAATCTGGGAATTCTGCCCTTAATGCCTGCACAGCTCCATCCCTCACCTCTGCCCCTCTGCTCTCTCCGCAGCCCCGAGAGAAAGGCCGCATGCGCTTCCACAAACTGCAGAACGTGCAGATCGCACTGGACTTCCTTAAACACCGACAGGTACGGTGTGCTTCAGGTGCCGTGACGCCCCACCTTGTTCTCAAGCGTTTAGCTATTGAGAAGTCTGAACAGAACACTGCTAGTCAGGTAGCCTTTTAAAGTGACAGTGTCCTTCCTCAAACACATACCCTTACGTTACTTGCTGCTACTTGCTGCCATGTCCTGTGTGGTGTCTCAGGGATGAAGTGCCTCTCTTACTCACAGGTCAAGCTGGTGAATATAAGGAATGATGACATTGCAGATGGCAACCCCAAGCTGACCCTCGGCCTCATATGGACCATCATCCTTCACTTCCAGGTGCCAGACTCTGTCTCCGCCACCTTTAGTTCCACTCGATGTCCTTCTTCTCCCCAATGTTCATGCAGACTCTCATGGCAAGAGATTTTCTTGCATTATTCACTTTTTGCAAGGTATTAGACTAAATGTTCAACACTCAGCTTAGAGAAGAACGTACTGAATTTTTTCTTCCTTTACTGATTAAATTCGTTTTGAGAAATGAGTAAAATCCCCATTACTCATTAATTTTGTGTCCTCAACCAAGAATAAGAAGAGCATTAGTAGAGGTTAATGGCATACCCGTTGTAAAGTTGAGAATGTTGGATACAGCTGCCTCCCATTGGGTGAGTCAGCATTTCCTGACAACAGGGACAAGGATACAGGAGGAGGGAGGCTGCACCACGCCCCTGTAACGGCCACCCCTGCCAAGCCCTGCGCTCATTTCTGGCCCCTGTGCAAAATTTGCTTTAATTTTTTCAGCAGATTGACTTGCAAGAATGGTAGTCCTGTGTGTGTGCTAATAGACCAGCCCTCAGACCTTTCCTTTCCTTTCCTGTTATTTATTTGATTGTGTACCATGAATCTCTCGACAGATCACTCAGTGATATGGCATATTTTTGGAACATTTGCGGAGTTGAGCTTATTGTGGCATGTTATCTGCTCAAACTTTGAAGGAAGTTTGAATGTTTAAGAAACTACTGCAGTTTTAAGGCTGATCTGAAATATCACATGTTGCCAACCTTTGGAAGCCATCAGTAGGAACTCTAACAGCACAGCAAGAAAGTAGAAACGGTTTTTCCTGGCCTATGCAACATGTCACAAGGGAGAAGTTAAAGCAATGGGCATTTTCCAGTGAGGAGGGGAATTTGCATTTGCGTACATTTTCCTAAAGATAGTTCTGGCCCTAGGGTGCTGGTGAGTCACAGTGCGTGCGTGCAATCGGT
>JAODLC010000050.1:18241905-18254079 GCA_026781145.1 Hippopotamyrus pictus
AGGCTGGTGGGGGGGGGGGCAGTGCACTTCTAGGTGTTATCCTCAGGGGCGGATTATCAGGGGACCTTCGGCTGACATCAGCAGGGTTGGCTCCAGCTAAAGGCAGAATAGACAGCTAACTGGGCCCCCTGAACTGCAGAGGAAGTGAGAAAGTGAAGTTTTATTAGTTGGGCATGTAAAGCTTTGCCTAGGCCCCCGGAAAAGGTAAAGTCCATCCTGGACATCAGCATGGACAGCGTTGCGTCTCTCCTGAGGCGGGGCAGGGCCCTGGGCTGTAGCCTGCGATAGCCAGTGCATTAACCCATCCCCGCTTATCCTATGCTGTCTTATCCTGCACTGCAGTCGCACATGTTCTGGAGTGTGAATAAACTTTTTAACTTTCTTGTCTCTCATGATTAATAGTAGAGTTCCCTCTTTCAAAACGGAACAAATGTTTTACGTCCTGTTACTTATTTAATTATTTGGCTTGGTTACTTATTTTTTTCTCTCTGTGCCACACCCTATGGTGTTTTCAACAAGCGTTTTTTTATTGGGCTTGAAATAGGGCCAATTCACAGTTCCTGTGTCTGTGTGCCATTTTATCTGCATCATTACACCGCATCTGAGAGTTTGGTAAATCTGAAGAGCTACAGGAACTTTCTGGGCATTCTAAAGATTTTTTTCCCCAGCAGCCTCTCCCGAAATCGGCTCTTTTACCACATTCCTGCCAGGAGACGCCGGTGGCCTGCAGGCCGCCTCCAGCCACAAGCTGCCGATGTCCGCACGCTTACAGGGAGAATAGACACTTAGAGGATTCTTATAAGTTGCAAAATAACCCTGTTGGACTTTTAATAGTTGAATTTATTTATAACGGACGGCATTATTCAGATGTGGTCACTTATGATCTGAATAAGCTTGATGATGTACCCGGTGTGCACGCTGACCTCTCTGGGCCTTCGTATCCGCTGTCCAACACCCTCTGACTCTGTGTCCCTAGACCCCAGCTCATCGATATGAACAAGGTGTACCAGCAGACCAACGTGGAGAACCTGGAGCAGGCTTTCAGCGTGGCCGAGAAAGAACTAGGGGTCACACGCCTGCTGGACCCGGAGGGTGAGGGTCCAAATCAGGGTTTGATCTCCTTTTTGATGTCCAGCCATGGAAACAAGCCAGCAGAGTAGACACACGCAATCCATTCAGGACTGAGGCCACCAAGGTCACGGCCTCAGCTGAAAAGTTGTTCATGGCCTTCATGTTAAAAGAACACACCTTACTTGTCTCTCTACATTTGTTTACCAGGAGCATTCAGCAATTGCCCATTCATAGATCTCAGTCTAGTTCCTGATTACAAGGAGCTGAAGGATATTTCCCCCGTTCATTTCTGCAGATGTGGACGTGCCACATCCCGATGAGAAGTCGATTATCACCTACGTCTCCTCCCTGTATGATGTCATGCCACGCGTGCCTGATGTCCAGGAAGGTGTCAGAGCCAATGTGAGCTTTGTTGTCTAATGTTCAGCTGGGGCCTGCTTTGCAAAGCCCTCTTAAGTGCTGATTTGGACTCTTTCATCCTGTGTTCCCTGGCACTGGGAGCAAGGTATGAAAAGGAGGCAACGCTTAACGTTAACACCCAACGTCCTCCACAGGAGCTGGAGCTGCTTTGGCAGGAGTACCACGACCTGGTGACCCTCCTGCTCCAATGGATACGTCACCACATCGTTGTCTTTGAGGAGAAGAAGTTCCCTTCCAGCTATGAGGAAATCGATGTGAGTTTATAGGAGCATATGATGGATTAATGAAAATGTCAGAGTCCTTGGCCTGTCAGTTGTCAGAATATGACTAATCTTTACATGCATCAAAACAGCCGCCTGATGAGTTACGATTGAATTTCTTTCATTTTATTTTCATTTTAGAATTAATGTCTACTGCTCCTGGTGTAAGGTTTCTCATTAATATCTATATACTTACTGGCGTTTTCACTTATCACCATATTCAGTATATACTCAATATATATTACATTTGAAAGTCTAATGTGGGCAAGGCACAGGACAAAGGAATCTTGGAAAAGCCAAGAATTCCCCTTTAGGAACAACAGAGAATTATTCATAAACATACAGGAACTTGTTGTTTTGTAGGGATAGAAGCCAAATGCAGCACAGTGACGTTTAGGGTCAACGTTAAAAGAGAAATCTGGTCGAAATAATCTGTTAACTTCATGATACTGAAGAGGAAAACAAAAAAAAATCAATGAATAGAACTGAATAGAATTATTAACAATTCAGTCATACTTACGTGATATAAAAACAATTTACAGCAAACTGGCTAGCTGCACAAGCTGACGGTTTCTTCTGAAAGGTGACAAACAGCACGGACCCCTCTGTATCACACAGGCATGAACCACATTTCACCATTGTCATTATGGGACTGACTTATTTAAATTCATTATAATCCACTCGCTTTATTGTTGTTTCAGTAAAAACAACAGAAAGGTATTTACTTAACCCTGTGTCTTTAATTAGACGCTGCCCCCATGATATTTAATGGGAAAGCAGCCCCATTTCATTTTCGCTCCCATAACTTTGCAGATTCTGTGGCGACAGTTCTTAAAGTTCAAAGAGACGGAGCTTCCAGCCAAGGAGGCTGACAAAAACCGATCTCGGCACATCTACAAGTCCTTCGAGGTGAGTCACCGGCCCCGAGTGATATTGGCTCCAGACGGACAGCAAGCAAGCCAGGAAGACTCAGCGGTTCTGCTTGGGCTCCTCTCTGTACAGGGCGCTGTGGATGCCGGCCAGATCAAGGTACCACCTGGGTACCACCACATTGACATAGAGAAGGAATGGGGCCGACTGCATGTGGCCATCCTGGAGAGAGAGAGACTTCTCAGGACAGAGTTTGAGAGGTGAGTCAACAGCAAAGGCTAAAACAACAGATCTTCCAAAGCGCTGCCTCACTGCTGACAAAGAAGCAGGAGAGTGATTAAGAGTTTGTTTACTTACTTTTAGATCTAGGACATGGTCCTTCAAGGGACATGTTTGAGTAAATGGAATCATCCGCATATTGTTAATGTGACCAATTATGAGGACACACTGTAAAACTTACCAGGCTCAGTGCTGACGTGCAGCCGCACCGCACCCAAAGTCCGCAGGGTTCCCTCCGTGTGATAGCGCCCTCAGCCCCTCGCACCGCGGTCACAGCAGCAGGCTCAGTGCAGACGTGCAGCCGCACCCCATGCAAAGTCCGCAGGGTTCCCTCCGTACGATAGCGCCCTCGCGCCTGCGATCACAGCAGCAGGCTCTGTGCTGAGCACCCAGACGATCGTGGGCTCTGTAAGCACAGTCAAGAGAAGGAAATATGCAAATGTTGCTGACAGTGCTACAGTGGGCTCTAAAATAAGCAGTGATTATTTTAGTTTTATCCATGTCATTAAACTGTGATTTCCCATATCACAAGAAGCAGGGTGTGACGCTTGGCAGGGCTGGATTATGTCACAAGACCACTGTGAGCTTGGTACTTATTAATCAGGCCGGCAGCAGAGGAGTATTTCAGCTCTCATCCGAGAGACGGCCAGGCAGCCCTCAGTAGCCTCTCGGGCTGGAAGGTGCCCTCCACACAGTCTGACATTTCCCACAAGGGCTCGGTCCCGTGTGCGCCTCAGCCATGACACTTACACACGACAGCTTACGTTTACAGTATCTGCTTCATCGCCGGGGTCTGTGAGTTTTCAGCTGTTTTTACGTGTTTATGAGAGCTAATGACCTCAGTATGTTTGCTAGCATGTAAATGTCTGACTGTACATAAGGATTAATACATTCTCATATATTCAGCATTTTTTACGCCGAATTTATTACTGCATTTTAGGAATTATGTATCTAAACTACAATATATTTTTCAAGTTGAAAGTAACTCTTCAAAAACTTAGTACTGTATGTATACCCTATATTCCCATGATACTGTCAGTATTGCATAGAATAATTCCAATAATCCATGTTTAAAAGTGGTGTAGATCTCTTGCCACATTTTGAATGATTTTATTTTTATTGAATGCGCGATGAGCGTCTTAGTGCCCGTTCTCTGTATGGCATAGTGCCTTCTTCCACGCTCTGAGCTGTGGCCTCTGTTTCCTGGAATCTGTTCAGGCTGGAGCGCCTGCAGCGGGTTGTCAGCAAGGTCCAGATGGAGTCCGGGGTGTGCGAGGAGCAGCTGAACCAGGTGGAGACCCTGCTGCAGGCGGTGAGTTTGACGGGAGGATCCATCGCCTTGGAAGCGGAGGGCTGCCGGTTTTAACTTGTTCGAATCCCTAGCGACTGCTCAGAAAGAGGCAGCTGGGAGATAACATGGTGATGACTGGCGTTGTCTGATATGGTTTTGACGGAAAGTTCCTCTGGTAATTATCTGATTAAGCATTGCACTGACACCTTCGTTTACTCATTTAGTATAAATGTTAGAAAATGTGTGACCATGTGACTGTCTAAGCAGCATTTAAAAGCGCTTGGTTCTGTACTCCAGGACGTCCGGCAGCTGAATGCAGGGAAGCCGGCTCAGCACATGTCTGAGATGGAGAAGGACCTGGAGAAAGCTGAGGGGATGATCCGGCTGCTCTTTAATGACGTGCAGTTGCTTAAGGACGGGCGCCACCTACAGGCAGAACAGATGTACAGGAGGTGAGACCCGCTTCATCAGGTGTGATCTTGGAAACAAAGACAGTAGAAACATATATACTAAGTACTAGGTAAACCTAGCTAATAGTGGGTAGGATCCACTTTATTAGGTACATTTAACTAATACTGGGTAGGACCCACTTTATTAGGTACACCTAGCTAATACGACGTAGGACCCACTTTATTAGGTACACCTAGCTAATACGACGTAGGACCCATTTTATTAGGTACACCTAGCTAATACGACGTAGGACCCATTTTATTAGGTACACCTAGCTAATACAGAGTAGGACCCACTTTATTAGGTACATCTAGGTAGAACCAGGTTGGACCAACTTTTTCCACCATAATAACTTTGAGGGTCAATGAATTAATTCAGAGAAACTTTTCATCACATGCGGCACCAACAATTACATTAAATTTAAAATTACATAGATCAAGCATCTTAACTTTTCCAATGTTTAACCAAAGCTTAACTGAAGCTTTTATTCCTCTCTCTGTACTGTATGTATTGTGTTGCAATCAGATGATTGGCGGTTTGTAGGAGTATGCTGTATACGCTATCAAGAATGTGTACCTAATGAACTGGACACTGAATGTATTTACATCAAATGTTGTTTTATGTGTGCTTTTGAATTTCAGGTTTGCAGTTGTGCCTGTATGCAGTGTCTAAAGTGTATGTAATGTGTAAAGTGTTAAACGATACCTCTTGTGTCTTATGCTTATCACCAGAGTGTATCGTCTGCACGAGCGACTGGTGAACCTGCGCAGTGAATACAACCTGCGTCTGAAGTCAGGAGTGACCAGCGCTCAGATTCCCATAACCCCAACCCTCCAGCAGCACCACATGAGGGCAAAGCCGGAAGTGGACGAAGTGACTGTTCGCTACATCCAAGACCTGATGTCCTGGGTAGAGGACAACCAACGGCATGTGGATGGGGCAGAGTGGGGCTCCGACCTTCCCTCAGTGGAGTCCCAGCTGGGCAGCCACCGTGGCCTACACCAGTCTATCGAGGACTTCCGCTCCAAGGTCGAGCGGGCACATGCTGACGAGGTACACCTCTCACAGCAAGACACACGAGCATGTGTGACATTTTTGCAAAATCTATGAGTAATTTTTATTAAACCCAATCTTCATTTGGATAGTAGGAATATTTTCCTAAGTTATGTTTTGAAGTCCTTCAACAATTGTTGTGAATGAGCTCCATTGTACTTTAAGAGGAATAATTGTTTTATTGCTGTCTCCAGAGTCGGCTGTCTTCAGCGACTAAGGGTTCCTACAGAGAATACCTTGGCAAACTGGATCTGCATTATGCCAAACTGCTGGTAAGTGCCAGCGTTTAATTGTGCTCTTTTCCAAAGATCCCCTTTTGTTTACACTCTGCAGTTTGCAGAGAGTAAGCAGTGGAGAGGTGACAAGTGTCTTCTTCTGCTTCAGAACTCCTCCAAGGCCCGTCTTCGCAACCTGGACCAGCTGCAAGCCTTTGTCAATGCTGCCACAAAGGAGCTCATCTGGCTAAATGAGAAAGAGGAGGAGGAGGTGAACTACGACTGGAGTGAGCGCAACACCAACATGACCACCAAGAAAGACAACTACTCGGTATGCCTTCTCAAGATGGGTCCCACCGTACGGGGAAAGCCAGACGGGCAAATATGACATATGCCACAGGACGTGTTTCAATGACCTTGGGTGACCTTATCACTTAGGTAGCCGACTCTTACGGTTCTGTGAAGAATTCATTGAGGAGCTTTGTAGCATTTGCATATTATTGCCCTGTCCTGGGTCAGGGTCTAATGCGTGAGCTGGAGCTGAGAGAGAAGAAGGTCAACAGTGTGCAGGCAACTGGAGAAAAGCTCCTGAAGGACGGCCACCCGGGCAGGAAGACCGTGGAGGTGAGTGAGGTGAACACTGGATGGCTGAAAGCTGGTAGCTCTCATACCGTGTCCCTCACCTTGTTCCTCTGTCCTCCCCAAGGCTTTTATAGCGGCTCTGCAGACCCAGTGGAGCTGGATCCTGCAGCTGTGCTGTTGCATCGAGACCCACCTGAGGGAGAACTCCGCCTACTTTCAGGTAGACTGGGAGCCTGGGCTGCCAAAACAGGCCCCTGGGTTCACTGAAAGCTCCTCTATGTTGGAAATGTACACTTTTTATCCCGCACTCAGCATTGGATTTTACACCTACATTTAAACACCAAAGTATCCATACAATACACTCTTGTTTTTATTGTATTCTAGCAGTGATGTTATTTGCTTATTTATTTACATATGCTGTCTAGGGAAAGGGGTATGGAAAACGGAGGGATGGATGGATGGATGGATGAATCGATTGATTAAATTATTATTATTATTAGAATTATGATTGATGCTGTTTATATGAAAACATGAGTAAAATATGTCCTCTTTTAAGAAATGCTTTTGTATCACTTTTGGCTTCCATTTTCCCCCCATGTTTCTGTGTAGTTCTTCTCTGACGTCCACGAGGCCGAAAACCGGATGAAGAAGATGCAGGATGTCATGAGGAAGAAGTACACGTGCGAGCGCTCCGTCACGGTCACGCGGCTGGAGGACCTCCTGCAGGACGCGGCGGTGCGTGCCGTCTCGTCGCCGTCCTCTAGTGCTCCACGGCCGCTCGGCCAGCCTGGGGCTCAGTGCTCAGTGCTCAGTGGTCTCTTGCCTTCCGCAGGAAGAGAAGGAGCAGCTCAATGAGTTCAAGACTCTGGTGGAAGGACTGGGCAACCGGGCCAAGACCATTGTGCAGCTCAAGCCCCGCAACCCAGCGTGCCCTCTGAAAGAGCAGCTAAGCCTCCAAGCCTGCTGTGACTTCAAGCAGATGGAGGTGAGATGCAGTCACTGCTCTTGAAAGTCGATTGATCCATAATCAATATTTAGCCATGGGATGAAATTATGGGCTGCAGGACATATCTGAGCTTGGGGGGAGTCACATCCTCTTTTTGAGATTGCCAGTGCTGCTGATGACGTCACAGTTTTTTTTGTGATTGTTTTGATCATTACTGCTAACTTAGTGGTCCTCCAGAAGTGGGATGAGATGCAGCGATGGGATGCTGAAGGCACTCACACAGTTTCCCTGGTGGTTTCTCCCCCGTCCCAGATCACAGTCCACAGGGGTGACGAGTGTTTACTTCTCAGCAACTCACAGCCCGAGAAGTGGAAGGTGCAGAACAGCTCTGGGCACGAGGCCGCCGTCCCCTCTGTCTGCTTCCTCATCCCTCCACCGAACAGCGAGGCCTTGGACTCTATCTCTGGGTCAGCCTCGCCGCCCCGGGTGCCTACAGGCGTCCTCTGGACCGGCCAGACTTCATACGAAGCTGACCCCTTGCTCGTGTCCCCCCAGGCTTAGCAGCAGCGTCCAGAAGCTGATGGCACTGTGGCAGACGTTACACCTCGACATGAAGGTTCTTCTGTCCTGGCAGTACCTGATGAGGGACATCCAGCAGATCAACTCCTGGAACACCATCGTGGTGAGAAACTGTAACCGCCGTCTCTAAAACTGCTTATTCAGCTTCAGCTCCTGGGCCCAGTGGCTATAGTCATTTAGTTCTTCATTAATTACATTCATTAATGTACATCTGTGCATGTGACAAATAAAGCAACCTTGAACCTTAATTCATTTGGAAGTGGTTCTAAAATGCAGCATGGAGAGCGCTGCTAATATATGTATTACCAGGATGTCATCCTGTCATTAATTCATTTGGATGTTGGATGTGTTGGGTGGGCACCAGTGTTCCAGTTGTATCAGAAGTTGGCGATGACACCCCATGACCACACTTAACCACACCCATGACCACTCATAGCAACACCCATGCCTACCATTAGCCACACCCACAGCCCAACTTAACCACACCCATGCCTACCATTAGCCACACCCTTAGCCACACCCCTCGATTTCCATTGTATTTTTCAGCAATGATCCATGCTAATAAGCTAGTGAGCGATACATGGGTTTTTCAAGCAGTCTTCAATGCTATTACACCAACATAACAAGCATAAATTTTTCTAGTAATTCTATGCCTGCCATCGTCATGCAGGGAAAAGCAAGGACTTAGTTTAAAAACACGTGCTTTTAAAAACAGCATTATAAATCGGAGAGGTGTATTTTTTAATCTCATTAACGATTATGAGAAATTTAAAATAGTTCTTGGAAAAAACAATTGTCACGTGCTGTTTTCACAGATGTTTTTTAAATATTAGTGTGAAGCATCTTTAAATAGAGGTGGCCCGGAATAAGTAAAGTCTTAAGCAGCAAAAAATGTCTCAGACGTCAGCTCTCTGACGTTCAGATCTTTCTTTTTAAAGCTGTTTGTACTCCGGTCTGGGCTCATTTGGGACTCACTGCCTCCCCGTCTCTCCCTCCCACCTGCTGTCCAGTTTAAGACGCTGAAGGTCGAGGAGTATAAGCAGGTCTTCCGCAGCTTGGAGCTGCAGTACCAGGACTTCCTGCGGGACAGCCAGCACGGCCAGCTGTTTGGGCCTGACGACCGGCTGCATGCGGAGGGCAGCTACAGGAAGGCGTCTCAGCACTATGATGAGCTACTGTGCTCCGTGGAGAGAGGTGAGCATCACCACGTCCCACAGAAGGGGCTTCGCTTATTCAGCTTCATCTCATTCTGAAGTGCAGCTTCAGCTCTCCTGTTTTTTTTTTTACTTACTAGAGCAGATCTCATTTCTACGAATGCAAAAACCTGCGTTATAGTCTACAAAATTCTACTCATCAGACACATTTTTCTATCAATGTGCTGTAGGAATACGAGCCTAAATATTGTTTTGGCTTTGTTTAGTGGATCTTAACATATTCTGAGTTTGGTTAAAAAAAAAGAAAGTAAAATGTAAATGTCACATTTACTTTTCAGTGTCACTGGCTGGCCATAGTGGTGAGTTTACTGGCAGCTGGTGATTGGATGACGTGTTTGTTGGAACGTAAATGAATTGACTGTCTTTTTAAAATAATTCAGTTGCAATGACTGCTGATGCTGAATGCTAACAGAAAAGGTGTGAACTGCCCAGTGCATGGTGTGTCACGGCGTGATTTCTGGCCCTGAAATGAAAAGTGCTGTTTCCCTGACATACTGCTGCCAGTTTGATATACTGTGATCTAAATGTCTCAGACGGGAGCTCAAAGAAATAACTATAAATGGTTGAGTGGTTTGAAACTAATATCTCATTTCACGTTAATTTTATGTACAGTAGATTGATTCTGAGGTGAATGTAGATTTTTTTTATGTTTTATGTAGATTGATTCTGAGAATAATGATGCAGGCACTTAGGGGTGGGGTGGGAGCACGACCCCACCCCTCAGTTTCTCCAGGGGCCCTGCACTCCGCTCTACCCCCTGACTCCAAAATTCATTCCCACTTCTGTATGTGTCTGTTTGTCTTATGTCTGTATGTTTGTCTTTCCCAAGTGGGAAAGATTAAAAGACAAATTCCCCACGGGGATGAAGTATTATTATTATTATTATTATTATTATCAGCATGACAGATGGATATATTCTGACCTGGGGAGGTTTTGCACTGAGGCTCTGTTCCGGGGGCAGATTTTAACACACCCTTATGTGTCCAGGTGAGCAGGAAGAGTCGGTGTGCAAGAGCTACATCATCCAGCTGAAAGACCTGCGGCTGAAGCTGGAAGAGTGGGAGACACTCACCGTCAGCCGCATCCGCCAGGCCATGGAGAAGGACCCGCTGAGGGACTGCACACAGAAGGCCGCCGAGCAGGAGGTACCGTCCCTGGAAGCCGCCTCCTCTCGTCTGATAGGGGAAAAGGGCCCAGTGCATGTTCATCATGCCGTGTTCGTCGGCACATCTAGACTGTGGGTGGTTTATCGTTTTCATCAGTCGTTTGAGCAATTGAAAAATGTGAGTAATTATAAGAAATAAATACCGGCAAAAGTTAGGATTCAGAATTTGGTTTTGAAGGCCGCACTGCCTGCCTGGATGACTGAATGTTTTGTTTCATTCTTGAGAGAGTGGGTCAGAATGAGCAGAGGAATTTGACAGAGACGTAGAACAAAGGAGCAAGACGGGAAATGGCGAAAAGAACAATCAACAAGCAGATGGGCGCTGCTCACTGGCACTGCCATCGGAGTTGGGGGGGGCAGGGAGTCAGGAAAGGGAGCTGGGTGGGGTGGCTTCAGTTGCCTAGCCCTTTTTCCTGAGCTGGTTGGCAGAGGGAAAGCAGAGACAGCCCCAGCTCCCTGACCTTCCTCTGGGACGCCGCGTCTCCATGGATCCCACTGATGATTTGGTAGGAGCGCTGTTCGATCCCCTGCTGCGCCTCCTCTTGTCCCTCCTGGGGCTCCTTTTGCTGGCCGTGCTCTCGCTGCTCTTCCACTTCGACCTGCTGGAGGCCATTTGTCACGCCACGCTGTTCAGGCGGGCAAGACCCACCGACTGGAACCAGCACCATGTCCAACCATGGGTACTTCGGGTTCTGGGCTGATCGTTCTACCTATGAAATGATTAATGTTTTATCTGACTTTGGGGTTTCTTAACACATGCTGTTCTTTGCCGATTCGTCTTTTTATATTGCCATTGACGTTGTCTGTTTTTTTTTTTTCTTAGAAAGTTCAGACCGAACTGCAGGGCATCAAGAAGAGTCTGGACTTGATGCTGCCAAAGGCGGAGATGGTGCTGGCTTCCCCTGTGCAGCCCAGCTCTGCCCCCGTTCTGCGCTCTGAGCTGGACATCACCTTAAAGAAGATGGACCATGTCTACAGCCTGTCCTCTGTTTACCTGGACAAGTGAGTCTCATCCAGGGCTTTTTACTGCCTGGTCTCCATGAGGAAATTTGGCCTGCTTTTTCTCTCTCGCCTCACAGGCTAAGAAATACCCATGTTGAAAATGACATAAAGTGTTTCACGGTAAAAACGACAGCATATGCGGCATTGCGTGAGGTGGTAACATCCCTCTCCCCTCCCCCATCCTCTTCTCTTGTTCTTCTCTTGGCAGACTGAAGACCATAAAGGTGGTGATCCGCAGCACGCTTGGCGCCGATGAGGTGCTGAGAAGGTACGAGGGCCGTCTGCGCGAGGTCAGGAAGGTGCCCGTGGATGCCAAGGAGCTGGAATCCGACCATAATGAGCTGAAGGTACTGTGTGGCCTCCACATCACAACATAGCTGTTTATTGCGATGTCTGAGTGTTGCGTTGAAATTTGTTGCTGTGGGATTACACTAGCAGATTTAAAAGCAGATTTAAAAGGTCTCTGATTTATTAAAAATGTTTCTTTGAAGACTGAGCAGGATTAAGTTCAGAAAACAGGATAGAGTTATGGTGTTTCCAAACTTGGTCCCTTTCAACCCTCAAAACAAGCTCAGAGAGATTAATCAGCATTTTTTGTTCATATATGAACACTCCAAACAAACTCAGACCCCCCCCGGAAATGAATTAAACTGAGACCACCTCGGGAGATGGTCTCAATGTGGTTCACTTCAGGTCTGTTTTGCAGTTCACTTAACCTGTGCATTGTGAACATAAAGTGCTCCAGGTTTACGTCACCTTTTCCCATCGGGTTTAGCC
>JAODLC010000050.1:18256578-18286825 GCA_026781145.1 Hippopotamyrus pictus
TAGCTAAGGAGAAATTAAACCTTAAGTGTCATACTTAAGGGGAAAACTTAAGGTGTTTTGTGCAACCGGCCCCAGATGTTTAAGTGGTAGACATTATTCGGCTGTGCTGGCACAGTGGTGCAGTGGTTAGCACTGTTGCCTCACACCACTGGGATCAGGATTAAAGTCTCTACCGAACTTCTGCGTGTGGACATGGAGTTTGAAATGATTAATGTTGTCCTAGGGTTTTCTCCAAGTACACCAGGTCCCCCCCCCACCACAGTCCCAAAACATGCTGTGGTTAGTTGGAGTTGCCAAATTACCCATAGGTGTGCATATGTGAGTGATGGTGCATGAGTGAATGGTGTGTGAGTGAATGGTGTGTGAGTGAATGAAGTGTGAGTGTGCCCTGCGATGGGTTGGTACCCCATCCTGTGTTGTTCCCTGCCTTGTGCCCATAGCTCATTGGTTACAAAAAATGAATGGATAGATATTCTTTACTTATTACTGTTGTTTAAAGTTAAGTGTTCATTGTATCCATGACATCCCACACAGAAACTCTTGGAAGAAATCGAGAAAAACAAAGAAAAGGTGGACGAGTGTCAGAAACATGCCAAGGCCTACATTGATGCCATCAAGGTAACCATGCAGACTGGGAAGTCAATGCATTAAATATTTTCACCTTAGAACACTGAGTACCGGAACCTAGGCACTTGAGCGTTCACATTTTCATATAATAAAAATGAAATGTGCTGGACCATTAAGTATGACAGAAAAAACTGTTCGATTTGAATGTTCATTCCAAAAATCTTGTTGATTCAGGATTATGAGCTTCAGCTGATAGCTTACAAAGCCTTGATTGAGCCCTTGGCTTCTCCCCTGAAGAAAACCAAAATGGAGTCTATTTCAGACAACATCATTCAGGAAGTAAGTGTTATGTTTTATTGGAATCAGAGGTTAAAAAGGTACCTATTAGGATTTAATGCATGTTATGATGATACTCGTTATTTAGTTACTTGTGATGTGCTGCAAAGTCTAATTAATGCTTTGATCCTCAGTATGTCACACTGCGGACTCGCTATAGTGAGCTTATGACTCTGACCAGCCAGTACATCAAGTTCATTATTGGCTCACAGCGCCGCCTGGAGGATGAGGAGGTAAGTTACACACACTCCCGGAGGATAGAGTAGCATTAACCTTGTAAAACGAATCACACACCTATGGTTTAATGTAGGGATAGCAATATATATTATCATGCATACATATTACAGAATGCTGGTGGACAGACTGGGAAAAATTATCACTGTATTTATATTAAATAATTAGATGACATATTAAAAATGAGCAACTAAAATAAGGGATTACAAAAAGAATATAAAATGTATTTTTTTAGAGGTTCTGAACTGACAGAGGATATATTATGCCTAGATATGAGTATCTGATTCTGTTTGACTGAACTGAGTTACAAAGCCTGTCCAAACCCTAATCCCGTCTCATCACGGTTAGCACAGCGCTAACCTGTAGCCAACGAGACGT
This sequence comes from Hippopotamyrus pictus, assembly GCA_026781145.1. NCBI lineage: Eukaryota > Metazoa > Chordata > Actinopteri > Osteoglossiformes > Mormyridae > Hippopotamyrus > Hippopotamyrus pictus. The sequence continues at coordinate 18,258,094 of JAODLC010000050.1, forward strand.
TTACCGTTATCTGGCACCACTCTGCTTTATTCAGTGGTATCTGCCTGCCATTCACTGCATACGTTAGTGTAGCGATGCCAGGCCAGTCCGTAATTGGGCACTGGGCCTTTGCAGATGCACGTGCGGCAGCATCCTTTCAGCCTGAAGCAAACTCACCATCCTGATTTCCCAGTGTCCACACGTTCATTTATGACAGATTATAACTTAGATATAGAATATCTAAGCAGTGGACCATGTTCTTCCCGAGTAACACCATTACCTGCTTGTTTAATGGTGTTCTCTGTGAATTCTCATTAGCTTCCTTGACAGCTCACAGCTTTCTATTTGTTTTCTACAAATTGAAAACAACATGTATGATTTGTTTGGCCCACTGACATAGGATTTCAGTGTTACTGCTCACACCGAGTCTGCTTCAGAACTGAGTGTCATGTCTTCCTGAATTACTTTTTCCAGCCGACACTATTTTTTTATTAGTATATTTTCCCCGTTTCTTTTCTAACCGTTTTTTCTGTTTGCTTTCCTAAAATGCTTGCCAGTGCTTTTTCATGATGAATTTTAATCTTGTTTGGGCGCTAAAGAGGTAAATTATCCACAAAGCACCAGTTTCTTATTGAATCAACCTCCTCCATTCCTCATCACCAGGCTTCAATCCCTGCTTTGGGTCCTCACCATGATCTGCTCCGTCACGCAGTATGCCGCAAACAGCCTCATGGGGCTATATTGCTGTATTTGGCACAGCATCTCATGAGGCTGTGTGGTTTGTGTGTCAGGTTCAGACATTGCTGTTACATGCATTATTGTATCCAGTCTGGTTGTCTATTTTCAAACCAGGAAAACATATATTTGAAAAAAATATGGTGAGCAGATACTCCATGTCAGGGAGACTTTGACACTTTGAGCTACTTCAGGTTTTACAAAACTTACTTAAAAACTAAAAGGCTCCTCTGTTTGGCTAAATAGTTCAGCTCTTCTTGTGCTTTGACTGGTTTGTTTCCTTGATTGAAAGACTCATTCAGCTGGTTCACATTAGTGTTAGTGACACTTGCATGATTACAGGAGACTGACCACCCAGCGCACAGCAAGAACGTAAATAAAATATAGGTGCTTTTATTTGAAATGGTAGTTTACAAGTTCTGTCTCAGCTCAAAGTGTCCTCCCTGACATTGAGTACCTGGTCACCCTAATAAAAGCATAAACCATAGATGTATAAATGTCATTAGGGTGAATATTTGACAATAACGCACAATGAATCCAAGTTTACACTACCTTGGAGAGCCAATACCAATAAATAGCTACCAGCTTTGGTTCATAATAAGGACACATGGCCATGGGATTGTGAAGCTGGGTTGTCCTCCACCACCTGTTATTTTCTTTGCTGCATCACTCAGCTGTGTCTTCTAAGGCAGAGGATTGGGGGTTGGCTAGGTGATCACGTCTTAGCTCAGAACCTCAAATTCCTGTCATTCAATTCAGCATTTCAGATTAAAGAAAAACTAAATTTGAACACTTTATAACGTATTCTAATTTGACATTTTTGTCTTTATAATCATTGCCATAGACTTTTTATTAGTGTATTTTATTAGCGTCTTTTCATATATGCCATTTATCCTTGACAACAGCTCACATTCAGGACAGTATCTTAGAGGAGATTTTTCTCAGAAAAGTAAAACGCACTTCACATTGTAAACCCTAATGTGTTGTGGAACGTGTTGTGTAATAAGTAATGTTTCATTCTGTTTTCCATGCATTAACTAAATGTCACATGGCATCTTCGATAGTATTCCAGTGCAGGATAGCTTATATTTTAAGTTGCCTGTAGCTACATGTACCTGTAATTTACTGAGCTTATAATTAACCCATTTTAGTAACATTTTTATTTGCTGTTTGCTTCTGCTAATACAGAAAGCTACCGAGAAACTTAAAGAGGAAGAGAGGAGGAAACTCGCAAAGATGCAAGCTGAGTTAGAGAAACAGAAGCAGTTAGCGGAGGCTCACGCAGAAGCTATTGCTAAAGCAGAACGAGAAGCTGAAGAGCTGAAGCTCAAAATGAAAGAAGAGGTCACCAAAAGGGAAATAGTGGCCGTGGATGCAGAGAAGCAAAAGCACAACATCCAGCAAGAGCTGCATGAGCTCAAAAACCTCTCGGAGCAGCAGATAAAATCTAAGAGCCACCAGGTGGAGGAGGCCCTGCAGAGCCGAACCAAGGTTGAGGAGGAGATTCACCTAATCAGGATCCAGCTAGAGACAACGACGAAGCAGAAATCCATGGCCGAGGCAGAGCTCAGTGAGCTAAGGGAGCGGGCAACTGAGGCCGAGCGCCTGAGGAAGACCGCTCAGGAGGAGGCAGAAAAGCTGCGCAAGCAGGTCAGTGAGGAGTCCCAGATGAAGCGTAAAGCGGAAGAGGAGCTGAAGCGCAAAGCGGAAGCTGAGAAGGAAGCTGCCAAACAGAAGCAGAAAGCCCTGGAGGACCTGGAGAGGTTCAAGCTGCAGGCTGAAGAAGCAGAGAGGAGGATGAAGCAGGCCGAAGTAGAAAAGGAGAGACAAATCCAAGTGGCCCATGATGTAGCTCAAAAAAGCGCAGCCACAGTATTAGAGAGCAAACGTATATCCCTGGCAGAGAAGACAACAGAACTGGAAGAGTCACTGAAACAGCAGCACAGCACTGTTTTGCAGCTGCAGGAAGAAGCCGAGCAGCTGAAGAAACAGCAGGCAGATGCAGACAAAGCCAGAGAAATGGCAGAGAAGGAGCTGGAAAAGTGGAGGCAGAAGGCTAACGAAGCTCTACGACTGAGACTCCAAGCTGAGGAGGAAGCCCTCAAAAAGAGCCAAGCTCAAGAGGAAGCCGAGAGACAGAAAGAGGATGCAGAGCGGGAGGCAAAAAAGAGGGCCAAAGCTGAAGAATTTGCCCTGAAGCAGAAGGAGATGGCAGAACAAGAGCTGGAGAAGCAAAGGAAAATGGCAGAAGAAACAGCTCAGCAGAAGCTCTCTGCAGAGCAGGAGCTAATCCGTCTTAAGGCTGACTATGAGCATGCTGAGCAGCAGAGGTCACTTCTAGATGATGAGCTCAACCGCCTGAAAAATGAGGTTAATGCAGCTGTGCAACAGAGGAAACAGCTAGAAGACGAATTGGCAAAAGTGCGATGTGAAATGGACAGTCTTCTTGAGCATAAAGCCAAAGCCGAGCAGGAGACCTTGTCTAACACTGAAAAGAGCAAACAACTTATTGAGACTGAGGCAGCAAAAATGAAGAAGCTGGCAGAGGAAGCTTCAAAGCTTCGATCGATCGCAGAAGAAGCGAAGAAGCAGAGGCAAGTGGCTGAGGAAGAAGCAGCGCGGCAGAGATCCGAAGCTGAGAGGATCCTCAAAGAAAAGTTGGCCGCTATTAATGAGGCAACTCGGTTGAAAACTGAAGCTGAGATTGCTCTCAAGGAGAAGGAGTCTGAAAATGAAAGGCTCAGAAGACAGGCTGAAGATGAAGCGTACCAGAGAAAGATGCTGGAAGACCAAGCAGCACAACATAAGAAAGACATCGAGGACCAAGTTTCCCAACTAAAAAAATCCTCAGATACTGAAATAGAAAGGCAGAGGGTAATTGTAGAAGAAACCTTGAACCAGAAGAGAATAGTTGAGGAGGAAATACACATTCTCAAGATCAACTTTGAAAAGGCTTCAGCTGGCAAGACGGACCTTGAGCAGGAGTTGAACAAACTGAAAAGCATTGCAGAAGAAAGTCAGCGGAGTAAACTACAGGCAGAAGAAGAAGCAGAGAAGCTTCGCAAGCTAGCCCTGGAAGAGGAAAAACTGAGAAAGGAGGCAGAGGAAAAGGTAAAAAACATTGCTGCTGCAGAAGAAGAGGCTGCTAACCAGCGGAAGGCTGCACAGATGGAAGTTGAACGCCTTAAAAAGAAAGCTTCTGAAGCTAAGAAACAGAAAGAGAATGCTGACAAGGAGGCAGAGAAACAGATTGCTCTCGCCAAAGAAGCTGCAGAAAAATGCTTTGCTGCAGAACAGAAAGTACAGGATGTACTTGTGCAGCAAAAAGAGGATAAACTCATTCAGGAGAAGCTGAAGGAAGAGTTTGAGAAAGCCAGGAAGCTGGCAGAAGAGGCAGAGAAGGCCAAAGAGAAGGCGGAAAAAGAGGCCGCCCTACTTCGGCAAAAAGCAGAGGATGCGGAACGCCAGAAGCAAGCTGCCGAGGAGGAAGCTGCCAATAAAGCCAAAGCTCAGGAAGGTGCAGAAAAGCTGAGAAAGGAGGCAGAAACGGAGGCTTCAAAGCGAGCAGAGGCTGAAGCTGCAGCTCTGCAGCAGAAGCAGCAAGCTGATGCTGAGATGGCAAAGCACAAAAAGCTTGCTGAAAAGATACTGAAGCAGAAGGGAAAAGTTGAAGAGGAATTATCAAAGGTGAAGATGCAGCTGGACGAGACAGATAAACAGAAAACTCTTCTGGATGAGGAGCTAAAGCGCCTCAAGGATGAGGTGAGTGATGCAATCAAGCAGAAGGCCCAAGTAGAGCATGAGCTTCAGAATGTCAAGCTGCAGATGGAACAACTCTTCCAAAAAAAGCTTGAGATTGAAGAACAGAACAAGCAGCTAATTAAAAAAGATAAGGACAGCACTCAGAAGTTTTTGGAGGAGGAAGCAGAGAAGATGAAGAATCTGGCTGAAGAAGCAGCCCGTCTTAGCTTAGAGGCTGAGGAGGCTGCTCAAATGAGGCTGCTTGCAGAGTCTGACCTTACACAACAGAGAGCACTTGCTGATAAAATGCTCAAGGAGAAAATGCAAGCTATCCAGGAGGCAACTATACTGAGAGAAGAGGCAGATATGCTCCAAAAGCAGAAGGATCTGGCTCAGGAGCAAGCTAAGAAGCTGCTTGAGGACAAGCAGCAGATGCAGCAGCGCCTAGAAGAAGAGACGGAAGGTTTTCAGAAGTCCTTGGAAGCAGAGCGTCTGAGACAGCAGGAGATCATTGCTGAGGCAGATAAATTGAAGCTGAGAGTGTCTCAGCTTAGTGACGCCCAGTCTAAAGCTGAAGAGGAGGCCAGGAAGTTTAAGGAACAAGCTGATAGCATCAGCGCTCGTCTCCATGAAACAGAGAGTGCAACAGCTGAAAAACTCACAGCTATGCAGAAATTGGAGGTTCAGAGGTTACAGAGCAATAAAGAGGCAGACGACCTTCGCAAAGCAATTGCTGATCTTGAAAAAGAGAAGGAGAAATTAAAAAAGGAGGCAGCAGAATTACAAATTAAGTCAAAAGAGGTATTATGTCAGAATGTTATCATTGAAATCTACATTGAATTAATAAAATGTAACTTATTAGGCGTACATTTATGTATTTATTTGAATTACACTGCTAATATTATATGGGCACCAGTTTCTGCATTAAAAATAACCACACACTGTATATACATATTTAAATATATTCTAAATATATAAACATGCCTATTGCACTGAAAATGTAAATATTAAATGTTAATGTGTGACAGCTTCATGTAAATTATAAAATGCTGGGCATTTTATGTGAGTGACATTATCTTTGTAGTTGGGTCTAAATTGTCTTTATTTTCTTGTCTTTTTACAATAGATGGCTAATGCTCAACAAGAACAAATTAAGCAGGAAAAGACAATTCTTCAACAGACTTTCATAACAGAAAAGGAAATGCTGCTTGAAAAAGAGAAACTCATTGAGGATGAGAAGAAGAAGCTGGAGAAACAGTTTGAGGATGAGGTTAAAAAGGCCAGCGCTCTGAAAGATGAACAAGAGCGCCAAAGGAAGCAAATGGAGGAAGAGAGGAAACAGCTGCAGGCCACAATGGACGCTGCACTAAAGAAGCAAAAAAATGCAGAGGAGGAGATGCACAACAAGCAGAAAGAGATGCAGGAACTTGAAAAGAAAATGCAGGAGCAGGAGAAACTTCTAGCGGAGGAGAACAAAAAGTTACGTGAGAAACTGCAGGAGCTGCAGGTTGTTGAAAAAACATCAGCATCTAATACAAAAGAAATTGAGATTCAAACTGATGTGGTTCCTGATGAACAGTTGATTGCAAAAACACAGTTAGAAACAAAGAAGGTCTTCAATGGTTCTGGGGAAGTTCCAGGCCATCCGATGAGAAATGAAGAGCCACATTTGGCATTTCAGGGTATTCGGGAGAAAGTCCCTGCAAGTCGGCTATATGAAATTGGACTGCTGTCCAAAAAAGAGTATGACAAGTTGAAGAAAGGCAAAACAACTGTGCAAGACCTCAACAAAACTGACAAACTGAGAGTTTGTCTGAAAGGAGAACACAGCATTGGCGGTGTCTTAATTCAGCCTAACCAAAAACTGAGCATCTATCAAGCCATGAAGGAGAACAAGATGGCACCTGGTACAGCTTTGTTGCTTCTTGAAGCTCAGGCGGCCACTGGATACATGATAGATCCAATAAGAAACCAGAAGTTATCTGTTAATGAGTCTGTAAAAGAGGGTTTAATTGGTCCTGAACTACATAATAAAATGTTATCTGCAGAAAGGGCAGCCACAGGTTACAAAGATCCTTACACTGGCTCTAAAATATCACTTTTTGAAGCAATGCAAAAAGATTTAATTGCACGAGATCAAGGTATCAGACTTCTTGAAGCTCAAATAGCTACAGGTGGAATTATAGATCCAGTCAATAGTCACAGAGTGTCTGTGGAGACAGCTTATAAGCAAGGTCAGTTTGACGCAGAGATTAACAAAATTCTGTCAGATCCTACTGATGACTCAAAGGGCTTCTTCGATCCAAACACTCAAGAGAACCTCACATACTTGCAGCTAATGCAAAGGTGCACATCAGATCCTGAAACTGGCTTGCTCTTCCTACCCATTACAGAAAATGCAGCAAAAAATGAAAGAACTTACACCGACGAAGAAACCAAGGATGTATTCAGCAAAGCCACAGTCTCTGTTCCATTTGGAAGGTTCAAGGGGAAGACAGTGACCATCTGGGAAATCATCAACTCTGAGTACTTTACAGAGGAGCAAAGAAGGGACCTAATTCGGCAATACAAGACTGGAAAAATAACAGTGGAAAAAATTATTAAAATTGTTATCACAGTAGTTGAGAACAAAGAGAAAAAGAATGAAATTGCCTTTGAAGGTCTTAGAACTCCTGTTCCTATCTCTGAACTTCTGGACTCTAAACTTATCAGCAAAGATTTATACAACAAGCTGCACAATGGTGAAACATCTGTTAAAGAAGTCTCTGAGCTTGAACATATTAAAAAAGCATTAAAAGGCACAACTTCTATTGCTGGAATAATTATTGAATCAACTAATGAGAAAATTCCAATCTATCAGGCCTTGAAGAAAGGCATCCTGGGGTTTGGGCCTGCATTAAATCTGCTGGAAGCTCAAGCTGGATCTGGATTTATGATAGACCCAATCTCAAATCAGAAATTCACTGTTGATGAGGCTGTTAAATCAGGTCTTGTTGGCCCTGAGTTGCATGAAAAGCTGCTGTCTGCTGAGAGAGCTGTTACTGGGTTCAAAGACCCTTATACTGGAAAGACTGTGTCCTTGTTTGAGGCGATGAAAAAGGACCTTATAAACAAAGACCAGGGTGTACGTCTGCTTGAGGCACAATTAGCTACTGGTGGAATTATTGATCCAGTCAAGGGTTATCACATCCCTCTTGACGTGGCTTTTAAACGTGGCTGTTTTGATGATGAAATGAACAAGTATTTGAGCACACCAACTGATGAGACTAAAGTTTTCTATGATCCTAACAAACAGGCAAATGTCACTTACTTCGAGCTTCAAAACTCATGCATTACAGATAACCAGACCGGTTTTCTTTTGCTACCACTGTCAGAAGCAGCCATGAAGTCAAAAGAAGAACATGCTTATTCTGAAGTGCAGACACAAGACGCTTTGAATCAGACATTAGTGGAGCTACAGTCTGGACCCTTCAAAGGAAGAAAGGTAACCATCTGGGAGATCATAAACTCAGAATATATAACAGAAGAGCAGAGGCTTGAGCTCATCAGGCAATACAGAGCTGGTAAAGTGACTATCGAAAAAATAATTAAGATTGTCATTACTATTATTGATGAAAGAGAAACTAAGAAAGAATCAGAGGCTTTGTTTGATGGCCTAAGGTCACCTGTCTCTGCCATCTCCTTATTAGAGTCCAAAATTATTGATAAATACACTTTTGACCAGCTGCAAGATGGTAAAATGAACCCCAAAGAAATCAGTGAAGTTGATGCTGTAAAGAAGTATTTGAAGGAAACTGATAGCATCGCTGGTGTGTATGTTGAGCCTTCAAAAGAAAAAGTCAGCATTTACCAAGCCATGAAGAACAATCAACTAAAACAAAGCATAGGCCTTGCACTCCTGGAGGCTCAAGCAGCTACTGGATTCATTATTGATCCGATCAAAAATCAGAAACTAACCGTTGATGATGCTGTTAAGTCCGCAGTTGTTGGTCCTGAGCTTCATGAAAAGCTTTTGTCTGCTGAAAAGGCAGTAACTGGTTATAAAGACCCATACACAGGTAACAAAATCTCCCTATTCCAAGCAATGCAGAAGGATCTTGTTCTGAAGGAATATGCCGTTCCACTCTTAGAAGCTCAGATAGCCACAGGAGGAATAATTGACCCTATTAACAGCCACCGTGTGCCCATTGATGTTGCATGTCAGCATGGCTTCATAAGCAAAAAACTGGCCAAAAGTCTCTCTCAACCATCTGGTGACACCAGAGCTTTCATTGATCCCAACACTAATGAGAGTGCCACTTACCAACAGTTAAAAGAAAAGACAGTAAGGGATCCTGAAACTGGCTTGTGCTTTTTATCTCTTTCAAAGGCTGAGATTTCCACTGCTGCAAAAAAGACATACCAGTTTAGCAAAGAACAAGCCCAGAAGGATCTAGCGAACACTCTTGTTGACATACCACATAGTGGAAAGTCAATGTCCCTTTGGGAAGTCATGAATTCAGATCTGGTTCCTGAACAGGAAAGGTCCAGGATACTCGAAGAATACCGCTCAGGGAAGATTACAAAAGAAAGAATGACCATCATAATTATTGAAATAATTGAACAAAGAATAATTACAAGAAGTGAGGCAAATATATCATGTGATGTTATTAGGAGAAGAGTTACCATCGAAGAACTGTACAGCGCTCGCATCATTGACTCAGACACATACATTATGCTGAAAGAGGGAAAGATGACTATCCGTGAGATCATGGAAATGCAAACAGTAAAACGGTACTTATTTGGCACAGGTTGTATTGCTGGTGTTGCATGTGATTCCTCCGCTAAGATCAGCATTTACCAAGCCATGAAAAGGGGCTTAATGAAACCTGATATTGCTATTGGGCTTTTGGAAGCCCAAGCTGCAACGGGATTCATCATTGATCCAATGAAAGATGAGATGCTAACAGTTGATGAGGCCGTCCGTAAGGGAGTTGTGGGCCCAGAGATACATGATAAACTTCTTTCAGCCGAGAGAGCTGTCACTGGCTACCGGGATCCTTACAGTGGGAAAATAATTTCACTGTTCCAGGCCATGAAAAAAGACCTTATTCCAGAGGAGTATGCTCTCAGACTTCTGGAGGCTCAGGCTGCAACTGGTGGTCTTATGGATCCTGAGTATAACTTTCACCTACCAACTGACATTGCATTGCAGCGTGGATACATCAACAAGGAAACAAATGAAAGGATTTCTGATCCCAATGGTGATGTAAAAGGATACATCGATCCAGTCACTGAAGAGAGTGTGTCCTATGCACAACTGCTTAAGAAATGTAAAGTACATAGAGATAGTGGTCTGCATTTGCTGTCGTTAGCAGACAGAAAATTGTTGTTCAAGGGCCTGAGAAAGCAAATCACATTGGATGAGCTATTACGTTCTCAAATCATAGACCAGGACACTGTCAGTCAACTCAATGAAGGTGCAATCACTGTAGAAGAAGTTACCAAACAACTCCACAAGTATCTTGAGGGTACAAGTTGTATTGCTGGGGTATTTGTAGAGTCCAGTAAAGAGTGTCTCTCAATTTATCAAGCCATGAAGAAGAACATGATCAGACCAGGGACTGCTTTTGAATTGCTTGAGGCTCAAGCTGCGACAGGATATGTAATTGATCCAATAAAGAACCAGAAGCTGACAGTAAATGATGCTGTTAAATTAGGAATTGTGGGGCCTGAGTTCAAAGACAAGCTCCTTTCGGCTGAACGTGCTGTAACTGGCTACAGAGATCCATATTCAGGCAAAACCATTTCACTGTTCCAAGCCATGAAAAAGAATCTCATTTTGAAAGACCATGGTGTTCGTTTGCTGGAAGCCCAGATTGCCACAGGGGGAATCATTGACCCAGAGGAAAGTCATCGGTTGCCAGTAGAAATGGCCTACAAGAGAGGCCTCTTTGATGAAGAGATGAATAGCATTCTTACAGACCCATCTGATGACACTAAAGGTTTTTTCGATCCAAACACAGAGGAGAATTTGACTTATCTGCAGTTGATGGAGAGGTGTATGACAGACCCAGAAACTGGCCTTGCTCTACTGCCTCTGAAGGAGAAGAAGCGCGAAAGAAAAACTTCTTCCAAGTCCTCTGTCCGCAAACGCAGAGTAGTTATTGTGGATCCAGAGACAGGCAAAGAAATGTCAGTGTATGAGGCATATCGCAAAGGGCTCATTGACCATCAAACCTACATGGAATTAGCAGAGCAAGAATGTGAATGGGAAGAAATTACTATCTCATCCTCTGATGGTGTTGTAAAATCTATGATTATTGACCGTCGGTCTGGACGGCAGTATGACATAGATGATGCAATTTCACGAGGCCTTATTGATCAGTCGTCATTGGATCAGTACCGGACTGGGGCTTTATCAATCACAGAATTTGCTGACATGTTATCTGGAAACGTAAGTGGCTTCCGTTCCCGCTCCTCATCTTTTGGATCAACTTCATCTTACTCCATGAGCCCTGTCCCGCCTGTCAGATCTCCTGCACCTACTTGGAATGACCCTACTGAAGAATCTGGGCCTGTCGCTGGAATCTTGGATACAGAGACTTTGGAAAAGGTTTCTGTCACTGAGGCTATGCATCGAAACCTTGTGGACAACATCACTGGTCAAAGGCTGCTTGAGGCCCAGGCTTGCACAGGTGGTATCATTGACCCTAACACTGGACAGAAGTTCTCAGTCATTGATGCTGTGAACAAAGGACTTGTTGACAAAATTATGGTTGACCGTATCAACCTAGCCCAAAAAGCCTTCAATGGTTTTGAAGATCCCAGAACCAAAACAAAAATGTCTGCTGCTCAAGCTTTGAAGAAGGGCTGGCTTTACTATGAAGCAGGTCAGCGATTCTTGGAAGTACAGTACCTTACTGGTGGATTGATTGAGCCAGATGTAACTGGCAGAGTCTCATTGGATGATGCTATTAAGAAAGGTACCCTGGACCCACGTACCGCACAGAAACTAAGAGATGTCAGTGCTTACTCCAAATATCTGACCTGTCCCAAAACAAAATTGAAAATATCCTACAAAGATGCAATGGATCGAAGCATGATTGAGGAAGGTACTGGCCTGCGTCTGCTTGAGGCCTCCTCACAGTCAAGCAAAGGCTTATATAGTCCATACAGCATTAGTGCTTCAGGGTCAGCTTCTGGCTCCCGCTCAGGATCCAGGACTGGTTCCAGGTCAGGCTCCAGGCGAGGTAGTTTTGATGCAACAGGTTCTGGTTTCTCAATGAATTTCTCTTCCCCTTATAGCTCCACTAGCTATGGTCGCCGGTATGATTGTGGGCCTCACAGTGGGCTAAACCTGGATGATCTAACAAATGCCATTTTGTTACTTGCACTGAATAGGAACTGCAGCTCAGAGCAACAAGGAACACTGATTCCAGTATTACCGATGCACTCATCAGTTGCATAATTTTTTAGGCAAATACATATATATTCTGCTCTGCATATTGTTATATTGGGAAATTGCAGTGTTGAGTAAATATTATATCATTCTTGGCTTTAATATGACATAGTCCCTGGTTCATTTTGTACAAATATTCAAAGTTTAAAGCCTTCTCATTTTGCTTTCCTATCTTTGCATTGTGGGATAAATTTGAATAATTCTTTTTAGATACAATTTTATCTATTATGTAAGCACATTCAGTGAAACCACCATACTGCTTATTGCATTTCATTTTTATTTTGTCATTTTTTTTCTTAATGCAGCTAACTTTGGTTGGGTGTTAAACACTGGTTAATACTATTTTATAAATTGTAGTAATTGTAATGAGTTTATTGTCTGCATTTCATTATTTTATTTGTATTTGAATATTTTGTCTTCTGTTTTTGAGTTATGTAATGGAAGTAGTCTATATACTTAACCAAGTTAGATGCAGGAGCAGTAGTGTGATACAGATCCATAATACTGTATATCGCTTTATGTTTCTGAATTTGTACATCTGATCTTATTGCTTTATTCAGTAAAGTTATGATAGAGCAAAGTTAACAAAAAAATCTGCAAAGCATACAGTTCAGACTTAAAGCTTAACACTGTTGGGAAAATGCTGCAAGATGCAACCTCCTGAGGACGTTCCCTGACATGCAACACTGCCATGAGTATTTAGAGTTTCCCTTTTTTGTGCCTGTTTGAACTGTATTATCACCCTTTAAATCAACACTTAGTCTGTGTGAGAGAGAGAGAGAGTCCAGCATTTCCTGGAAGCAGTTTTCACACCTCTTCACTCCAGCTTATACAGAAAGTACAGCAGGAATTCTCTGAACTCAATTGTGGAGGTTGGAGTACTTTGTTCTTCCTGCTGGTGTCCAAAATGTACAGTGCAGCTAGATTAGCTACACACTAATTAGCTCTAACATAATGTTCTTACCCCACTCCAGCTAGAGATGATTCATAAATAAATACCCAAAAATTTATTTTAGGCTTTTATTTCTTTCAGCTCATGTGTCTTACTGCTTGGGCCTCATAAATATATATGTTTTACCTATTTGTAAAAAAAATACAGAATAAAAACTCTTTAGTAATAATAAATGTGCATGCAATTCATTTATTGATAAGATAATTAAGGTCCCTGTGTCACTTATTTCTCTTGAGTCCCTATAGATTTTATTCTGCTGAATAACACTGATTAATAACACTGAAGAATAACACTGATGAATAACACTGCTGAATAGTGGCCCATTGGAATGGAATATGACTTTGCCATAGCTGACATGTTTCCTTGGTGGTTTACACTAAAGCCTGACAACAGTTAACCATTATTTAGCAGAGTTTTCGTCTCGTATTCGACGAGACGAAAGTATTCGACCATCTGTTTACTTGCTTGATATTTATACTTTTGGGTTAAGTAACAACTCTGTAAATGGAAACATTGTTTACACATATTTAGAGGCTTAACATATTTGGCCATGAACTAACAGTATTTGACATGCATGAAAAGTTTCGGTTAGAGGGAGTGTGATGTTGCAATGCCTGATAAAGAACCGCCACAAAACATACCAGTCATATTTTACTGGGCTTATTATCCAGCTTGTGATGTTCGTGTTATGAGTAGATATCCCCTATGCATTGTGGCTGTCACGCATCTCAGTCTACTCCACAGACCTGACATATCAAACCACCTCTAGTCAAGGTCTCTTGTCAACCCCTATTACTCAGTTTACTGCTATTTTTATTTTATGATTTGCTTCTAGAAATACCAATTCTTTGGTCACCCAACAAAATCATTTTATCATGAGGGCAGTGGGTAATGTAATGGCTGAAGACTGTAACAAACATGACCAGATGTTTGGTCCAGTTGTTTTTGCCCAGAAGTGCCAAGAACAGCCCTGCTGTGCTGTCTTCGGTCAAGATACTCCACCTAAAATGTGATTTGGTTCCACCTTATTCAGCTCCATAGAAGGGTACAGGGTTAATAAACTTTTGAAGGTGTCTGTTAAATCTTTTAGTATCAAAGTCTGTCTTGTTTTAAACATGATTAGGTGGGCATTTTTATTAACTTTTTTTCTAAAAATAAATAAACATCCAGCTAACCCAGTGACTAAAATGGAAATGTAGGTTTTTATTTTGCAAACATAGTTCACCTACTTGAATATTACAGTCCAAAAAGGTCTTATAGTTTTGCCATTTTGCCCAGTGTTAGCCAGTCTTTATTTTCTCAGTCTTTTTTTCTCTTTTCTCTTTTTCTTTGAACTTGACTTTTGTAAATCATCATGTTCTATTTAAATTGTCATAATATTTTGATAAAATATTAAATATATATTTTTGCTTTGCATGTTTTACTAATATGGTCATATTTTTAAACAGGATGCAAGAGGAAACTGTTTTCAATATTATCCTTTCAACAAAGCGATTTCTGCTTTACCTAGGTAAATGTATTTAGGGCAATAAATGTAATCAAAATTGCAGGTGTACCTACTCATCAAGAGATATGACAAAGCATGTTCAAAAATATTGTGTATTTTTGATTATGATAATAATGTAAATAAACTAAGGTGCTTTAAAGATTAAACATATATTTGTCATGTTGTGATTAACACAAATATATAAGATATTTATATTTACATGTTCAACAATCTCTGTGTTGCTTATTCATTAACAAAATGTTAATTTCTATCTGTGACGTAAATGTTGCTTTCTATTTAAATGCAGTTAAAAGACAGGTGTAGTTGTATTACAAGCCTTATATGGATCACTGACTTGTTTGTATCTAAACAACAAACCTCTGGCTACATAAAATGAACATAAAATACCACACCTGATAGGTACTAAAGAGAAGTACCAGCATGGCCCATTAGAGGTCACTAGAGTAGCTTTAAATTTAATTTAATGTTTTTGGTGGCTTATGGAGGCTGAACTGTTAGCACTGTAGGATCACAACTCCATGTGTGTATACTCCACTTTCCTCCCATGGTCCTATAACATGCACCTAGGTGACTCCGTGCCTCTGAATTGCCCAGACTGCGTGCTCTGCAATGGACTGGCATCATGTCCTGGGTGTCTTCTGCCTTAACCTATGATTTCTGGGACAAACTCTAGGTTCACCATGACCCTGTACTGGAATAGGACTGGGATTTTAGACCGTCACCATGTAACCAAATCTAGGTGGAAAGCATAAATACACCACATATGTATTTACACCCGCAAAAATAGACGGGTTCATTTTGCTTATTCTTTTAGCTCTGCTACTATTTCTATGTGCTTCACACTTCCAGCTTTGTCACATGAATGTGTTTGTGTGGATTTCTTCCAGATTCTGTGCTTTCATCCCACAGCCCAAAAACAGGCTGTGTAAATAAATTGATGGGTCTAAATTTATGGGAAGCATTTTCTGCAAAAAATAACATGAAAATCATAAAATTGCCTTTTAGTTTTCAAAGTCTATCTGAAAATTCCTGCCAAAATTAAAGTTAAAATGAAATGGCACTATTTGCAATTCCACTCGTGTGTGTCACGTGAAAAATTAAAAAATAATTTATTAATTTATTATTATTTTCATTTTCTGGGCCAGGCTAATTTCAGTGTTTCCTTACAATAACATACCTGCATAAATATGTGTGCTACAGCTTCAAAATTCTATTCATATGTTTTATTTCGTATTTTCAGAATGTCCTAACTATAAACTGTGCACCATGTGCCACAAGAACATTCCCCTCTAAGGAAGCTGGGAATAATTCAAGCCATGGAATAAGAGACTATGAATAAGAAGCTAAATGAGAATCAGAAGCTACAAATAAGTAGCTTAGGCCATGTGTGACTTTGCCATTAATTTGGGTGATATGGGCGACCATACGCAAGGAACAGAAGGACGATGGAATCCACAAACGGACTGAGAAAGCACAGTAGTGACCCGTAGCCCCGCCCACTGCCTGCTCCAATTAACATATATTTACATGTTGTGAACTGAAAAAGCAAAGCAGGAATTGAAAAATTTAACAGGAAAATGAAAGCACAAAAGGCTTTTTTAATTTAATTTTTTTAATTTTTCACATATGAGGTGCCACACATGAATGGAAAATTAAAATGCAAAATGGTCTTGTTTCATTTAAATTACACTGGTATACAGTGATTTTGTGCCAACAATGTCTGAACAGTTTTGTTTTAAGTTTATGGTGCTGATTAAAAATATGAGTTCGGTTTTCCCAGATTGGCTCTAGTTTCTGTGATATTTAATAGCTATTTAATTAATGCAACACGTTTGAAAAGCATTCAGAATTGCAAGAATATTTTTATTTTAGTTGCAACTAGTAAGTAAACCGTCTAACATCTTACAAAAAAGAAAAAAATATATCTAACAGTGACAGGAAAAAGTTATGTATGTATGTATGGCTTCATCATTCATTTCATTACCTAAGACAGACCAAAAGCTATTGCATTTGTTATCACACACAAGTCGCATTAGGGGAATGCATTATTTTCATGGATGTCCATTATCTCAAAAACTAGAACCAATTCAGCAAAAGCAATGTGATTTTTGAATTCAACACCCACAAAATACCATAAATCTATTCAAAAAACCTTAGCACCTAAAAAAAAACATTGTAGACTGTTACCCTTTTGGCAGGAATTTTGCCCATAGACTTTGAAAATTAAATGGCAAAGTAGAGATTGTATTTTCATTTTATTTTTGCAGAAAATACCTCCCATATAAAATGGTCTTTCTTATGTAAAGGTGATTGGGATATTGTTCAGGCTGTGCCCTGCCTTGAACCCTCTGTGTCCATATTAATGTGATTAGACTATTTAAATGAACTCGCTATAATTAAAGATATGGATGAGTGAATTGCTCTTCGTTATTAGAAATCCTTGTAAAATACCAGTGTCTGATAGACGGATCCTGCAGGTAGAGACATCAGCTCATTCTGGCAGAATAAATACCACTCAGGAGCTTCTCCAGTGTGGGGCTCCCTTTGTGTCGCTCTTGGTTTAGAATGTGCAGAATTGTGCAAAAGACTTAGACAGGCAAAGAAAGTGGCTTCAAAATGATTTTCTTGTCGGTATTAAACTATGATATTTTGTCTGTCAAAGTGTGTCAGCTTAGCCTTTTCAAAACCTCTGCTAAAGTCACCCTGGATTTCAAGAAACCATCTAAGACACCCGTGTATTTTTTAACCTGACCAATGCTCAATCTTGTTTGGCTTATCAATTGAGTTATTTAACTAAATAACTAACTAATCAATCAATGATGGTGAAATTGATCAATATCCATCCATCCATCCATCCATCCATTTTTAACCCACTTTATCCTTATTGGGTCGCGGGGGGTCCAGAGCCTATCCCGGAAGCAACGGGCACGAGGCAGGGAACAACCCTGGACGGGGGGCCAGCCCATCGCAGAATTGACCAATATATATATATTATATGACAAGATTTAGCTATGAACCAACAGCACTGCATGAACATTTCATGATAGTTTGTTTATTTGACAGTGTTGCACAGCATAGCCATGATACTGTATCTGATAAGGTTTTTTATCCTGCAGACTTCCATACATCTCAGTGAACCCTACAACCAAGTTTCATCGTGACATTTCAAACTTTCAAGCGAAGACACCAATCATTATTACAGTTTACTTTTTTCTCCTTTTCGCAGTAAATACAGGAGCAGCACTAGATTTTTACCATGAGGGTCACAGTTATACCATGTTATGTTCCCTTTTACAGTCCTGGAAATTTTACCTTGAACTTCTAAAGGCCTATACAGGGAATCTGACTGTATTCTTATCTTATAAATTCACTGTTAATGATTTACCTAAAAGAGGTTTGATGTATCTTTTGGTTGTAGATGTAGTTATATACCAGGAGAAAATAAACAATCTGAGGAGTTTAATAACTACAGAAGTTGTTATAATGGATAATAAAGAGTTGCAAGAAGTTACATGTACTTTGTTAAACATCACTAATTCCAGTGAAGACGTAGATCTGTCTAGATTGGTAAATAAAGTTTCCTATGCAAAACCAAAAAACATCAGGAACACGGTGAGTGCTGTGAGAATGAATTCATGCTATCAACAATAATACATACCAAAGGTATTAGATGACCAAACCAGGTGAGGCACAAAAAGCTGGTCTGAACAGGCCCAGAACAATAAAATATTATTCAAATATTATTTACCAGCAGTTTATGTATATAGTGAATCTAAAACATGCAATATGAATCAAGTAGACTCATCAAATTCACCCAGAAATACTGAGTCACCTAATAATAAGAGCATTGAATTCCTTGAACAGGGCATTGAGGTAAGTATAGGATTTTGGCTAGCAATGCTCAAAAGTTGGCATGGATAATTTTTTGTGAAATGTGTAGTAAATGTCAGCCAGTTTTTGGCAGGTCTGGCTGAAGTTCATATTTCCCATTTCATCTCATTTCACCTTTACAATATCCAGAATTCTACTTTGACTTGATAGCACCTCATCGTAATTGATTTGAAACTTCATGCAAGGAGAGGGGAGCTGCTTTAACATATATTTCCTTTCTTTTTATGTAAATCAGATAAGTTACATAACATGCACAGCCCCATGACCCTGATCAGAACACGCAGCTTGAATATGTGTGCGACTGTAAGGAGGGACCGTTTCCCCAGTGATTTATAAGATTTTCTGTGTTAACTTACTGAAAGCACTTTCACCACTGGCTCAACCTGTTAAACAATAACCCTCAAAGAGAAAAATCTGGTAGGAAGATGAAATGAGATAAAATGAACCTGAAAATGTGAACAGTATTTATTCATTGTGCAATTCCTGCAGAATATGCAAGGCACTATTTCTTGGTGTCTTTCTATTCAGTTGCTCGGGTTTTCCGCAAATTTTGAATTAGAAATGACCTTGATTGTTCATTAAAGTTGCAGACCGGCTAATATTATAAATCTGTGGTTTGAAAGACAAATTGCTGTCAAGGATGATGCCCAAACTCTTAACCTGAGCAGAGTGGGAAACCATGGAACCAACTGTGAGGTTGAAGTTATCTAGCTTAGCAAGAGTTGATTTAGTGGCAACAAGTAGGACCTCAGTTTTGTCATTATTAAGTTTAAGAAAATTGAAGGCAAACCAAATTTTTATATCTGACAGACAATCTAAGAGAGAAGTGGGAGGAATGGTAAAAGGTAAATAATAAATAAGAGGCCCAAAGACAGAACCCTGTGGAACACCCCTTACGACAGGGACAGTCTTGGATTTAAAACAAACACAGTCCGACCAGAGAGGTATAACAAAAACCAGATAATGGCAGTGTTGGTAGTCCCAATAGATTCCAGTCTCTCTAGCAGGATCCTGTGTGCGACTGTATCAAAGGCTGCACTTAAATCAAGTTGCACCAGTATGGTTAGCATACCAGAATCTGCAACTATTAATAAATCATTTGTGATTTTAATCAGTGCTGTCTCAGTGCTGTGAAAAGGACGAAATGCAGACTGGAACTGTTCAAACAGATTGTTGTCGGCAAGATGTGCACGTAACCGTGAAACAACAACTTTCAAGAATTTTTATATAAACGGTAAAATTGAAAGTGGTCGGAAATTAATTAAATTGCTGTGGTCTGCACCATTTTTTTAAAAACTGTTTTGAGAGACGAGTGAACATGGCCAGAAGAAAGGGATGAATGCACAATACCAGTAATTAATGAAATAAGAGAGGGCGGACATGCTTTTACTATGGGAGTAGGAATAGGACCAAGCTGACAAGTGGAAGATTTTGATTTTTGAATCAGATCCAAAATTTCAGAACCAGCTGGAAGTTTGAAAGAAGATAGTAAAAACAAGAAGGGCTGACTAGGCTCATGGCTCAATGCACCATGAAGAGTATTTGCTGGAGAGGTCAGAGTCTGGTAGATGTTGTCAATTTTGGTATTAAAGAATGTCATGAAAATGTTGCATTGTTCTGTGTAATACAGGTGAGGAAGAAGAATATCAGGTGGCTGGAGAATGTAATTCACAGTAGAAAAAAGAGTTCTAGTATTTCCTTCACTTAACCTGATTTGATTAGTGTAGCAAATAGATTTGGCCATAGATAGAGTTTCCGTATTAATGTGCAAATGATCCTTGTACATATTTTTATGCACAGTAAGACCGGTCCTTGCAAACAAGCGTTCCAGTCTTTGATATCCTGACGGAACCACTGGCCTTGCTGTTCTCCAGGAAGTAGTCCAAATGAGAGTGGGACAAATGCAGACTGAGGTTTATTGAACTACCCAGTTCTTCTAATTTTGTCAACATATTTTCAACGATGGTCTCGAAGTTTGGGTACTTATAGTTGCCAAGGAATTTGGTGACCACGTCCATTTTTGTCTCAAACTGTGGATCTTTCATCAGTTTGCGGATGTCAGGACTGAAGAATACTCCCTCTATCAACTTTGCCTCTGACAATGCTGGGAACTTGATTCCGAGGTATTTGAAACACTCGCCTTCTCTTGATAGAGCCTTCACGAACCGCTTCATGATCCCAAGTTTGACATGAAGAGGAGACAGAAGTACTTTCTTTGGGTCCACGAGATGTGCCCTCACAATGTTTTTACTTCCAGGTTCCAATGCCACTCACCTCAGCCAATCCCTTCTTGCCCACTGTTGATTTCAGTCTCAAATGTGCCACTCACATAAGAAACAGGGATACTTGTTGTATCCTCCTTTTTGTCCCAAAAGCATAGATAGGACTTTTAAATCCCTGCATATAGTCTACTCATGGTCCTTGTATTTCAACTTTGACAAAAGTTGAATAAGCTCAAATTCTCAAATACTACGGTCCGTAAGTATTCCCCATCAGAGAATAAAACAAATGGGCAAGAATAAAATGCTGATTTGTGGTAAAACCTTACGTGATGTGGAAAAATGTCATTTTTGGATTCAGCGCCCTGAAAACCATGAGGATCAATGAAAAATTTGGAAAGAAATTTTCCATCGCAAGTCTGTGTTATCAAACAAAGCATTCAAGATACAGTATGCAGGTTTTGCGAGAATAAAACCAGTATGTGTGACATGTTTTAAAAGGGTGCATCAACTTGTTTTGCATTTCTTTTTGAAACACCCTGTATGTGAGCATTTAACCTGATAATAGGTGTCATACATCAGGGGCCAGTTTTTCAAAAATAATTCAATTAAATTCAATTTATTTTAATATAGCACCTTTCATAGCAGAATTGCCCCAAGGTGCGTCACATGGGTGTGTTGTGATGCATTACAACATCAGTAAAACAGAATAATGCAAAAACATGGAAAAGGGAAGATGAAGAAAGAAAAAGAAAGCCAGATGAACACAGAGGAGAGGAACTGGGAGTCCAAGTTCAACTGGGTGCCCAACCCTCCAGCATGCCAACATAATAGAAAGAGTGGGTTTGCTGGCTAAAAGCAAGGTATAAAATCAAATCAGAAAATTGCGTTTTTCAAAACAAATCTCCGCATTTCTGATATTGATCATTTCATCTTGTATTCTGTAATCCAATCCAACATTGAATCAGGATTAAGCTTTTTCAAAACCTTGGGCTAAAATATAGATGAATTTAATACCAAAGAGGATTATGTTGACACTATGTAGCACAGTGGATTTGGGTGGATAAACAGCAAATTTCATGCAGAAATTACATAAAAGCTAACCTGAAAGTAATCAGAACATGACTGGTGTATGCTGTTGTGAAGTTATTTTTATCAAAACAAAAAAGCAAATTGCATATTGCTGTCATATGGTTTCTGTTCTAAAAACCAATGTATTAAGTGTGTAGTTGCAGTTAGAGAATATAAACACGTTTCTCTTGAAGTAGTTTAATTAACAATGTCTTTTAACCATATAAGTTGACATTTGTCCATTTCATGGCAGTATAGATTTCAAAATGTGGGTGTATTTTGGGTATCTGAAGAGTTCAGTTTCTACCAAAAAAGGTTCAAATTTAAGTTCTTGCCTGAAATAAGAAACACTTGACAAATAAAATCTATTACAATACTAAAGTAATGCTTATGAAAAAAATAAATCACTAAAAGAAAAAATTTGAATATGTGTTAGCTTAACAGTACCCATATATAAAAAAATTGTTTTTAAAACCCTTCATCATTAAATATTATGTAATAAAAGAACTTGTCCTGTTCATGAGTCATGTTCTACCTGTCTGCTCTCATTATGTGTTCACCGCTACAGTGCTACAATTGAAAAATTGTTCACCTTTGCGACTCTGTGGGTATCACTGTAATTTCTCACCATTAGGGATGTTGGTGTGGTTCCTGACCATAGGGCTGTGTGCATATGAACAGGCTGTTTATTATATGAGAGTTGTTCTAAAGGTTTTTTTATATATATATTTCAGCGGAAGTGAAGCTTATAAAATTCTCTGGAAACGCAATTAATGTCATTTTCTGAATCTCCTCCCAAAGAAAATTACATTTGAAGGTAAAGCTTGTTTTCTACAACATCCTCTCATTGTCTCAACATGTTCAGAGTACATGTTAAACTATACTAAACTACTG
This sequence comes from Hippopotamyrus pictus, assembly GCA_026781145.1. NCBI lineage: Eukaryota > Metazoa > Chordata > Actinopteri > Osteoglossiformes > Mormyridae > Hippopotamyrus > Hippopotamyrus pictus. Next base: position 18,280,524 of record JAODLC010000050.1, read on the forward strand.
TTTGACATTTTTGTCAAACAAATATGATGTTGAGATAGGGTCAGTGATCTTTACATTTACATTACATTTACTGCATTTGGCAGACACCCTTAGTCTTACATACAGGTAAGTGCTTAGAAGTCTTGCCAGTGAATAGATTCTGATACGGGTTCAATAGAACCCAGCTAAGAATTCTATAACTCTAAAAACTCTGTTGGCAAGTAATACAATTTTAAAAAATAATATTTTTTATAATAATGAGTATAATCCTGGAAGTGCTAATCCAGGTACTTCTGAAAGAGGTAGGATTTTAGTCGTCGTTTGAAGGCACCCAATGACTCAGTTGTTCGGACATCTAGGGGAAGTTCATTAAACCACATAGGTGCCAAAACAGAGGAGAGTCTAGATGCATTTTTTTTCTGGTGCCTTGAGGGATGGTGGGACCAGGAGAGCAGTGCTGCAGGATTGAAGAGCGTGTGGTGCAGAGATAAGTTACTTTGGGCAGGAGGGTGCTGCACCATGTTTGGCTTTGTAGACGAGCATCAGTGCTATGAATCTGATACGGGCAGCTACTGTATAGGAAACCAGTGGAGGGAGCGTGACAATGGTGTGACGTGAGAGAACCTGGGAAGGCTGAAAAGAGTCGGGCAGCTGCATTCTGGATCAGTTGCAGAGGACGAATGGCGCTCAGAGGCAGACCTGGTAGGAGTGAGTTACAGTAATCTAGTCTCGAGATGACAAGGGATTTAACAAGTACTTGAGTGGTCTGTGGGGAAAAAAATGGACAAACCCTTCTGATGTTAAAGAGAAGAAATGGACATTATACATTTTGATGTAGAATATACGCTGCACCTCAGAGATGCGCAATGACTGCTCTTGTGAGAAAGCATATCATCTGTACTTCGGCTGTAAAATCGGTGATCAGGACAAGGAATGGGCACCTCACATAACACATGTGCGACATGTGCGGTCTGTCTGAGAGTCTGCCTCAGAGGCACTCGAAAGACAATGCCGTTTGCTGTCCCAATGATATGGCAAGAACAGAAAGACCATGTGACAATGATCTGGATTTTGAACCGTGCCCCTTTGAGTAATGATGGAGTGGTGGCTCTGAGGCTAAGAATCTGTGTTAATAATTGGAAGGTTGCTGGTTCAAATCCTGTGAATGCCCAGGTTATTTCTACTCTTTTGGGCCCTTGAACTAGGCCCTTAAGTGTATCAAAATAAACTATAAAATGCTATTGTTTCACCCTGGGTATGATGTTAATCTACATCCAGCCCTGCAAGGTGGTCCTCCAATTTACAGGGAATAACTTGGGGGTTGGTGGCAGGATTGGCACTCCAGCCACTGGAAAAAACCTCACACTGGTCCATTTGGACTAGCGTGGTGCTGAGGTATCACCTGCCACATGGCTGCACTCAGGTTCACATCCCTGAGGTGGTTTGTCTTGTGGTGGGTGTGACAACGCACTGTAATCAGTGCATGGTCCTTACACACTGTAATCAGTGCATGGTCCTTACACACTGTAATCAATGCATGCTCCTTACCTCCTCCTACCTCATCAGGTGATCCACATCTCATAACACAGTCAGAATTAAACAATCTGGTCAGAGAGAATTGCTGGGTTTGAGACTGTCACCAGGTATGAAAATTTCTGCTGACTACTGTTGGACACTGCAACGTGATGCACCTGACATTGAATAAAAACAAAAATCAAGAACAAAACACTTCTAATTATGTTGGACTCAATAGCCTATAATGGCTCTGATGTCATGAACAACATATTTGCATAACATGATCTAAAAAGAAGGCAGTGTGGGTGGGTGAATTGGGTTTTAATTCCAATGTCTTTGTGGGTTTCCTGCAGATGCAAGGAGGGTATATACATTGTTGGATTACTGAACAAATGGTGCACTGCCTGTGTCATGCACAAACCTGCCAATTGCGTAATGACATTAAGTAATGATTAAGGTAATAATAATATTGTAGGGATTGAACTGTGTAATAATTCTGATGAGTGTTCCAGGCGGTGCAGGACTAGCCCACATCTCTAGGCTGTAATGTGTCATCCCATGTAAATTCCCTTTTGTGCGCCACTGCACACTATCGCTAGCTAATTACTGTTAGTTCCACTTTTATGTGAGCTAAGCTTGTGTTTGTTACATCTCCATCCTCTGTACTTGTGTACATGCTTAGCTGTTCCTCACATGTCCCTTGATGCCTGGGTACTGCCCCCGCCGTATGTTAGTGTGTTACTGAAATGTGTGCCACCCACCCCCACATTTCTTCTGTCTTATCTTGCTTGCAGATTTGCCACTGTCCTTTTAAGGATTATGTAATAAAAGAACTTGTCCTGTTCATGAGTCATGTTCTACCTGTCTGCTCTAATTATGTTTTCACCGCTACAGTGCTACAATAGAAGACTTGTTCACCTTTGTGATTTAGTGGAATTTCTCACGATTAGGCATGTTGGTGTGGTTTCTGACTATAGGGATGCGCACATATGAACAGGCTATTTATTTTATGAAAGTTGTTCTAAAGGCTTCCTTGTGGGAAGTAGGGAAAACTTGGGAAAACGAGGCAGCCAGCTGCATCCTAGTCTAGTCTCGAGATGACAAAGGATTTAACAAGTACGTGAGTGGTCTGTGTGGTGTGTGGAAAGAAATGGACGAACCCTTCTGATGTTGAAAAGAAGAGATCGAAAGATTAGTGCTGTGAGAGAAAAAGGATAGGTGATTGTCGATTGTTGCCCCAAGGTTAATTAATTTAGTTAATTTAAAAGCAGTAACTGAATGAATAGCAGTTCTGTTTTCCTGGAGTTGAGTTTCAGCTGATGAGCTGTCATCCATGATGAGAAGTTTACCAGACATGCAGAGATTATATGAATCAGATAGGATCAGTGTTACAGGATAATCACCTTTATTAAGAGAGTACCCTCCAGGGTCATTTCACTGTGTATTCTACTCAGGGCCCGTCCGAGCCCACAGGGTGCCCTAAGTGAGTATCACAAATGACCCAAAGCAAAATTAAGTTACCAAACAAAAAATTCTACCCCCCGTTTTGAATCCTGTGGAGGAATTATTTTTTGCGTAGGAATGAAAGGTCTATGACAGCCAACCCCATGCCCACATGCCTCTTCTCCAGGCCATGGATGAGGTCTGTAGGGACACTGATGTGAGAGCAATCCAGGCGTACATAAGGTACTGAACAAAGTCGTTTTAACCATGTACAGAAGACGGTACTGTGTATTTCCTATGCCATTTTCACTAATATTCATTGCTTTGAAAAAAGTTTTTGTTCATAGATATTTTGAATATGTCATACTGTAAGGCACAGCATCAGTCCCCCCCCCCCCTTCTGTTCACTTGAGCAAAAGCACCTGCAATTCATTTCCATTTAAGTAATTACCCCATGCTTAAAGCCTGGTCAGTCTCCCACAATTCACTGTGAGGAATGATCTCAATGAGCATTTCAGTATCTCCCTGTTCTTTCCTGAGTGTTTTCATTTTCTTCCATGCTTCCATGTGTGGGTGCGATTCCTAATCCACACTAGGGGTGTTGGTTTGATTCCTAACAATAAAGGGTGTTCTAATGGCTTTCCTATTACAACTTACAAAATTATTTTGCAATGGATTTACAGATTATTTTATGACTGTAATTTTATACCTACCCAAGCACGATTTTGAAAAGAGGGCTCAATCTCTCAGAATACATAACACAAATCACAAAGTCACACACCCAAAGGGAAAAAAACGCCTCATATGTCCTGTAAAATGAAGCACTGCATTCAAAACTCATAAACATCTACTACAATCAAAGTTTTGCTCCAAATGGCACACACTTCACTGGTAACACTTCACTTGACGGGACACAAATACTTAGTGTAAGGAAAAGTAGTAAAGATGTCCTAATGTTCTTGGTTGATCATTTGAATACAGACAGTGTTAGCAATTTATGATCATGGCGGAAGCCAGGGAGAGATTGGAGATTTCATTCGGCACCACTAGGGTGATAAAGAAGTAATTGATTTACAATCGCAGAAAGTCTCCATCCTGTCCTGCCCCATCCCTGCCTCAGGCTCCTCACAGTCCAGGAGGTCACCCTTTATATGCAAATTCACTCACAACACCTACACACAGTACCTTGTTGGAGAGGGTCTTTTGGGGCAAAGAACTGTCCTTAGTTTATCCTTAATTTCAGTACCAGGTGTATGTCTACACTGTATTACATTATATTAATTTTACTGTTCAATAAACCACCATTTTGCTGAAATGAGACTCCGCAAGTGGATTCCTTACATTATAGTAACAAATATAGCAGGGGTGGGGAACCTGTTCCATGAAGGGCTGGTGTGGGTGCGGGTTTTTGAGATGGCCTCTCAATCAGCCAATCACAGTGGGTCCCCAGGACTGGAGTTGAGAACCACTGTTTTATTTTTGGCTGATTCATCCGCTAAAGGGGCAGCTGCTCCGCCCCTTGCGTCAACTGAGGTCTCGGCGCCGCCTGCGGATCCGCCCGTGCCTGTGTCTCCAACCCCTGTGACTCTAGCCCTGGTACCCCTGACCCCAGTCCATGTCCCCGAGGAGGTCCTGGACCTCTCAGCAATTGCTCCCTTCCTGGAGGAGGAGCTTGAATGGGACCCCTCAGGGACCTCCCTGATGTCGCCTCTGCCCTCGCCCAGGCGAGGTGGATCCCGGCCCGAACTCCGCCTTTCAGTGTCCCGAAAGGGCAGGGGACACCTCCGGAGGGGTCGAGTCCCGCCCACCCTGCCCCCTGGCTCGCCCTCGATCGCCTTGGCTGTGGCTCCTGGTCGGCGGTCGCCTGCGGGTCCCCCGTCATCGCCACGGTGCCTGGCCATGGTCCCGCCTCCTGTGCCGCGTCGGTCGCCTGCGGGTTCCCCCGCTTCGGCCCCTCGGTCACCTGCGGGTCCCCCTGCTCCGGCGCGTCATCAGACAGCGCCTTCCCCGGCTCTGGGTGCCCCGTCGCCTGCTGCGGCTTCCCACTCCTCCTTGCCTTCGCCTGTGTCCTCTCCTGCTTCCTTGTTGCCTCCCCTGGAGCCCCCTCCAACTCCCACCTCGTCCTCTTCGCCTGTCCGTCACCCCTGTCTTCCTACCCCCTTGTGCTCCCCTTCTGCTCCCTCCTCCCGGTCGCCTGCAGCCCCTCTGGCCGCCGCCAGTCGCCCGCCTTGGCTCCCTCATGCTCTTCTTTGTTCTCCGTCTGTTCCCGTTTGGCCTCCTGTGTCTGCTCCTCGTCCCCATGTCCCTCCTGTCTCTTCTCCTCGTCCCCCTGTCATGCCTCCATTCACTCCTGGTCCTTTTGTTCCTCCGTTCTCTGTGCCCTCTTTCTCTACCTTTCTTGTGTGCCTGTCTGTGTTTCCTGTTTTGTGTCAGGTTTTGTCTTGGCTTTTGCCCTTGTGTCTGTTATGTGCGTCTGTTCTATTCCCGGTCCCTCGTTGATGTTTTGGTCTTGTTTTTCAGGTCCTGTGTCCTTGGTTTCGTCTCGTCCGTCGCCTCCCCTGAGGCACGCCCGGAGTGCGCGCCTTTGGGGGGGGGTTCTGTCACACCCGGCTCGTTTGAGCCTCCTGTGTGCCACACCCCCCTCGTTACCTCATGTTTATTCCTGATTATGATCACCAGTTGCTTGTGATTCCGTGCTTGTCTTGTGTACATGTATATTAGTCCACGTTCAAGTCTGTTTCCCTAGATCCGTCATTAACGTTAGTCACCGTTTTGTCCTCTCCGCCCTGAATAAACCAGTTTTCTCGTATCTTCGTCTGCCTGCTGTATCATTCCCCGCGTCCTGCCTGCTTGCTGGACAGCGGTTTCTACCACACACCATAATTTTCTATGCAGACAGTTCTACAGAGAGAAATTGTTGAAATTATAATACTGAGGAGTCAAACAAGAAAGAATTACATTTGCTGAGCTGTCTTCAGCATGCAATCATTGGGACTACATTCCCAACACTAGGAGATACTGTATTTACAGGGGCTCATAACCCCTCCATTACTGAAAACTGATAAAAAAGACAGTAATAAGCAGGACTCACTCAGGAATAATAGTGCTTATTCCACTATGACCAGTGTTTTAGTATTTGTAAGACATTTTAGTTGTCTTTTTTTTATATGTTCTATTTATTCTATTAACATATACAGTGGTTCCTCGGTTCTCAAACTCACTAGAACTCGAATTTATTGAAAGTCAAACAAACCAGTTTGACCTGGAACTCGATCTGAATATCAGAAATCGAACCGTGAACGCTGACCTAATATAAATTGTACGTGCCAGGAAATGAGTCATACTACAATGCAATTCTTACTTGA
>JAODLC010000050.1:18317045-18330341 GCA_026781145.1 Hippopotamyrus pictus
GTTTCCCCAGTCCGGTCATTGGGTGCGTTCGACTTGCTTACAGCGCTGGCTTAAAGCAGCGCATTCTGATCCTGACGAAATGCATTACGGTTAGATTCATTGCGACCTCTCACCTGGCTGCACAAACTGGAACCTCCTTCGTGACGACACACCTTTGCCCTTATTGGCTGAGGAGTTACACGCATGACGTTTACGCATCGGAACTACCCGGGATACAATCTGCTATTTCTCCCGAATATCACGTAAAGCAGTGAGAAGTGGTTTTCAGCTAATTTACCTGGTAAAATAAAGTTTAAATAAATTATATAAATGCTCTAATAGTACACATAAGTTAGTGGCTTATTTATTATTAGTTACTGTAATGTTGCGCTGCTTTATTTGGTTAATCATCCAGTCTGTGAAGAAGGCATTCAAATAAGAATTGCATTGTAGTATGACTCATTTCCTGGCACGTACAATTTACATTAGGTCAGCGTTCACGGTTCGACTTCTGATATTCAGATCGAGTTCCAGGTCAAACCGGTTTGTTCGACTTTCAAGAAATTCGAGTTCTCTGAGTTTGAGAACCGAGGAACCACTAAATATGAATATCGCATTCTGAAATTTTTCCAATATTGTTCAAGCCTACTCCATGCACACACATTGTTCACAAACTAAGTACTGTGTTATCTAAGCTAGTTTAAGTCAGAATGATAACAGAGAGGCTAGGCTACTCCAGAGACACACAGTTTAATAGCTTATAGTTGCTATATAGTCAAACTGAATATCCTTTAAGATGCAGTTGCATTGTAGTGATGTTGTGCTGATGTTAAAGTCCTCCTTTACAATATTGACCGACTGTACTTCACTTCTAATGTGAAGTGCTTCCACGTGACTAATCAAGCAATCGTGATGGCTTCCAGAACTTTATTATACCTACCTCCAATGCAAACCAATCTTTGTCCACAGTAATGGAGGAAGAACATGGCTCTGTTTTCACAGAAGATACAGGCCAGTCTGTAACCAGTTCTGATTCTGATTTAAGTGAGTAAATTTAATGATTTCTACACATTTCAAATCCAAAATGTTTTAAACTGATTATTTTAAAGGGTGTTAACGAAAGCCACCTGGGTAAAACAAATCATTCCAGTTAGCCCCTTGTTTTTTGTCCAAATTTTGTTTAACTTGAAAGCTGTATGGATATTTTATATGTACATTTTTATAATTAATTGTTACTCTTCAGGTTTGAAATGCTGCATGAATCTATGGCCTTCCATGCATGTAAACACACATTCTTCTCTAATGTAAAGAAGTACTTTTCTAGTTTCTCACTTTTATTTTCATTCTAGGAGACGAGAGTTACTTGAGACTTGTTGAAGACTTTTTGGGACCCCAGTGTGGAGAGAGACTCCAACTCGATGGCACGCCATGCAAGAACAAGCTCCTGATTCAAGTGGGCATGTTAAAAGAAGATAGAAAGGTTTCTTGGGGAAGTGTTGTGAAGTGGCTTCGGAAGATTTTTCCAATTTACCATTCATTAGATTTTCATGCTTTGATTGAAAGGACTATTGAAACATCAATGAGTTTAAATGGGGAGGCAAGGCAGCATTTTCTGGAGTCAAATGCTGATTTTGAATTTGTTGGTCCAATATGTGAGACACTTGGAATTAGAAGATCAGACCTTTTGAAAATGTCAGACTTTTCTGAACAAGATAAAGGTATTGATATCACAAATGGCCTTGTGATGGAACTTTACAGCTTTATTTTACGAGAAAAGATGGATCTAGTGGTTTTACTTGCTTGGCTGAGGAATTTCAATCATAAATTTTGTAGTAAAGATAATGTTGATAAGACCTACAAAGCTTTAAAAAGAAAACTGTTACAGATAAGACCCGAGTATCAGTTATATCAAAGAAACAGACATCGCTCCAATTGGTTACGAGATTTTTTTCTTCAGACTGAATTTGTTTTATATAGTGGTCCATCCAGTTTGCAAACTAAGAAGCCATACAGTGCAAAACAGAAGAGGAACCAATTTTTTTCAAAATCCACGAAAAATGTGAAAAAGCCAACAGTGTTTGGAAAAGAAACCTCAACAATAGATCAAAAATCTGTTACTGGTTGCTCTGTACTTAGTCGAGATGAAAATGAAGCACCTTTATCAGTGACTACTGAACATGAACTTGGAATGAACAGTATAAGATCTGAGGCAGACAGTGTTCTTCATCCAGACCAGACAAGGAATTCAGTAAGCGTGAAGGAAGAACATGACCCTTCAAGTATTGAACACTATCAAACAGAGACGCATGTTGAGAATGACACAGCTATAAATCTGAATGCAAGTAAAGGAGAGGTTTTGACTCTCCTTGATTTGTTTATGTTAATTCTTCAGAAGTTGTCAAGTGTTCATGGAGTTAAAACCAATGAAGCGGAGCAGGTTTCTAAGGATCTGCTGCAGAAACACTTTACTTTAATGCTGCAAGAGGACAATATCATAAGAGAGTTCAATGAGAAAATCAATAAATATCAAGTGGATCTCTGTTCAGTGACTCCGCCGTTGCATTTTCTTGACTGCAACGCCCGTTTTCTCCTGGCTGTAGGTGAAGCAGTTGAGCAGCAGATAATTATTTTTGAGAGAGAAATTTGTTTGACTACTGGTGACAGCCTTGGTCGGGACAAGAACCCAAAGTTTGTGAATTTTGTGAATTTTTCTGAAAGTGCAACGACACGTTACATCCGCATGGTATGCGACTTCTTGAGTCCGCTCAGTGAAACAAAGTATAGCTGTGGTGGGCAGTGGCTAGATTATTGTCAAATGAGAAACAAGCGGCCTAAACTGGCAGCATGCCGGTCCAATCGCTTTATTAGTTACTTTGAGTGTGCCACTGGTGTGGCTCATCACCACACAGACATCGTGGCGTTTTTGTCTGATCTGAAGTCCAGTTCAGCGTATAGAACAAACATCATTCTGGAAAGCCTCGAAGATGATGCCAATGACATGTTCATTCAGGCTCTTGTTTGCGTACTTGCAATTGTCTACTGTAAAATCTTGGGTCCATATTGGCAGCTTCTGAAGAGCAGCGAAGAGTATGTAAACTTCCACCAGCATGTATACAATCTTCATCAGAAGCTTGTTCAGTGGAGTGAGGATGCTTCTTCGCTCCTGCTGCCTGAAAGCTCTGGAAACATTTTCTCTCAGTTTCCTTTGCAGGAGAGCAACTTCGCGGAAGTGTTCTTGCACTGCACGCCCACTCCCGAGAGAGACCTGAGTTCCTTAATCCGGAAGTGTCTGCAGAAGACTGTGAAAACAATCACAGACATCACAGAGAGTAATCTGAAGGATTTCCTGCAGGGTGGAACTGACAACAAACACCTTTCCATAGAACAATGTTTAGAACTGAAAAGCTGCCAACTCTCACATCTGATGGGAGATTATCCCTATGGTCACGCCTATCCCTATGGGTTGACTTCAGCGCCAGCGGTGAATTTTGCTGAGTCTCAAGATACTGAGGAATGGAACAAAACTCCACTTGAACTCTCTAGCAAATCACCGATCCTAGCCACTGTCACCAGACATGGAGGGCCGTGTAGAAGCAAGCAGGATGTCGACCGCCTGTTGTTGAGAATGAACCAGGCCAGTCTTGCCCAGAAACGGGAAGCAGTCCGTTGCGAGATAAATTACCAGAAAATAATGCTTGGTAAAGACAAGGACCTCACCCAAGTTGGGTTCTCCCTGGCAGACATGGTTGCAAAGTTGAAAAATGTGTTGCCTGAGTTTGGACATTATGGGGCAACCAGAGATGATCAAACAGATGCCAGTGGGCAGGTGGCTGAAAAAGTAAATCGGCAAAATGCAAGAGTGGTTTCATCACAGTCTATTTCTATAAGTGCGCCACCTTACAAACAAACAAGACCTCACGACAGCATTAATTTGAGAGAGATTACGGTAGAGAATTACAGAGACTATAGGGAGAGCTTTAGTTTTGATGACACTCCATCCTTTGCCTGTTAGCTCTATGAACCATTCTCTGTGGTATTGGTATTTTATATTTTTTTTAACTACATATTGAAGCTGCAATATATGACACCTGCTTGTGTCATTTGTGCATTTCTTGTTAAAATACTATTAAATGTGAAATAACTAAATCGGTTCTGTGCAATTAAAGTGACGTTGCCCCTCCTCTGCCTCATCCCCTGTCAAACACCGTTTCTGGATGTGACATTCATTTTCAGTTGTATCAGCTAGACATTTGTCTTTGTCAAAAATCAAATGTTTAATTCAGATTGTAATTTGTAAATGCATTCAGGTGTTTGTTGTGCTTATTTGTTTATGCATATCTTTTAATTCCAGTCTTATCTGCCTTGGATTTGTGAAAGCAAGTCCTTGATTTTAGACTTTCTTTGGAGAATGCTGTGTGCTTTTTCATGTCCCTTTGCTGTTTTACAGTTTTTTTTTTTTCCACAAATAAAATTCAGTGGTTTTTAAATGTCTTGGGTTTTTTTGTGTGTGAATAAGCTGTAGCAGACTTATCCTGTTATGATCTGGGAGGACCGCTGCATTTGCAAATATACCTTGTGACCTGGCGTTTACAGGATAAAAAGGGGTCAAGTCACTCTGCAATCCGCAGCTTCACATGTTAAGCATAGGCAAAAATCAGGATAAAGCAAGATGAATACAGAACAGTGTTCTAGAAGACAAAGGATATCTAGAGACCCTAGAGTTTCTTCATCATTTCCGATGTGGTGGGTACACCTGATATCTCTGGGCTGTTCCAGGGTAGTCATAGTAACTCGCGTATGTCAACTTGGAACGTTGGTTTGATGGAAAACATGCTTATCTTTTGATTGAATCATGATAAAAGCGAGGACCAGATCTAAACTCAGAATATGCCCTATAGCTTACTTATCAGATAATATCCATAGTTTTTTTTTCTTATGAGTATGTATGTGTGTAGCTACTGTATGTATAACAGTCACATGACATATGAATAGTTTAATGATATGACCTTTCTGTCCACACACCATGTCATGGGACTAGTATAGGCACAATTGATCTTTTCAGCTTTTTTTTTCTTAAAGAAGCAACAACAGCATACTTGTGTAGTTTTGAGTACAGAGAGTTTAAGTAGAACAGTATGAAAACAACTACAAACATTGTTGAAATATTCCTTGAGAGGTCATCTGAAGGAACAGGGACCTATGGGTGCACTGTTTGATGACCATAGACAAAATATTATTTCATTTACAATTTCTTTGCATGTTCTGATGTCTGGTGCTCACTTGACAAATATTAGCGGTACATTTCCATCCAAAAATCAGCTGGAGCAGTTCTGTGTTCATGGTAGACCTGCTCTTTTCTCCATATAGAGGTATTGTGATGGATTCCTGGTGGAACCAAACACCTATCACTCATGTTCTGGTGGCTCTTTTTGGAATGGGTTCCTGGGTCTCAGTGAACTCGTTGTGGGTCGAGCTTCCCGTGGTGGTCAGTGTCCTCCCTGAAGGTAAGTATTACCATTGTCAAAAATATCTTAACCTGTTTTAAAAATGTAGAAACATAATTGTACTTTATTTGTTAATGACAGAAACATGAGACTGGGAATGTGAACCATGAACCCAATGGAGCTTGACTTAATTGTCAGAACAAACTGCCTATGCATTAAAACTAATTTTAAAAATACTATAGAATTATTTGTCTTTGTAAACGAGAAAGTCCAATAGTTTATCATGCAGAAATATAACTAAATTAATGTATATTTACCTGTTTATAGGTTGGAACCTGCCTGCTTACCTGTCCATGTTGGTTGCTTTTGGAAATATCGGTCCAGTGAGCATGTCGCTGATACACCATTTTGCTCCGGGAAGAATCAATGAGCGATTGGTCATCCATGTCATTCAGGCATTGGCTGTACTGGCTTCCGCCTTCCTTGCTATATTTTGGTTCCGGGTGGTTAGTGTGTTGGGGGAGATGCACTCTGTGCCCTACCTCCTGCTGGCGTTTGTGTTGGCTCTGGTCTGCTGCACCTCCAATGTTACCTTCCTGCCCTACATGTACAGGTATCCACCCGAGTTTATCCGCACTTTCTTTGTTGGGCAGGGCCTCAGTGCTCTTTTCCCCTGTGTTGTGGCTCTGGGACAAGGCGTCGGGAAGCTGGAATGTCTGAACAGCACTGCAGCAAATGGCACCCTGGAGCCACACTACCTTGAGGAAAACTTTCCTGCTCAGAATTTCTTCTGGTTTACGTTTGTCATGCTGGCAATCTCTGGCCTTTCATTCCTGGCCTTGACGGTGAGGGTCACAGCTGATCCAGCGGCGCCGGACTTCCAACTTCCCGATGTTCCAGTTAAAGCAGACGCGGAGGAGTGTTCTCCATTGCAAAACGGAGGGATGGCAGTGACTGACAACCAGGTGGTTGTGGTAAATCCTGCCCCTGAAGGAACTTTCTGGACTCCAAAGAACATCTATCTACTCGTGTTGCTGGGTGTATCCAACGCTCTTTCCAATGGAGTTCTTCCCTCACTGCAAAGCTTTTCATGTCTCCCATATGGAACAATGACCTTTCACCTCTCTGTCGTCCTTGGAAACATTGCCAACCCCCTTGCCTGCTTTGTGGCCATGTTTGTTCTCTGCAGGTGGGTGCATAACAGAGATACACGTTTGCTACAAAAACATCAGGTGTTTGTGTCATTACAGCTATATTTAACCATATTTATTTGTCTTTGTTGATTGCTTTTGGAAATATTAGACTGTTTTTAAATAGTTTTTTTTTTCTACATAATGTAACTTGTTCCTTCATGCTGTCCTGTAGGTCTAACATAGGTCTAGGTGTCCTGGCTGCTGTAGGGGGGCTCTTTGCGATATATCTCTTGGTTCTAGCTGCCCTCAGTCCCTGTCCTCCACTCTTGGGGAGCACTTCTGGGATAGTTCTTGTGGTGAGTACATAATGTATACATAATAGTCCTATTAAAGCAGCACTACATCATGTTAAAATACTAATTATCTGGATCCGTATTGTTTCGTTTCAGATCTGATTTGGTAATACATTTGAAAAGTCATGATCAGTCAAGCCGTACTATATAATTCACCCAGTTAGAATACACTTGGCTGCAGTTACGTAAACCCTCCGTGATACTGAGTCGACATTTGGCACCACTGTGTAATTTGTGCCCTGTAATGATTTCTCACCCAATTAGGTGACTTCCTGGATTATTTTCACGGGGACGTTTTCATACCTGAAGGTGGCCATTGGTTCCCTGCTTCACGAGGTGGGACACGCTGCCTTGCTGTGGTGCGGCGTCTTTATCCAGGCAGGCTCACTCATCGGGGCGCTCTCTGTGTTTCCGCTGGTCAGCGTCTACCACGTCTTCCAGAGGGGGAGGGACTGTGTGGACAATTGTGCTTGATGGTCAGTTCGCCAGGCAGAGGGCAGTGTCTGGGGCCGCAGCTGCGAGGGGGACAGTGTCTGTTCTTCGTGAGAGGTTTTTATTTAAAGGAAAGCAATTTCATTCGTCTTGTTTTAACAGTTTTTTTCAGCTGGTTCGGTTTGTAAATGTACACCTCCCTCAGGGATATTTTAAGTATATTTTGTTCACAGCACAAAAACGGAACTGTAGAATTATAGAGTTATTATGCACTGCTTCATGTTCATTTTCATTTACTTTATGGATATACAAACAGTTAGCTCACAACAAGCCACCCATCTGTTCGGTGTTATATTGTTGTTTTATCAACCTTAAAATTCAAAAATGCAGTCTGTGTGACTCAGTTGGTCTGGGGTTTCATACTACATAGTAAAGTTGCATGCTCACCTGGTGTATGTAAGTGATTTGGATCTCCACTATTTACAGAAAATGTCTTCAGGCATGTCTGAGATTATCACATCTCATTTCTGTTCAAATTCATAAATAATGATTTCCTGATGACTATTTAGATAAAGCTGTTAAGATATAATCCTTTATCAAAATTAAGCACCTTTTATCAAAGTCAAGTTAATTTATATAGTCTTTAGAAAAACTTGATCCTGTATGAAGAATGACATGCTAAATTAATACTGAATAATGATTAATTACCTCTAGCACTGTTTTTTATCCAAAGCACATGTAGCTCAGCGGGGCTGGTTAACTGATCATTTGATAATATTGCATGGAATAATTACAAATAATTTCTAAATCATACAGATATCAGCTTCTTTTCCCACAGTATAAATTGTTTGATGTTGCCCTTTAATTGGGTTCTGTAGCTACAAGCCTGTGAAACAGTGCCTAAGTTGGTGATGTGGAATTTGCACTTTTCTGTACAATAGTACAGGCACTTCTTATTCTGTGCCATTGTAGTGTTTTCCAAGGTAAACAGATTAACTTAAAGGTTAACAAGACAGTTGGCTCACTACCAAAATGACGATGATTTCCAGTCTACTGAATTCTTAGGAAGGAAAAGATATTTACCGTATACTTTGGAAGAATAAATAATGCATCAAGTGTTGTGAAATACTTATCTGTTGGAACATGCGGGGTACCCATAACTATGAAGCAGTGGGAAAGGGAATGTGATTTAAAGTGATGGGGGAAGGCATTTTTTTTCTTTGAAATTTCGTTAGTGCAGACATAGCTGTCAATATAGACTGATTCCTGCTACTTTAAGCAGATGGAAGGGGTCTGTTTAGTTCAGTTTTAGTTGAGACTGGTGAAATACATCATACAACCCTTAAGGTATGATTAACATTACCAGGATCACACCTGATAAATACAGACTTCAGCCAAAATCTGTCAAAGTGAACTATAATCTTTGTTCAAGTACAAAACAAAACACTTCTTCAGTTTTGTTTAATGATTCCAGAATGTAAATTTTCCAAGGTAATTTGTTGCTCTCTGCAAGGTGTCTTTATTCCTTTATGCAGAATATAAATGCACTAAACCTCACACTACGTACCATGAAGTGTGTGCTTGTCAGCCTTTGTTATTTTGCTTTAAAAAATATTGTCCAGCATAAAGACATCCCTAATGTTGAATTACTTTATTTGACCTTGAGATGGCATCAATGCACCACTGTCAGTTCATCACTCCCCATAGAAACATAAATACAAAAAAAAATAGTGGGAGAACATTTTAAAATTAATTTGAGGAAGCACTTCTTTACACAGCGTGTAGTCAGAGTATGGAATAGTCTTCCTGCTAGTGTAGCACAAGCTAAACCCCTGGGTTCCTTTAAATCAGAGCTAGATAAGATTTTAACAACTCTGAGCTACTGTATTAGTTAAGTTATTTCCAAACAAGCTTGATGGGCCGAATGGCCTCCTCTTGTTTGTAAACTTCTTATGTTCTTATTATCGAGAAGTCATTCTTCAATCTTCATTCTCTTTTCAAGCAATTCATTACAAGGTCATAATTTATCATTTGCATTTGGGTAGGAATAAAGAAGTTTATATCACTGTCAGTTCATCACTCCCCATAGAAACACTGGGAACAGATGAAAATGGATAAAAGTAGCTGTTTTCACGGTAAAAAATTATGTCGTGCCAAAACTGTAATGACTTTTAATGTACCTTTATATGAAGTTGTATCTCTGTAGGACAGACATCATCAAATGGAATTCTTTATAAAGTTCTAAGGAATTTTATATTTATCTCAAAGGTGCCTTGATTCCAGGGCCTGCCATTCACTGCCATTCACTGGATTGGAATTTCTTTGCATTTAGGGAAGTATGTTTGTTCATAATCCATAAGAAACAAACTACTATAGGCAAAGAAATCCCATTCAAATGAATGGTGGGGTTGAATTTGCCCCCCCCCCATATACTGTTTTGCGCTAAATTTGCATGGTCCTTCAATAGTTCCTTCCTGCAGTATACATCAAGTTTGGTGAGGATTGGCTGAAGCATACATGAGATATAGCTGTGTGATAGATACAGGCATAGCGCTGGGCTTGGCTTGTGGTTGTACCATACAGGAAGTTAAAGCATTTTTTAATTAATCATATATAAGGGCAATGTGCTGATTTGATTTGTGCTACAAGATTTGTCTAGGTCGTGTGGAGAATGTAGGATTAATAGAAAGATGCCGTTTTTGAATGTATAGAAATCACTGGGAAATGGAAGTGGCTGTCTTTTAACAGTAAATATATTTTGAAGGCATGAGTCACGGAACTGAATATGAAAAGGATTTTGACCAAAAATATGATATTCAAAAAAAAATGAGGAAAATGTCAGTTGTGGTTCGGAGATATATGTTCAATTGCCATAGTGCCCCCTATTGACCAATTGGCAGCAAATTTGGAGGGTCCTTCCACAGTTCCCACAGTCGTTAAGTTTGGTAAAGATTGGCTGAAGCATGCATGAGATATAGCTGTCTGATATAAATGGGTGTGGCACGGTATAGTTTGGGTGTGGCTGTTGCCCGTACCATACAAAAAGTTTAAGATATTGTTAATAAATATTTATGATTACTGTCTTTTGGGTGTCACAAAATGCATCTCATTAATATTTTAGCCGTACTACCAATCTGCTTACCAAATCATGGGCATAAATAAATATCCGTATAATACCGAAAAGCTGGTGTCTGGCCAAATGTTTCCCCTGGTGATTATTGTGTATGCACGATATAATATTGATATGATATCACCTAGCCCTACACAGAGGTTTGTTTGTTCTGACATCACATTTGTCTGATTTGGTCGGAAGAGGTAGGACCAGCTCACAAAAGTAGGTTTTGTAAATTATGCAAATTACCCGGAAAACTAGGTAGTGTGTTTGACAAGTTTGTAGGGCATGGCCTCTGGTATCTGGGGAACAAAAGAATTTTGGCTACAGCACTAATAGGTCAGGAGATATCAGCACAAAGGTAAAAGGGGGAGCTACAGCCCACTTGACTGTCTGATTTGGGCTGATGGTCTGAGTAGTGGGTAGGAACCAACATCTTCCTACCAAGTTTGGTTGGTCTAGATCTTACAGTTTAGGTTGCCCTAGGGAAGAAAAAGAATAAGAAAAGCCCTAACAAAAACAACAGTGGTCTATAGCACTGTGTGCTTTGGACCCCTATTTACTATATTTGACCATAAATGATTGTTGTTTTTTTGTTAATTAACATCGTTAAACGTTGTTACTTTTGATTGTGAAAGTGGCCAATTTGCTTGCTGACTGGGATGCATGTCATTGATTACACTGCAGAGATGTGTTTCAGTAGCATCATAACCCTGCCTGCAGAATCCTTCAATTATCTCACTGTGGTTTGTGTGACGGCTCGCTGTCTGTGCTCTGTCCGTAGCCTGTTCTCTTACAATGCTTAACATGTGCTAGCCAATTGACTCCCTCCCCATTTTTATGGCAGTTTTCTTGCATATTTTTTATTTTAATTTCAACTGTCTTTAAAATAACGTTTACATAATAAGATAGTCATCTTGCATTAATTTTGTTTTGTTTCAAAATGCCATTTCTGTGGACGTTTTTTTTTTTTTTTACTTTTTAGTACTTTTAGGTTTGTTTTAAATGTAAACTGCATTATAAATAAAATTATTATTATTATTATTATTATTATTATTATTATTTTATTATTAGCATTAGCATTATTAACATCTTGATTGACTTGTTAATGAATGTTGGTATGTCTATGTATGATTTCTTTTTCCACGTGACTCCTGTATCTGGTGTTAATCCTGCTGATAATTTACTTTACCTGCTGGTAACTTGCATCTTTAAGCTAGATTGAGCTGGTAAATTGCACAAACTTGTGAAGTTATAGGTATTTTTCAGACAATGGCTTATAAGTTTAGTTTTCCTAAAATAAAAAGATGGAAATTTATTTAAATTACAAATGAATGTAATAATTATTGATATTTTTTTATTATTATTAAATGTAAACTCCCCTTAAAACATCTTTGTAAGGAAGAACTTTGCTAAATGGTTGAAATGGAAAATGCATTTTGTTTACTAAACACTGAGGATTTTTTAAGAATATGCTGTATGCGTATGTCTGGAGTTTTCTATCTCTTGATGCAAATACATTCCTTAATTAGCCTCATATGTGTTATATTTGGAAACTGGGTTCAATGTTGTTTGTAAGATAAGACAGAGGCGCCAGTCTTTGCTGAGTTATCAGGGCAGCCTGAGCCTCCGGCTGCACTTCTGCTGCATCGTGGTTTATGCTCCACTCTGATCCTGTCCAAACAGGTTGACTGCTGATGGATTTGTGGAAAATATTGTTTTTCTCTTGAGACATGTTTAAACTGGAATTAAAACTATGCTTGTTGTTGTTTTTTTTGGGCTATTAAAAAATGTCATTGTTAGTCCAGAGGAAATGAGAGATCGCACTGAATCATCAGTTTTCATTTTGAAGAATTTCTATTCAATAAAAGGACCTATTATGACAATTTGGCAGCTGGGTTTGAGAATTAATAGTATATAATCCAAGTGAAAATGGTACATTGCCTGAATTCAAATAACATTCTGAGGGATAGCCAACATGGATTTAGGAGAGGTAGATCCTGTTCAACTAATCTACTTTAGTTCTTTGAGGAAGCTACAAGAGAAATTGATCACAAAAAGGCCTACGATGTGATCTACTTAGATTTCCAGAAGGCTTTTGATGTTGTCCCCGTCAAACGGCTCTTGCTTAAGCTCAAAGCTGCAGGGATTTTAAGAACTATAGTAGCTTGGATCAAAAACTGGTTAGCAGACAGGAAGCAACAAGTAGTTATTAGAGGCACAATGTCACAGTGGGCTTGCGTTCATAGTGGGGTACCGCAGGGTTCAATTTTAGGACCACTATTGTTCCTAATTTACATTAATGATATTGACACCAATACATGCAGTACATTGGTTAAATTTGCAGACAACACCAAGGTGGGTGGTGAAACAGATACCAAACTAGCAGCACAGAAGCTACAACAGGATCTTGATTTAATTAGTGACTGGGCTGAGACCTGGCAGATGAAATTTAATATAGATAAATGTAAGGTAATTCATGCAGGGAGCAGAAATATGAAGCACAGATATTTTATGGGTTCCACTGAAATAAAGGTAGCTGATTATGAGAAAGACCTTGGTGTGTATGTTGATGCTCCCATGTCCCACTCTTGCCAGTGTGGGTAAGCAATAAAAAAGCCCAATAGGATGTTGGGTTACATCTCTAGGTGTGTGGAGTTTAAGTCAAGGGAGGTGATGCTACGATTATACAATTCTTTGGTAAGACCCCACGCAGAATATTCTATGCAGGTTTTCCTTACCTTAAAAAGGACTTTGCTGCCATAGAAAGGGTTCAACATAGGGCTACAAGAATGATTCCTGGTCTTAGAGGAATGTCTTATGAGGAGAGGTTAGCTGAGCTG
>JAODLC010000050.1:18330441-18341324 GCA_026781145.1 Hippopotamyrus pictus
AGTCTTCCTGCTAGTGTAGCACAAGCTAAAACCCTGGGTTCCTTTAAATCAGAGCTAGATAAGATTTTAACAACTCTAAGATATTAGTTAATTTCTCTCCAAACAAGCTTGATGGGTGGATTGGCCTCCTCTCTTTTGTAAATTTCTTATGTTCTTATCGAGAAGTCATTATTCAATCTTCATTCTCTTTTCAAGCAATTCATTATAAAGTCATCATTTATCATTTGCATTTGGATAGGAATAAAAAAGTTTAATGTAGAACCGTATTGAAGGTTACTCTAAATAACTGACAACAAAATTTAATTGACATTAAATTTAAACTGTTAGAAAGGTACATTGTAAATAAAGGGATGTTTTCAGATTTAACTGTTTACATTAGAATGAAAGCCAGGATAAAGTTTAATATTCAAATGTTCAAATAAAATTTAGTCACAATTCGATATCTGTGGAATTCAAGTTTGCAGATTTTCTTAAGAACTTCAGATCTACATAATAAAATCTATTGATATTACTAACTGTTGACCTCATTAATACAATCAACCAATTAATACATTTTCCTGTTACTGATTGTATAAAGAGCATTCATTGTCTGAAGAGAGAGTGAATCAGTTAAAGGTTAACGTGGAGAAGAGCTTAATGATTGTTCATATAGCTCACCAGGTGGGGTTGGAGATACACAAGGTAAACAGTACATTAAAAAGTTAACAGTTAAGTAGCATAATTTTAAAGCCTTATTCTTTTAAATACATTTTTGTGTGAAATCTACTTCTGGAAATGCACCAGTCAGAAATGTGTTTTTATTAGTTGCAAGTTAGTGGTTATTTCCTTGTCCTACATTTTTGTTGATTACATTGGATGGATGGATGGATGGATGGATGGATGGATGGATGGACAGATGGATGGACAGATGGACATTTCTCTTTTTTATAAGAGAAAAAAGACTTCAAACCATGAAGTTGCAGAAATTTGTAATGAACACTTCATCAAAATGTCAAAAGCTCATTTCAGTAAGAGTGAAATGTCACAAACACTGCTGAAGTTCCTAACAAATTGAGGTCACAGAATAGTTAGGGCATGGCCTCCTGATTGGCTAAACTGAGCACACCCACCAAATAATTAAAATATAATCCCCATAGCCCAGACTCAGCATCACACTGGACTTTGAGGTAGGATCGCTGATCCCAGGAAGTCCTTAGCATGTGAACACTAAGGCTAAACACTCTCTGCTGTAACTCCAGATGAAGGACTGTATCATGGTATTCATCTCAGTGCAATTTTTCTGCATTCAGTAGAAAGAGAAATTAATTTTAAGTCTGGAGTGAGTACAGGACTGACAGGTAATTATTCCATTTAATAATTTAGTGTATCTACTAATATGTAACACGTTTATAAATTTAATTAGTATATTAAAGTATGCATACAAGAATTGTAACAACATCACTAATGGAAAACTATTCTTTAAATGATATTAAATTTGACTGAACACAATTTTAATATAGGGATTTACAAAGGATTGAGCAATTTTGAATGCATGTTTTTTTCTTTCAGATGGAAGCACCTGCATATATATGTTTTTTCTAGGTGTCAGCTTCCATTGATCGTTCTTTTAAATTAACCTGTATTTGATACATGAATTACTTTTTTTTACACATTCCAAGTTGACAGTTTTCCTTACACACTGTGCTTATATATTTCTTTTTTATCAGTTTATATGATTTTATATGTTTATATGATTTCCCCCTGCAAATTGTACCATGATCTTACAAAGAACTTACAAACTTTCATGTTATTTTTGACATAGTGATATTTTCCATCAACATTATGCTTTTTTAATATTGCAGTAGGCATCCACTCAGTCATCCAATCATTTCTTTGGTGTAAAACTGTCTGGCAAGTGACTTGGACAAATTGGTCAGATTATAGACTTAATGGGCTTAACTCAAAGCACTTGTTAGAGATTAAACTAATGCTGACATGGATTTAAGTGGATTTTATATAAAACAGTTACTGTTGGTGCTGCTTGCATCAAGGATTTCTCCATAGTTTGAATGTTCAGGTTGAGATTAATTCAAATCTAGATGGAATGCTAGGTTTTGAAATTCTCATGAATAGAAGCAGAAAACCTACCGAGTAATTTAAGTCTGTTTTCCTGTTCCATGGTTTGTCAGACAAAACATATATAAGTAATATACATTAGAACATTAGATGAGATGAGTGAGATAGAGTATTACCTTACACTCAACTTATAGTCATTTATAAATATTAACATTCACTTCATTATTTGCCATCCATTTGGTAAAAGAGACTAAGTTGTCCTAGTAACTTTTTAAGTGTCTCAAAACAATTGAAAATAATAACAAATAAAGATTCCGTCATTGATGGCATTGAACACATAAAATATCTGTACTTTATATTTCTGCTCCCTGCATGGATTACCTTACATTTATCTATATTAAATTTTTTCTGCCAAGTCTCAGCCCAGTCGCTAATTAAATCAAAATCCCATTGTAGCCTCTCTGCTGCTAGATCAGTATCTGCTACACCACCCACCTTGGTGTCGTCTGCAAATTTAACCAGTTTACTGTATGTATTGGTGTAAATATCATTAATGTAAATTAGGAACAATAGTGGTCCTAAAATTGAACCCTGCAGTACCCCACTATGAACGCAGACCTACTGTGACGTTGTGCCTCTAATAACTACTTGCTGCTTCCTGTCTGTTAACCAGTTTTCGATCCAAGCTGCCACAGTTCGTAAAATCCCTGCAGCTTTGAGCTTAAGCAAGAGCTGTTTGTGGGGGACAATATCAAAGGCCTTCTGGAAATCTAAGTAGATCACATTGTAGGCCTTTTTGTGATCAATAATGATATGTGTGTGTGTGTGTGTGTGTGTGTGTGTGTGTGTGTGTGTGTCTATAATTTCTTCCCCAGACGAATCCTTCACACCAAAGTATCCAATGGCTCCTTTCACCCACATACTGACCTGCCTGTTCGGCACAGGCTCCTGGGTGTCCATCAGTGGAATGTGGGTGGAGCTCCCTCTCATTGTCCCTGAAATCCCAGAGGGCTGGTATTTGCCCTCTTACCTCTCTGTCATCATCCAAATGGCTAATATTGGCCCCCTGTTTGTCACCCTGATGCACCGCTTCCGCCCGGGCTGGCTGAATGAGGTGGCCGCCATTTTGTTCATCATCAGCCTAGGGACCATGGCCAGCTTCCTCCTGGCTTTCTTCTGGAAGGAGACCCTTGTGATTGGGGGGGTCCGTCACAGTGTGACCCTCTTGGTTCTCACCTTCTTCCTTGCCTTGGTTGACTGTACATCCTCAGTCACCTTCCTGCCGTACATGATGCGACTGAAGCCACAGTATCTCACCAGCTACTTTATCGGAGAGGGCCTCAGCGGATTCATCCCAGCTGTGGTGGCACTGATCCAAGGAGTAGGCGTGGTCCAGTGTCACAATCAGACTCTAACGACCAATGGGACCCTGGGAAATGCCACAGTGGGCTATGAGCTCAAGGCCTACTACCAGCCAGCCAACTTCTCCACTCAAACTTTCTTCCTCTTCCTGAGCACCATGATGGCGATAAGCCTTCTAGCCTTTCTATTCCTGAACATCCATCTTGCAGTGGGGCGCCAACACAACCCTGGCTGGTACCATGACAGGGATCTGGGAGTGGACAAGGGCGGCCTGGCACTTAGGCATCAAGAGCAATCGGAGGAAAGACCCATGATCCGGCCTTTACGTAACCTCAAGAGAAACGCCTGCAGCTCCTTTGGAACGGGGACCTACATGTGGATTGAAGTGCTCTTCATTTTTTCCATGCTGGCCTGGGTTAATGCTGTGACTAATACTGTCCTGCCCTCAGTCCAGTCATATGCGTGCCTGCCCTATGGGAATAATGCCTACCACCTCTCCGTCACCATGGCAGCACTGGCTAACCCCCTGGCCTGTTTAATTGCCATGTTTTTCCCCATAAGGTCAGTCTGAACCTTTGTATACAGTCCCTATGCATTTTTAACCATCCATCTATTTTCCATAACTGTTTAGGAGTGCGAGTCTGGAGTCGACTCCACGACGTATGGGGTACAAGGCAAGGGACACCGTGGATAAGATGCCAGTCTTCTGCAGGGTGACACCCCACATGATTATTTAGAAATATCAGCACACCAAACCACATGCTTTTGTACTGCTGGAGGAAACAAAAGTAGCCATGTGCAAATACACAGAGAATATTCAAAATCCTCACACAGAAAGCTGGACAGAGAGATTAAACCCACAACCTTAACAAGTTAACTGCCGCATTCTCCTGAAATCATACAGCAACGATATTAATAATGATTTTAAAGAAATTTCATAGGCTTATGAGTGGTGAAAAAGTGGCAAGTAAACTTTGAATAGATTAAAACACGAGATACAAAATGTACACCAAAACTAACTGTGGTTGGTACAACGCTCCAGCATTTGTCCAGTGATCAAGGAAACAAGCAAACCAGGGCTTAATAACAGTTTCACTATACTGGACATGAAACATTGTTTACACTGCAAATGGTCTAATGTGTAATCCTCATTAGATGTCAGTGATTTATTATGCAGTGTTTCACAAAAGAGGAGAGGATTCCTCAAGCAGCTCGAAAACCATACAGTGGCACCGTCTCCTCTTCCTTCAGGTCTTTGCTGCTGATGGGCACTCTCACTGTCATTGGCACTGGGATTGGGGCTTACATCATGGGTATGGCGGTGCTGAGCCCTTGTCCGCTTCTGGTCCATGAAAGTTCCGGAGCTGTTCTTATTGTAAGTCTGCCTTTCTTTTCATTTACTGACAAAAGAAACAATTAAAATGCCGTAAAGGATAATTTACTGCTTAACATGTAATAAACATGGTAAATGTAAATGTCACTGCTGTATAAGATGAACTTACTTCATACCTCTTGCCTCAGGTGACAGCGTGGGTGTTCTGTGTCCTCACACTCACCTATGTGAAGGTGATCATTGGGTTGATCCTTCGGGATGAGGGTCACAGCACCCTCGTCTGGTGTGGAGCGGTGGTGCAGCTAGGTTCCTTGCTTGGGGCCTTCTCAATGTTCCCCCTCATCAACATCTATAAGCTTTTCATGTCAGGAGACCCCTGTAACACCAAGTGTCTAAAATAAGGATTGCAAGAACATATTTTTTACTATATGATCTAAAAACATATATGGATGTGGTTTTCCTGAGTAATTAACAGCTCAGACTGTTAGCTTAGGTGTTGTATAGACAGGACATGATATTAATTGGTATAATCTTTAGAATGCTTCTCTAAATATATGAGGAGTTCTGCTCTATTTGTGTCATTGTGCAGACCAGGGTTATATTCGCATTTTCACAATTTACTGTCAGCGTTTAACCTTTTTTGCACTTCTTGCTAATTGCACGGTTCCAAAGACTCACAGTTTTATTGTATTTTCAGCCAGGACATTTCAGTATATAAGAATATTAACTAACCAGGTGTATTCAAGTGGTCAATAGACATTTTTGTATTTTTTATATGCAAATTGATAGAAAGCATCATCCAAGGTTGGGAGATGGTACTAATGAAAGGCATTCAAATATCACATATTATGAAACAAAATATTGAAATAAAATTTAAATATTCATTCAGGTGCTTATTCACTAGACGTTGACAGATCACTGAATCCGGAGGCATTTTATATTAATAAATGTGTTACAGTGGATTTTTCATTGTTGTTCCTGTTTCCAGACTGTTTACATCTTTGCTTCAAACAAAATAATCTGTAATGCTCTAAAGTGAGATTCTCTTTTGCACTAACAAGTGCAGCGTATACCATCTCTGCTCTTACCAGGCTCCGCTGGTAATTAGGTGGCTGCAGAATGGGTGACCTCCCTCCATACATCCGCTAGTCTCAGCTCACTCGCCTTCTAGCTACTGACCTAGTGCTAGGCCACAGGGGGTAAGTCATCCAAATAGCAATAGTGATTCACAGTTAAAAACCCATAGCCTTACCTTGCTTTATGGGACTGCAGTCCTACTTTTAAGAGCCTGATTCGAACTGTCCTAGCAGTTCACTTCACACCTGCACTTAATGATTCCCATTCCTTTCGAAGGTCACTTGACGTCATCCTGCAATTCATGAGAGCGTGTCGGATAAGTCAACAGTCATCTCTGCCATTATAAAGTCACTTCCTCCCCCAACCTGGCTGGTTTCTGGTCGCTCCCAGTGTCTCCTGCTTCACCTTATTCTTCTTTACTTCTGTATTAGAAATTTTGAACCTGGAAGCATCCTACTGCTCATCGTAGCCTTCTGCCGGCAGAACCAGGATTAAAGCAGGATTTAAAAATGCAGATTTGTTTAAAAATATAGAGTGTTCTCTTAATATTTCTCCCAGATGTATTTTTTACCATAAAGCTGAACAGCCCTGCAGATACACACAGACCCTTTATATGTAATTGGTCAATCTAAGGATTACTTGGTCCACAGTAAGGAGGTATAATTTTATTGTAAGTAGTTCCTTGATGTTGTTTGGCTGACTTTCTCAATCTGAGATTGTTGTTCAGTTTGAATTAGGTGTACAGGCTTGTGGCCAACAACCAGTACTGGTCAACCCATTAGGACAGGGCTCCCAACCCCCAGTTGGCCAGCACCAGTTTCCAGCCAGTATTCCACCAGGCCACAGAGCGTTGGAGGTTTGGGGGAGGAATTGGTTAATGAAAATGAATGACATTTCCAAAAAGAGACTTTACATTTTGAAGCCATTCTTTTTTACCAATAAACTTATTGAATTCCCCCACTCCCAGTCGATAAGTCTTACTGGTCTATAAAGTTTTTGCACAACGTATGCCAATCTGTGGTCTACAGAAGGTTGGCATTCACTATAGGCAACATAGACAAGCACATTGGGAGGTGGTGAGTGGATCAGTGAGCCAAGTCTCTGTGCCTCTAAGCAGAAGACTTATGTCTTTGGGCAAGGCCCTTGAGCAAGACTCTTAACCCCCAGCTCAAGGCGCCCCCTGAATCTACCGGGGTATCCATGTATCATGTTTTTCTCTGGTTACTTTCTGCTTAGAACAGGGGTGCCCAACTCCAGTCCTGAAGGGCCAGAGCCCTGTACATTTTTGGGTTTCCCCTCATTTAACACACCTGATTTAACTCCTTGTGCTAATTACCACACAGCTTTTGGCTGAATCATTTATGGTGGAACAGGGAAAGAACCGAGCTACACAGGGCTCCGGCCCCCCAGGACTGGACTTGGGCAGCCCTGGCTTAGAAAGTGCTTAGACATTAGCTATGAAAGAAGACATGAGAGTCACTAGCTACCAGTTTAGCGGCTAGCCCAGCTAGTGCGGCCCAGGCTGGCCATGTTTGGAACAGCTCCTGGATAGTATTACACAAAAGGTTCTGCTGAATGTTTTTACCACCATCTTTTTCCAGCCAGCAGTGTCTGCCATTGATCCATGGGGCCAGAAACATAACAGGTGATGGCTTTTAGGTTTTCCTCTGGCTGGCCGGAATCAACATGGCTGTCACTCCTGCATTGTGAGACTACTGTCCCAATCCATGGATGCATGTTGCTCAACAGATTAGCACATGTGCCTGTCAGCAGGTCATTGGTTTAAATCCCAGATTTGCCAGAGTGATTTCACAGCTGTGTTGCTTTGCATAAAAGTGTTTGCTAAATAAAAATGTAAATAAAAGTCACCCTTGGATAGGAAATCAGCTGATTCATAACTGGAGGGAAAAAGGGATGCAAGGTTCTTTTCACACATTTGCAACGTCATTAACACCAAGGTATAAAAGTGCTTCATATTCAGGAATGAAAACTGATCAGACTTGGTGGAACTAAAGGTAATTATTAAGGATGGGATCCATGCTGTATATATGACTACAGGTGCAGGAGCTGCATTTATGTTTAGCCGTTTCTTTTGGGAATGGCTCTGATTTGAGTGACAAATCTCTCAGGTACTGAGTTTGATTATGTCCAAAACCAGAAATGTTTTAATACTAAATTGTCATCTGAATCAAATAAGTTATTAATAAGGGTGGGTAGGTTCAGTACTGTTACTGGCAAACATTAGTAGCTTTGCTGCTCATGTTTGCCAGTGGAGAATAAACAAATTCAAAAGGTTTAACAATTAATGTGACTCTCAGAAATTATAATTAAGCTAAATTTTTACTTCAAGACAAAACTTCTTTTAAATTACAGTCAGATAAATAACCTTAAAACCTTCCAAGTAGGCATACTAAACAAAGACAGCAAGATTCTTGATTTCGCACATGTATAAATCTCAGAAAGTATTCTGTGGATTAAGTCTGACCACTTTTAGATCTGTGCTGCCAGACCAGACAGACACACATAGCTGATGCTGTTAACTCAGGTCTTCGTACTGTTGTTGTCTGCCTGCTCCTAACTACAAGATATTGATTTACTTTAAACTACAGACTTGGCTTTTTGGGACTTCCTGGCCCCTTCAAAGCATTTTCCAAGAGGATTATAATGGATGCATTAGAGATTCATTCAGGGTAGGAGCTTCATGTTCTGCATCTAGATTAATTTTTTAGAACCATTGCATTACTCTAGATTTTAAAATGAGTGATTCATTGGCAGATGGCATGGTGGCTCATTGGGTAGCAGTGTGGCTTTGCACCTCTACGGCTAGGGGTTTGAGTTCTGCTCTTCCTGTCAGTGGAGTTTGTGTTCCCTCTTAGTCTTGTGTGGGTTTCCACTGAATTCTACCTGGCTGTAGTGTGTCATACTTAACCAAATGCATTTTAATGGTTTGCTGGGCTTTGGGGGAGCCTGATATGCAGTGTTTGCTAGGCTGGAAAAAGAAGACCGAAAGAAAACTGACCATTTATCATTGTTAATCCACGCAATATCCAGTTTTGCTAAGGCTTAATCCATGTGTTGTTTCATTGACTTCCTTCATTCAGATTAGAATAGCAAGTGGAAGTTTGCATGCCTGCACTACACATCTTTTTCCAACCGTGAAGTCATCAGCTCCGCATGACTGCAGAAACAGAAGGTCAGACATTGTGATTATTTGTAGTACGGTGTGAGGCTCTGTACCTGAGAGCAAGATCACCAGTTCAACTCCTGTTTCTGGCAAGGTTCAGATTCAGATGCTTTATTATCATTGTTAAACAAGCAACGCAGCAACGAAATTTAAAGGTGCAGCCCCTCCAGTGTCATATTAAAACAATAGACACATTATTAATATAGAACATCCAATAAATAAACAAACAGACCAGCGTGATAAAGTAGTCATACCCCATAGTTTCAGGATATTGCACGTTTCACCTATTGCACATGAAAACAGCAGCATTAAAATTAAGCAATGGTCCGACAGATGTAAATATGAGACCGTATTGTACAGTAGGTGTACTAGATCTGATTGTCAGCTTAGCAGCATTTAGCATGGCGATAGCTGAAGGATATAAACTGTATTTAGTCTGTTAATTTTAGTCTTTATGGATCTGAAACGTCTGCCTGAAAGCAGATGTTCAAACAGTACGTGTCCAGGGTGTGATGGGTCCTGAAGAATTTTCTTGATGTTCCTGAGGTAATGGGCACTGTGCAATACTTCAAGCAAGGGGAGAGGATAACCGACTATCCGCTGGGTGTCCTGAATGACTCTGTGGAGCTCTTTCCTCTGTGCTACTGTGCAGCTGGAGAACCATGCACAGAGACAGTAGGCCAGGATGCTTTCAACTGTGCAGCGGTAGAAGGAAACCAGCAGTTTGTCGGGGAAGTTGTTCATCCTGAGAACTCTCCACATAGTCCCCATGGATGAAGAGTGGCTGGATGTCTCCAATAAGTCCACAATAAGCTCCTTGGTCTTGGCCGTGTTGAGGAGCAAGTTGTTGTTCCTACACCACGCTGTCAGCCATGCCACCTCATCTCTGTAGGCGAACTCATCCCCCCCAGAGATGAGCCTTACTACTATGGTGTCAAGATAATGTCACCTTTGAGCCCTTGAGCATGGCCAAGGGCAATTTCTCCTGGGACACCGGCTGACCATCAGATCTTTGCTTGTATGTCGCCTAGGACCAATTGCATCTGGTAAATAAACGTTAAAATTTCTGAGTGTCAAAGGATTAATATACTTTTACCCCATAGATGGCGCTGAAGTACAAATATTAAAATGCAGTTATTATAAAACAATCAGTGAGCCCCTGAGAACAGGGAGGGGATGCTCTGACAGCCACATCAAAGTAATGAATCATTGTGTATATTAATTATAAACAGTCATCATGCCTCTTGTGTTCTTAAAAAAAAAAAAAAACACAGTTCACCCAATGCTTAAATCATATTCGAGAATTTGACAAACTTTAACTAGGGTGACCACCTACTGCTTGTCAGGGGGACACTATGAGTTAGGACAGGGTTTGGAAACTAACCATTTCAATTAAAAAGACCCGGATTTCATTTTAGCAGTGAGTTCTTGCTGTGTGCTGATTGGTCAGTCTCCTATAATCATGCATGTGTCACTAATATTAGTGTAAAACAGCTGGATAATGGATAATTGTTTAAGATTCAGGTTTACATCAGGTTCTCATAATTTATTTACTATCTGTGTAATACATAGGCTTAACCATAACAGTTTCCATGCATCATAAAATAAGGACAGTTGACAAACTGAAGCAGCTGGGGGAAACCCATACATATATGAGAGAAGCTACATGATTGCCTTAGTGGATGCCTTAGAATGCCTAAGAAATCATGCTAATCGCCAGATGTGTAAAGTACTTGAGTAATATTACTTGAATATTGTACTTAAGTATTATTTTTGGGAATTTTTACTTTACTTCAGTACAATTAAAAATGAATACTTTTACTTTTACTTAATTACATTTTTAAAGAAAAAAAGTACTTTTTACTCCTTACA
>JAODLC010000050.1:18342492-18352859 GCA_026781145.1 Hippopotamyrus pictus
GAGAGATCTCCCCCTGGGGAGAGAGTTTATATTGGCTCAAACCAGATAGTAAGTAAATAAACTGTCCTGTTGCCAATTCTTGCGATTCCCTCAGGGACCCCCTAGGGTACTGTTTTGTAGAACTGAGAGACAAGGCTACAGCAGAAAGATGTCTCCGCAAAGTCAACGGCAAACCGCTTCCAGGAGCCACACCGGTAAAATGCGTGTGTGTGAGAGAGCAGTTACTGTGGTGGAAATATTTAAAATGTATTAATTAATGTGTCATTTTCTATAGTTTTTGCTGTGGCATACTCTGAAGTAAATTATTTTCAGTAGCCTCTTGTAGAGTGGGGGTGGGGTATTTAATTTCACTTTTCCTTTTCTCAGCCCAAACGGTTCAAGTTAAGCCGAGCCAATTATGGGAAACAAGGAGACAGCAGGTAGGTGGAGCTCCACGGGAACATGTTCGTGATGATGTCACAGTTACAGTTGTATTGTCACTTTCTCTTTTACTCCTCACCTTTACTGCTGTTATTCTCTTCCTGCATCTTGTTTTTCTGTCTTTTAGAAAGTTGCTGTGTCTCTCTCTGTTTCCATAGCCAGTTGTTCTCCCTTTTTATTGGTGACCTTTCTACTGAGGTAGACGACGGAATGCTGTACGACTTCTTCCTCAGCCGTTACCCCTCCTGCCAAGGAGCTAAGGTACTGTTGGATACCTTGGGTAACTCCAGGTAGGTTGCTTGTTTGTAGGTAGTGCGGGTGGCTGTTATTTATGGGGCGGGAAGCGTACTCATTTCAAGGTGCTACACTCTAACCCCCAGGGGCTGTGGGTTTGTGCAGTTCCCCAATCAATGTGACCAGAAGAGAGCACTTATAGAGTGCCAGGGGGCCAGGGGGCTGGGAGCCAGGCCGCTGAGGCTAAGTTTGGCTACAAATAAGATGTGAGTACGCCGTTCATCATTGCAAAACTAGGAGTAACCTGGTGTAGGTCTAAAAAGGTCTATTTTATACCATTGAGTATGGTACTTAACCTAAATTAGGCACCTTGCTTAGTAAAACCATTTAGTTGTCACAGTTGTTCATGCTGGTGTCATTTTTTCTGTCTCCTAGAAGCAAAACTAGTTCTTCAGACAAACCCTGCCAGACTTACACTTATACCTGCAATGATGACTACAACTACAGCTATACCCTCCAGCAGTACCAGCAGCCTTACGCTAATTACTATTCAGACTGGGCCTACAGCCACGCTGTAGATAACTATAGCTACAGCTATGGGCAGACTGACTATACACAGAACTCCTCGCAGGTGATTTAGATCACATTGCTTATCTGTATATAGAAAGGTGACAGCTCTGCGAGATTAAGTGAAGTTATCACTGATGTTTTTGAAAACTTTCTTCCTAGACTTTTGAAGAGATGGTAGATGAAGATCTGGAGGGTGAGGTCTTGTTTTTATTTGTCATATCTAGGGTACAGTAGGGTCATTCCATGTCAAATCACATTTTCGGACCTCATGTTCGCGGATTTTAACGAAACTTGGCACATGAGTAACTCATGACACTGAAATTGGGTGTGTCTTGGATAAATATTGAGGGGGATTTAAGCAAAGAAAGTTTTAACTATTTTTTTTGGGGGGGGGTGGCGTATGACTTTATTTGAAATATAGGTTTTTTTATTTCATTTTTAATATTTTAATCAGTTATTACATAGTAATTATTTAAATAGGGATGGCATATTACTTATTCAATCTATAGAGCTGGACAGTAGCTTCAATAGCTTTAAAACAGTATAATAACCACTTCTGTGCAGCTTACATTACGGTAAATATAGCCAGTCATACCCCCCCCCCCCAAAAAAAAAGTTAAAAATTTATTTGTTCGCTTAAATCTCCCTCAATATTGATCCAAGACTCGCCCAAATTCTCTTTCATGAGTTACTCGTGACCAAATCAGCATGCCAAGTTTTGTTAAAATCTGTGACAATGAGGTCCGAAAGTGTGATGATTTGACATGAAATGACCCAGTACCTTGCTCTGGGCATGTTTTATACTATTTCACATTTAGGCAGCTCTGTAGTTGAATAACTGTAGATAAAACCCAGTTTTTTTCTATGTAATTCACTCTTCTGGTTACCAGTTAATGTAACCGGATGTTACACTCTTCAGCTGTTTCTTTTGACTTCCGAGCTGTCACATGACCTGTGTTCTCCCATATTGCAGATCCCTGCACTGAGCTGGATGTGGCAGAGGCCAACCGACAGTTCATGGAAGAGAGTGAGGAGCTGTATGATGCCCTAATGGATTGTCACTGGCAACAGCTGGATGACCAGGAATATAACTGTATGACCTCCTATAGTACATTGGAATGGATCCACACACTAGATGTGTAGCTCTTAGCTGGTATACCTGATACAGTCGAAGGAATTTATGGTATGCAGACTTTTCTGGGGGGATACTTTGATGTCTGCAATTTGTTACTACCCTCCTATCTGTGACAGCAGACAGCTTAAACTGTGTTTTGCATTAATGGTGCAGTTACAGGTCTGCTCTGGAAGCCAAGCATTTGATCATAGAATCATTTAATGCAGGAGTGCTGTATAGAATTTAGAGTATAGAGTATAGAGTGCTGTATAGAATTTAGAGTATAGAGTGCTGTATAGAATTTAGAGTATAGAGTGCTGTATAGAATTTTTGGAACCTTTTTTTTTAGTTTGCCAATGCATGTCAAGAAGAGTAAAAAGACTTTTTTTGGGGGGGGGGGGTTGGTGGGTTAACTATGAGGGTATTCACTGTCTTCCAGGGCATTGAGAGGATGGGATATATGAATTGACATAGTCATCATCTCACACTCTAATGCCAAACTCACATTCACATGACTGTGAAGTGCTGACTGCTGAGCTACACAGTGTGATGCTGTACAGAATGGGCCAGATGTGTCTGTTCTGATTGGACGGCATCTGCCTTGTTTCGGAGTGATTGCTTTCTAATTTTTCCATTTATTTATTTTTGCGAGTTCAGTAGACTCCTAATAAACTCAATTTCACTTAAGTTGGTGTGCTTTCAGAGTGTGGTAATGTTTGCTTTCAAATATTTTTTATTGCGAAGCAAATGTGTCCTCATCTTCACAGAAATGTTAATGCTTATTTACACATATAGAAAATAAGTAAAAAAAAAAAAAAAGAAAGAAAACTATTAATATTGTAGAAAAACAACATTCTACAAACAATTTTTTCAACACATGAGTGTGGTGATGTGTGAGTGGCCTTAAAAACCTAAAATTTAAATTATCCTGTATAGAACATGTGCTGGGATTAACTGGTACCTATACATTGGAAATTAGAACTTATTCACTGTTATCACAGTGATGTCTGTGTCTATTTCTGTAAGCAAAGAAAACAAAACAGACAGCAAAAACTACAGTAAAGTCCATGACTAGCTTTGAATGGCTGGCTGACTTTAGGTTTCATCCAGCCAAAAGATGTATAGTGTCTTAATGCATAACCCAAAAAAACTCAACACACAATACTGGAAGACATCCTGCATTCTCCTCTAAAGGACCACCAGCAGTTAGTCGGATTTGTGTAATATTGATGGCTCTTCCAAGTTGGCACTATGGCCCTAAAATGCATAAATAATTGGCAGATGAATAGATGATCGGTCTTGTCTCTTCCAGGACAGTGCTGATGGTCCTCTGATTCAGGAGCACAGGAGGTATATATCCCTGAGCCAGACTATGGATGATGCTCTTAGTAATCAGTGATCTGGGGGCTGTTCCACGGAGCAGGATTTCTCAGCTGGGTTGGATTAAACTAGAAATCATGATTGTCTATTAAAAGTTTAGGTAAGGAGCATTCCTATTGGACAATCATGACTTCTATCTTAACCCATCTGAGAAATCTTGCTTTGAGGAACGCCCCCCAGCTTAGGGTGCAAGAGTCAACAATAAAGCTCTAGATTCCATCATCCCACAACCAACAAACCACATTCTGGAACTATTCCCCATTTGGACATAGAAATTTTATTCTGCTAAACGTTGTGGATTATGCAATATTTTTAATAGTCATTTCTTCACCTAATGAGAGCGGTCCAGGGTGTTTAGTAGTTCGAATATTTAAATAAATTTTAAGTACAATATTTATATACAAAACACAAGCCAGTGGTAAGAGTATTATCAGCCACATTACACATTAACCCCATATACCCGCTGCTTAAGTCAGGTCGCTGACAACGCAAAGCCTTATTTCTTTTTACTAAGGTAAAGTATGCAGTGACGTCGGGTGATCGCTCATTTCGTGGTTTGTCACGGAGACGGACGACGGGACCGGGAGCAAAGCTTACGTTGATCTGTGTGATTCTGGGCTGCCTCTGCCAACCTGAAGTAAGACATTCTTTTATGCATGATATACAAGGCTTGGACATGGGACGTTCTTACCTTTTCCTCGTTGGACTTGGCCGGTCTAAGACAGTGAGAATGAGACAGAAATGAAAGTGATGTGGAGCTGTCGCGGCTAGCGGCTACAACGCGGGAGCTGATACGGTTAACCTTAGATTGCCATTCTCTGAAGTACCTACTAGCTAGGCAATCAGGAATCCAGGGAACTGACTACAGTCTATTCTTCAGCAAGAGTGTCAGATGCAGAAACGAGTATAAAGTCTAGAGAATTTGGAGTACCAAACGTTAGAGTTTTACCCTTATTGTATTGTGCAGCTTTAAGAAGGTGCATTAGATAAGGAAGTTTACACCGGAAGCTTCTATTTGAATTAAAGAACATTTATTTTTCTATTTTAGTGTTTATTTTGCGATCTGTGGATTCATAAGTTGTCTAAGGCAGGTTAAGGTGTATTTCAGTCCGGGCCTTCGTTCATGTAAACACTGCCTGAGGCATCACCGTCCTGTTTGACCTGCTGGGCTGTTTGATCTGATCCGCAGAGGAGACCGAGGAGCCAGTAAGGCTGTTTGTTTTGGTTTTTAGTACTTGTTCGACGAAGCAATGTTTCTCCACGTTTCACTGCATTCTTTCAATCTTTGTGGCCATGCCTTTCAAAGATACAGTTTTGTCTTAAATGTCTGGGATGCTTAAGGATCTTTTGTGCTCTTCTTTACTAAATGTGGAATGAAGTCATACTGATTCTCAAGGTGTACGGTACACTTTATTTTAATCTATTTTTATTTTCCTGCTGAAGCCCCTGTAAAGCCATTTTATGGCTCAGTAGGTATGATCTGTTTTACTTTCCAGCCTGATTTTGCCCAGGGACTCTGTGCCGTGGTATCTGAGTCATCCTCAGTTTGACATCACATTTCAGTAGCAGTGCTGTACTATGCTGAAAATCTATGGTCCGCAAGTGAATTTGAACGATGATCCGTGGAGCAGCGCTGAGTCTAAATTAGCCTCTGATGTTGTTCATTGTCTGTTTTGCACTGAAATATTAACTTGAA
Organism: Hippopotamyrus pictus; assembly: GCA_026781145.1. NCBI lineage: Eukaryota > Metazoa > Chordata > Actinopteri > Osteoglossiformes > Mormyridae > Hippopotamyrus > Hippopotamyrus pictus. The sequence goes on from JAODLC010000050.1 coordinate 18,347,907, forward strand.
GCTGTCATTGGTAACTGGCCCAAGAAGTGATAATTGTGTTTGTTCCACTAACATGCCTGGCACCCTTTCTCCTCCTTCAGGCATTCCCCGTGCTGCCCGCCGCCATGTCGTACGGCAGGCCAGACAGCTACCGCAGGCATCCGAATCACTTCAGCTCCCTCATACAGATATGCAGCGCCAACATCCAGAAGATCACACACAACAGTAAGTGGCTATATCTGGTCAAATCCCACTCCTGCTCCCAGGGCCCAGCCTGGGCTCTTCCCTCAGCTCATCCCTAGGAGCCAAATCTGGGTAAGCCACTTAAACTCCATCCATCATGGGCAAAATTTGAAATAGCACCCCCTATCTACAGATCGTGAATTTCAGATTAAAATTCCTGACAGAGCACCATTGTGATACTAACTTCTTCTAGAAGACCAGCTACACTATATTACCAAAAGTATTGGGACACCCCTCCAAATCACTGAATTCTGGTGTTCCAGTCTCTTCCATAGCCACCGGTGTATAAAATCAAGCACCTATTTTTTTTTTTTTTTTTTTTTTCTTCACAGTACTAGGACGGGTGAGTTTGGAGCAGCTACAGTCTTTGCTCTTGAATTTGATGTAAAATAAAGTTGTCCTCCGAAGAGGAGGGGTGGTGGTGGGCAATAAAAAAAAATAATAATAAAAAAATAATCAAGCACCTAAGCATGCAGACTGCTTCTATAAACATTTGTGAAAGAATGGGTCACTCTCAGGAGCTCAGTGAATTCAAGTGTGGTATAGCGATAGGATGCCACTTATGCAATAAGTCCATTTGTGAAATTTCCTCGGTACTAAATATTCCACGGTCAACTGCTAGTGGTATTATAACAAGGTGGAAGCAATTGGGAACAACAGCAACTCAGCTATGAAGTGGTAGGCCACGTAAAATCACAGAGTGGGGAGAACACATGCTGAAGCGCACAGTGTGCAGAAGGTGTCAACTGTCTGCTGAGTCAATAGCTACACACCTCCAAACTTTGTGTGGCCTTCAGATTAGCTCAAGAACAGTGTGCAGAGAACTTTATGGAATGGGTTTTCATAGCCGAGCAGTTGCATCCAAGCCTTACATCACCAAGTGCAATGCCAAGTATTGGACGCAGTGGTGTAAAGCACGCCGCCGCTGGACTCTGGAGCAGTGGAGACGTATTCTATGGTGTGATGAATCACGCTTCTCTGTCTGGCAATCCAATGGATGAGTCTGGGTTTGGCGGTTGCCAGGAGAAACGATACTTGCCTGACTGCATTATGCCAAGTGTAAAGTTTGGTGGAGGGGGGATTATGGTGTGGGGTTGTTTTTCAGGGGTTGGGCTTGGCCCCTTAGTTCCAGTGAAAGGAACTCTTAATGCTGCAGCATTTGAAGCCATTTTGGACAATTTCATGCTCCCAGCTTTGTGTGAACAGTTTGGGGATGGTCCCTTCCTGTTCTAACATAACTGCACACCAGTGGACAAAGCAAGGTCCATAAGGACATGGATGAGCGAGTCTGGTATGGAGGAACTTGACTGGCCTGCACAGAGCCCTGACCTCAACCCAATAGAACACATTTGGGATGAATTAGAGCGGAAATTGTGAGCCAGGCCTTTTCGTCTAACATCAGTGCTTGACCTCTCAAATGCTCTCCTGGAAGAATGGTCAAAAATTCCCATAAACACATTCCTAAACCTTATGGACAGCCTTCCCAGAAGAGCTGAAGCTGTTATAGCTGCAAAGGGTGGGCCAACTCCATATTAACCTCCTGAGTCCCTACGTCCTCATATAAGGACATCATTTTTAGTTTTGAACAATTAATAGTTTTAAAAAATAATGTTTGGTTTTTATGATTATGAGGTCCTACTAATCCCAAATAGCTAAAGGAAATAAAACATGCACACCAAACAAAAGCCCGGGATTAAGAATGGGATGTCATTAAAGTTCACGTTTGTGTAAAGGCAGGTGTCCCAATACTTTTGGTAATATAGTGTATATAGTTTGTTGTATATAGTATAATATTGTTGGTCTGCAGTTATTTTACTGTGGGTTGTGTTTGGCTCCATATAATCTGGTGAGGTCATGTTAATTAGTGTTGGTCATTCAGAAACAAGCCTTTAGAGTTGTGCAATTATTGGCAATATTTGTGCTTTGAGACAAAAGATAAAGAAGGCACGTAAAAGTAATAGATATCTGTCTTATGCATTGTAATAATATATAAAGTAACATCTAATTGATAAGTGTGTATTTTCTGTTCGAATATCTCTGATTATAATGCGCTTATGATGGCTACTATGGAACTTATGCTTTGACAATGGAACGGCAAGGTTTTTTAGATGAAGTGACATGAGTTTACAAAAGGTTGTCTTTTTTTTCTGCAAACAAAATTGCAATTAAATAATTATTGAGGTACTTCTATACTGTGTTGATTTTTAAAAATGGTATTGTATTTCTTTATTTTTCTCGGTGTCGTATTGAAGTTCGAAGTTTTGGTTGGTTGTTTTCTTGTAATGTCACTGGATGTATTATTTGTCAGTGTAAACAAGTATGAAAAACTGTAATGCGGGAGAGAGATCTGTCTGAATCAGGCCATGTCTTAAGCATATAAATCTAATGGTTAATCTCTTCTGACACCCAAGTTCTTGCTGTTTCCCCCTGTCCACAGCGGCTCAGATTAAGAGCCTGGTGAACCAGATTGGGACCAGACAGGACACGAGTGAGATGCGGGAGAAACTGTGAGTTTGTGCCCTGGGTCTTTCCATCACATCGCATGAGGAGGGTTGCAGTGTGTCAGTGCACTCAAACTTACCTTTTTTTAGTGTCACTGTGTGTCATCGTCATTGGTGTCCTTTTGGTATACATCAGAAGAATAAGGCTGGTACTAGATTTCCGTGTGAGGCAGTGGACCTCTGTGTAGCGTATGTATGCTAATCTATCGCTGGAGCACATTGCTACCTGGTGCTTCTCTGCTTGTACAGGCAGCAGCTACAGCAGAATACCAACCAGCTGGCCAAAGAGAGCAACCGACTTGTAAAAGACCTGGGCTCACTGCCGTTACCTACGACTCCATCAGAGCAGGTGCCCCCGTAGATGCATGCAGCTGACCGTGGGAATATTCCGTTCTTTTTTCTTTCTTCTATTTTATACTTCCGTTTATATGTGATCACCTACGTGGCTTCTTTCCCTCAGAGGCAGCAGAAGATCCAGAAGGAGCGGCTAATGAATGACTTCACGGCCGCTCTCGGCAACCTGCAGGCTGAACAGCGCCGTGCCGCCCAGCGGGGAAAGGACTCCGTGGCTCGGGTTCGAGCCGCCTCCCGCCTATCTGTAAGGCCCGTGGCCCTGTGCTGTTCTAGCTATGATCTGTGCCCTCCTTCCTTGTCCAACCGTGACTTGATTTTATCTACCGCAGTCTGAAGATGGCAACCGTGAAGATCAGCTGATCTCCTTTGAATAGTGAGTTACTTTCCGTCACTTGGGGTGACCCTGGGCTGCAGTCCAGGGGACCAGGTGGGAGATTATTTTGGTAATGAAGTGCATCCTTGTGAGTGTGACTTCACTAATGTAACCCTGTGATGCTGTATGGAGCATAACCTGCAGCCCTTGTGTCCTGCTGACGTTCTGCCTCATAGCCAGGATGCCTGGGGGCAGACAGGAGCCCAAACACAGGAGCCCTCAATCACTGAGGAGGACCTGGAGCTCATCAAGGAGAGAGAAACATGCCTGCGGCAGCTGGAGGTGTGAGTCTGATCTGTCCTACTGTCACTTCAACGTGCTCACGACTGCAGACTTCAATCTTATCCCCAACATTTGCAGTCAGACATCATGGATGTGAACCAGATCTTCAAGGACCTGGCAGTGATGATTCATGACCAGGGCGACATGGTTGGTAGGTGGTGTTCAGTGGGGGGGGGGGGGGTTGCACAACTGCTTGTGCATGTGGTTCTCGGACCCTCTGAGTAGTGTTATGTTTATGTGTGCCAGACAGCATAGAGGCGAACGTGGAGAGCACACAAGTCCATGTGGAGCATGCTGTGGACCACCTACATCAGACGGCCCACTACCAGGTGAGAATATCTCTACTTTGTTCGGGGTCATCGTTTCTTCTTCAAAATGGGGAACAGGTGATGTAATTAATCTAATCCAATGACTGCTGTTGCACTCTTGGTCAAGTTGAGTTCCCCACATTGCTTCCATTCAGCTGTTTAGTGGTTTAAGGCAACTCAGTATGACAGTGAGAAGATGGGCAGTTGAATTTACTAAGACGTGATTGACAGCATTGCTGTCGAAAAAGAGGCCGGCTATTTGGAAAGTACCAAATAGGACCTGGAAAGTAAGGCGCTTCCTCTGCTCTGCTTCAGAACAAGTCCCGTAAGAAGATGTGCATCCTGATCCTGGTGCTGACGGTGGTAGCTACTGTCCTGGCCATCGTCATCTGGCTGGCCATCAGCTGAACCAGCTCATGGTTTTGCCCACCTGGATGTTGCACTAGGAGACCAACTCCTATTGACCAAGACCTCTTTTTGGAGAGGCGTCTGTCTGGGGTGATGTGTTTTTTGGGGAGTGATGTGTAGCCCCTGGGACTGTGGACTAGCTGTGGTTAAGGGGTGAGCTTCTCTTCCACGAGTGATTGAGATTGTTGATGGGGCTCTGAATGTGATGCTTTGGATAAAAACGTCTGCTGCTAAGAAGTGTTTTTGAGTTAGGGGTGGGGATTTTGGACTGATGGGTTATGGTGTTTAGATATTTTGAGGTATGGTATGTTAGACACCTGGGAATTCTGTTTGGGACCTTATTTATGAAGTAATATCCTATATGTAAAGTTTCCTTTACAATAGTAATATACTGCACTAACCTTATTTTGCACTGCTTATGGCCAACAGTGTGTGTGTGTGTGTGTGTGTGTGTGTGTGTGTGTGTGTGTGTGTGTGTGTGTGTGTGTGTGTGTGTGTGTGAGCG
>JAODLC010000050.1:18355506-18371138 GCA_026781145.1 Hippopotamyrus pictus
ATGGGCGGGGGGGGGGGAAGCCGCTCCGTGACGTTTCATTTTTTTTCCAGCGCGAGGAAGGCCGTGTCCGAAAAAACTGCAGAATGCCTCAAAGTGGCAAATTACGGTAAATGATAACGAGGTAGAACTGGAGGCAGCTCTTAAAGACTATAAGGTAAACAACATGATGTATGAATAAATTTCGTAGTCACATATTTAGATATATTTTGATTTGAAATTTCATATATGATATTTAATATTTTCGGATCCGTGTGTGTGTAATATATGTGCACACACATATATTACACACGCGTAAACCCACGGATAAACATTTGCATGACATGCTCACACTCTGACTCTGTTCGGTCACTGAGTGCGGTCAAGTTTTTAATGTTTCCTTGCTTTTCCCGTTTTGTCCAAGTGTTTCATTGTCGTCCGGGTTCATCAGATCGTTCTTTTCACTTAAACGGGCACCGCCGCCCGTAAACAGCACGGCGCACTCAGGCGCGCCCCGTTAGAAGCGGGTCTGTGCGGGACGGCAGCTCCACGGTGACAGCCGGCAGCCAGAACATCGCGTCTGACCGGGTAACATGCTGCCATTCTCGGTACGCTAGACCGAGATCAGATATTGTCAAAATAAATCCGAAGAGAAAAACAACGCACGGTGTTAGTATAAAAAAATCTGGGTTATCGTTTTATTGTGTACGCCATCCATACTGGTTAACGTTACTCTGTAAACAGCCTGTCCGTGCGAAAGCAGCGCTGTTGCCAGATCCCTGCTGCATTCGTGCCCGTGTCAGCTTGCGCGCACCCTGACGGATCTCGATCAGAGATCAAACAAACTAGAAGTACTGCACCCAACTGTCCTTATTCCTTCCGTTTAGGAATGCAGCGGGATATTGTTGCTCCCGGACGTTCATTTGGTGGAGGCTGTCAGGAGTGATGAAACCTTCTTTCTGCGGCGTGCTTGTTGTTACCATCCACGCTATACTTTCAGCCGTGATGCCTTTTCTTTCTGTACCGTTTTTCATATTATGCCTTCTGGACACCGATGTGTGATGCTTTGGTGGTCTTTGCGACATAATCTCGGAAATATTTGGACATCTATGGTGGCGTCCCTGTACACGTATTTGCATTTGCGTTTCATCGGCTTTTGTTTGTATAGTTGATGGGACGTCCAGTCACCTTCACGCATATGGCTTAGACCTATATATCCTGAGATTAGACCTAGGATCAATACAACTTCAAATTGCAAGAGGGTACACATTGTTTTTCCTTGTAGTCTTTCCTTCAGTTTTACTTGGAATGTGATACATTTCTAATTTATTTTGTCGTTTTAAAATATCAAAGTGCAGAATGATGGCTCAGATCCTGTCCCAGCCTCTGTGTGCGTGCAGTTGAACATTCTCCACGTGTGCCAGTGTTTCTCAAAATATTTTGGTTGCTCTCCATAGCCTGAAGTTGCATCTTGTGTATGTGATTGTGTGTATGTGTTATCTCTGATCGACTGCTCTCTCCTACTGGTGTATCCTGCCTGGAACAGGCTGTTCAGGAAAAATGAATGAATGAAAATTAATAATGGAACACAATTAAACCAGCAAGGATTTTCAACCATATAAAGCATTACAGGTATAAGGCTGACCTACCTGAATCCCATGTGATGCAATCACTATATCAGGAAATAGTTTATTTCTGTGGGATGGTTAACTGGATTATAAAGATGATTCACTGTCGCAGTGGCTAATCCTTACATCCAGTCAATCATCACTCTACAGTTATGTCCAGTTTTGCTCTGCACAAATCAGTTTCGTTTGGCATGAATCATTGCACAGCGTTTGCCCCCTCGCAGCACGCAGCATTAACAGGTGCATGGCCAGCATCTGTCCTTAGCCTTTCCGCGAGGCTGTGCATTCGCACAAACGTACTGGTCCATTAACTCGTGAGAACGAGCCTGGGAGGTAAGCGGGAGCAGTGCCGACGGAAGCGCTTTGAAATATGCCACGGAAATGAAGCCTATCTTTAGCGCTATCAGAGGAGACTTCACTCCCGAGGATAGAGAAAACTGAACTTATGTGATGGGGAAAACAGGCAGATTAGACACAAAAACTGCCCAAGCAGAAGGAGGCGGCTGATTCAGAGGCTCACGTTTAGAAATATCATTTTAATGTGTGATGTATATTTTTATATTTGCCAACATGTGTAATGAATCAGTAATACAAAGGTTTGTACGGTGGTGCAGTGGGCGGCACTACGGCCTCACACCTTCTGAATTATGGGATTGATATCCTCCCCTGACTGTCGGAGGCCACGTGTTCCCCACCATGCACAGTCCAAAAAGATGCAACTAGGCAAGCCGACGTCTCAGATACCCTTAATGTGTAGCTGTGTGTGTGAGTGTGTGCCATGCAGTGACCTGGCATCGCACCCTGCCCCCTGATTCATTTCCTAAGCTTTCTTGGATAGACTCTAGGCTGACTGGCATCCTGCAGAATCAGTAACGGAAGATGGAAGAATGAATTTATGTATGAGTAGGTCAGCATTATTACCTCACTTATTTAAGCCCTGCCCCATCGCCATGTTTATAGGATTTACAAGCCCTGTCTTTGATTGTGTGGGTTTCCATTCAGTTGTCTGCTTTGCTTGTACAGTATAATAATGACACACTGCTCAGGTATTTGATCCAGAGTCACATGTTTCTGCTTCCACTCTGCTAAATTTACTACTCTGGACCTTGGAAACACTGGATGGATTATTTTGGAAGACATACTCAGTGTTTTTTGTGTTTGCCTATTTACTATTATTTATATTTGTTTTATATACTATTTTAAAATTTAAATCCATTGTTATTCGCAGAGAATGTATATGGAAGTACTTTGGAGATACAATGACATAAGAAGCAGGCTTTCATGAGAACAGTTGAGTTATTTTTATGATTAATCTGTGTGGGCGGTAAGCTGTTTTAACATATTACAGTGGTGTATAAACTGCAAGGATTAAGCGTATGAGGTTTGTGCAGGTACCCTGTGTATATACCTGGATGGATATGTATGTATTGGCATCTAAACCATTATTTTATCATGCATATATGTGCTTTATATCACTACTTATATATTTAATACATTATTGGCCAGTTTCCCAGTCAAGGATTAAGCCTAAACCTAGACTAGCTTTGAGTTACAATGGTGAATCTCCATTGAAACGGCAATTTAGTCCAAGACTAGTCTTAATCCTTGTTCGGTAAACCGGCCCTCTAAGTTTTAATACATGTACTGTATGTATGTGTATATATTTTTTATCATGATCCACGTGTTTGTTTGTGTTACATAATATATGTACAATATATGTGGGTGTAAACATGTATCCGTATACATTACATGTGTGTGCGACGCCGTACACAACGTGTTATTTCTTGTGTCATGTGTAAGCTATGTATTTGACTGTATGTTGTCCTTTTGACGGTGTTTCGTGCCTCTCTTTCTTTCCCGGTATGCTGTGCCTCTCCGTGTCCTGGATTGGCTGTTGATATTCTGAACCACGCTCTATGTGGTGATATCTGGTGAGTATGCCAGGATAATTTTGCCCTCTGCTGGTCGAACCAGTAAATAATTTTCTCTTAGCACTTACGCTGGTCACAAAGTCATGTTTTTTTCCCCAGATAATAACATATTGCTTAAAGCTGACTATAAAAAACTCATGGAGTGTTCATTGATTTTAGGCTAGAACTGATAAGAAAGACTACAAAAATTGTTGTCAGCACATACTTGGTTTGTGAAAGATTTTTGAATGAACTAAAGACATCATTGTTTTAAATATGCTCCTCCTTTTATACCAGACATATCGTTGCTTGCGAAGATTCAGTGGGAATAATGCACACCTCACACGATTTTTATCATAGCAGTTCCCTGAACAACCACTGGGTGGCAGCATATTGCCCCATATGGAAAAGGGGTGGAGAGGTGGCTGCTGGCTCCAGATGGGGATTATGCAGGAACATGCAGCATGCAGACTGGCCAGAGAACAGCCCTGGAGACAGGAGCTGTGCTGAAAAATAGAACACAAAAATAAAACGGAAAAAATAAACAGGAAGCTGATGCAGCTGCCCACTAGGGGGTCTTATTATAGTGAGAACAAACCACTGGTTTCACCCAGTGTGTCAAAGGACTGTTCCAACCAAAGGGTAAATCACCTTTAAATGCACTCGGTTTTCTTAATGGGAACGCAATAGGAACACAAAGGAGACCCCTTCTGAATACTAGTTGTTTGCTCTGTGTTTTGTTAAGGTGAATACGAGGCAGACAGTGTGTCCCGATAACTACAGCGAACACAGACTATTGAGACCAATGAAACTCCCTTCTAAATACAGGAACTGCTGTTGGACCCATGAGCTATGTACTGGGGTTTAATTAAATTTGGATTTAATAAAAGCATACAAAAATAGATAACAGTACATGATACATTAAAACTAATAGTTATTGTTTACATTATTCTCTATGTTTACATTATTCGGTACTTGGGATTACACAAAATATACAGTCCTATGATTTCGGGGAATATATTGAGCCTAAATATAGAGGAAACAGTAGTCACCTGTCATGACCCTGTCTTTGATGAATGGATGGATGGATAGACGAAAGTCATTTTCAGTCGTACAAGGGAGCTCTGAGAGGATACCATGCAGCTTCTCAGAAAACCCAGCTTGATTGGGGATTTCTGGTTTCCATTTGTGTGCATGTGGCTGTAAAGTTAACATATAATCATCGTTATTACTTTTTATTGATTATTGTTTATTTAACCTTAACATTTTTCTCTTTTTAACGCCGGGGCGTGTCCTTCCTCGTGCGCTGTGTTCTCAGGTTTCCCTAATTTATTTTATAATTATTTATTATTTTCTAAATTTATTTTTAGTTATTACCAGGGGGCGATGTTTATATTTAACCCGAATATAAATGAAAGCGAACAGGAGAATTCTGAATGAGCGACACGAGGCAGTGGTTTATCGTTAATATTTTACTAGAATTAAATTGGCTGATTAGAGAATTTGGAATTTCCTTTAAGATATACTACTCGTTATTATGTACGATGATCGTAGGGATTCTATGTTAAATGTTGACGACGTTGTTTTGTTTTATTGTCATATATGCAAAGCAGTTTAAAGGCCCTTGTTCGGGCAGCGACGGTCTTAGCGGTTGCCATCGAACAACGGCTATCTTTACGGTGATTGGACGACCTCTGTAACTGAAGCTTTCCCATTGGACAGTTTCTGAAACAACTTTGCTTATTGCATTAGTAGCTCCACCTTTTTACTAGAACCGTAGCATCAGTTTATAAAGAGGAACGGATAAAAACACGCATGTAATTTTTAAACACCGTTGTATCCAGTGTATGAATGAATTGCTCATCATAAATATTTATTTTCCTGTGGACTTGCTTTGTTTTCCTTCATCGAAGGCAAAGAGGATTGGAAAAAGGTAATTGCAACGCAGAGGCATTGTGCTTCATTGATTTATTGTGTATTGTGGTGTGTTGATCTCAAATTTGTATAGACTTTTTTCGTACGTTCGGCGCCATTTTCGTACCGTTTAAATGCCCGCCTGCCAGTTTCTATTCAGTGTTTCAGTGGGTGCATTAAAATATGACAATCGCATAATATGCTGTAAAGTAAATAGACTTGAAACGGGTTAATGAGTAGTTGTGGTGATGAAAGGCTAGCTGGATGGTGGATGGGGGAGGCGTGAAACATGTAATAAACGCAAAATAAAACGAAATGTTACCGATAGATATTGTTTTAATCTCAGATTTATTTTAATATGACTGTAGGAGGGGTTGTTCTGCAACTGAATATGGGTGAGAACATTGTTTCACTGAGATTAAATATATACAATAAATGCAATCAAATACCTTAAACCTACTGTAAAAATGTAAGTTGAAAATATTGCGATCTCAATCTTAAAATCATATGTTGCGTAATGAGTTGCAGTTGATTTCCGACAATGGTGCGTTTAATCTGCACGGTCTAGTACGGCTGGCAGTATAGGGACATTGGCAGCCACATGTACGGGATGTCTCTGTTTTAATTGCAGCCACACTGATTTACAGCACAGCGGCTTATGCATGTAAACAAAGCGCGTAGTTTGAGCTCCGGGAACAGGGGCGGGGGGCGGCGGGGCTGTGTGCAGTGCCCGGTGCGGCTCAGTCAAGTTCCACTTACCTCGGGAGTTAGATCGACATGTTTAACATGATTTGAGTCTCTTGGGTTTCTTGGACATTTACTTAACTGCTGCTTTCATTCTTTTTCGCAGAATCTGAGTATGACTGCGTATAGTATTATAGTAAACGCTGACAGGTTTAATAATCTGCCTGTAATAAACTGGTAATTAATCATTTATATGCATATATGGCTGTATTTTATATACAATATATAAACTATGGATATGTCTGCAAGGTTTATATTTTCATCTGTACTTATTCTTAATGTCTTAATCTTCAACATTACTGTTTGTGACTCTGACAAAAGTTTTTAAATGCACACACCTTCTTTGTCATGTGGTCAAATTTATGTTTTTACAATCATTGGTGATGCATTGCATCCTAAGAACAGGAGTAGAACTCCTCGAGGGCCTGGCTCTGATAAACTGGACAAGCATGTAGAATGTATTAAATTGAGCTGTTATCTAATTTCCCTGGTGAAGATGATGGTGATGAAACTAGATTAAATGGCTTTGCTTGCAAACACGTTGAGGCATGACTCCAGTGGAGCTGGTGAGAGCTGATGTCAGGAAGCAGGTCTCATTCCCGGAGGGGGGAGCTGACTGTCGCACTCTCCTGTTTGTTTATGGCTCCTTAGTCCTCTGCATCCTCTAGGACCCGCCTGTCAGTTTCCTAACCTGGCCAGTGACAGACACCACCAGGTGAGCGGTCAGAATGGGACAGCAAGGGACTAATAGAGGAGATGAGCTTCCAGCCACAGTCAATAGACGTATAGTGCGTTTAGAAATGTGCATGTGTGTTTGTGTGGTGCGTAAAGAGACTGGGGTTGAGTGCCGTATGCGGAGGTGGTGGGGGGGGGGGGGTTATTGTTGGAGAGGCTGATGAAAGTAGACAGCTGCGTACACTGACCACCACATCGGTATCTGGGAAGCTCTAATCCCGTGCTGGGATTATCTCAAAGCAGCTTTGCCCCTGAGGCTTGATTTTGGTAAACGGTTATGAGAAAGGAAGCCTTTTGGGATTTAAATGAGTTTGTTTTTACTGGGCCTTTCCATGTGCTGATGCGTGTGCCTTTGGGGCTGTGGCCAGGAACAGGATGGTCAGACAGCCAATCACATCACAGGATACGCCAGTTGTGGTGGGTTGATAGGATGTGATTCCTGCTGTGTTCTGCACATGTTGGATGTGCCTGATTCAATGAAGCCGGTCGGCCACATGCCTAAGACGTAGCTGTCCCTCCTCCGCCTCGGCGATTTTTAGCCCCGAGGTGTGTCTCTCTATACGAAGCATCCTGTCTCCAACTAATCGATTACGCACAGACTGGCTTGGCTGCTCTCCCAGCATGCACCAGCAGACACAGCTGCGTATATGCGCTTGCTCCTCTGTGCATAGCCACCAGTCTGCACTCTAAATGCAACCAAGCGGTGCTGAAGTCCAGCTCTCGCTGGAAGCGAAGCCCGAGAGAGTTTATCGGGGATGAGTTCCTTAAGCCAGTTTGCAGAGAAAACCATGAACGTGATGTGACATCAGAGAAGGGGGAATTATAAGAGACAGCATAAGTATGAGGCTATGCGGGGGGTGGGGGTCCCTGCAGAGGGTGCTGGTGGGTGAGTACTTACAGGTGAAGGTGTTTGTTAAGAGTTTTAAAGTGTTTTGTGTAAAGGGGCAGCTTTCAGGAGTGTTAGCACTCTAATGTCTGTTGTAGGTGATAATATCTGCCTGTGATGTAATTGAAAGCATGGAAACACTTCTTGCTTCTCGTTAATTAAAATTAATGTGGTCCCAGGAGGGTCAGTGAGACGGTCCATGCAGGCTTCAGAGGAGCTGCTAGCCGCAGGATTTGGATGCTTTATGTCTGCACCTCCCCCATTCATTCCCAGGAAGCCTCTTCCGCTGTCGAGGCAACAGATGCTTCCAGCACCTGGGCAGGAGCGCAGATTAAAGGCAGCGATGTAAATGAGTGGTGCAGCTGCAGCATGTGCTGTTGCCCCCAAAGGGAAGGCCGTGGCTCATTTCAGGGGTGAAGACATTTGAATCTCTGCGGTGTTAGAGTTCCAGAATGTTCCAGGTCGTGATTCCGCTTTGTCTGCAAAAACAAAGCCATTAAGAAATCAATGGGAAATATAATAGGTAAGTTTCACTGAATCAGCGTAACAGGCTCATAATCAGTCAGCCTCCCAAAATGGACTCTAAGGTGCCAAGTTCTAGTGCTCCGAATGGGTTCCACTGAATGGTCCCCACTTTCTTCTGCAATGGTGCCCAGGTTCTGCCTGTACTGCTGTGTTTCCGTTTTCACCTCATTGTGGTCCCTCCCCTCCTGCAGCGGTCGTCATGACGACAGACGAGGCCGAGAGGCAGCAGCGTAGGAACGTTCGCCCCAGTCCAGATCAGGATCGGGGCCCCGGCGGGCCCCCGGATCAGCAGGACCGCTCGTCCCCAGAGGATCAGGTGCCGAAACCTCGCACGCGCGGCCCAGGGGGGCGCGGGCTCTCTCGCCTCTTTTCCTCCTTCCGGAAGCAACGGTCACAGTGCTCTGAGGAGGAGCGAGACGGGCCAGGGGAGCAGTGGGAGACGAAGGAGCTGAAGGCCCCCATCGCAGACCCAGAGCCGGAGCTCCGGGCAGAGGAGGACACCGCTCTCGACCTGCAGTCACTCAGCAGTGCAGAGATACAGGTGACTGGGGACTGCCCAGTTTTGACATTTTAGTTGGCATACTGGAAAAAGAATGTGGCATCACAGCAGGTGATGCGAACACGTATTTTATGACGTGTGTGTCTGTATGTGTGTGTGCACGTTTTAGCTGGTCCACGCGGACCAGAAAGAAGACCAAGACACGGAGAAAGACTCTCTGGAGGAGGAGGAGGCCGGGAGGGGGGGTCAGGAGGACGAGGACGGGGAAGGAGGCCTCCAGGATCAAGAGAGGAAGGAGAGATCCAAGACACGGAAAGCTGGCCGCCAAGCGCCCATCATGCACTGCAAGGTCACGCTGCTCGACGACACTCAGTACGAGTGTCAGCTGGAGGTATGCAGACAGTCTGAGAAGCTCATAGCACGTGTGTCTGTCTGTGTGTCTGTGTGCCTATCTGTGTGTCTGTCTGTCTGTCTATTTGTGTGTGTGTGTGTATGTGTGTCTGTGTGTGTATCTGTGTGTCTGTCTGTCTGTGTGTGTTTGTGTGTGTGTGTTTAATAGGGCTTTGGCAGGACGAAGCCCCGCTAAGAGAGTGCAGATATTCTCTGTCTAAATTCCTCCTTCCTGTTTTTCCTTTCAGAAACACAGCAGAGGGCAGGATCTCTTCATGAAGGTGTGTGACCACCTGAATCTGCTGGAGAAGGATTACTATGGGTTGGCGTTCTGGGAGTCACCCACCACGAAGGTATCGTATGCATTTAACAGTAAAAAAAGAAAGATTGGCAAAATATATTTGATAAAACAGGTGTTAAGAAACTCTCCTTTACTGGGAGCTGGGAGGGAGCAAAAACAGGAAGTAATTGCAGGTCCTCGAAGACCGCGATGGGATACGATGCACTAAGTGAACAGAAGGATCTTGATTGGCTCTCCGAGTTTGGGTTGCTCGAGCCGTGTCTCTGCGCTGGCCGCCCTTATTGGCTGCAGACTAAACAGCCACTCACTATTCAATGCACCACACTGCCCCCAGACAAACTCTCCAGGTTGCTGTCCTTTTAAAGTCGCGTCTATAATTACTGCAACCAGTCAGCAGCGTATTGTCGATGTCGCTCCCAGGGCAGTCTTGACGCTGTCTTGAGAGGGCAGGGTGAAACTGAGCCGTCCCTCAGCTCCGGCGCTAATGATCTCCTGTGCTCACTCGCCATACAGCTGTGCCGCACGCTTACTAAATAGATTTTTATCCCTTTTATTGGTTCCTTTTAGCAAAGTCCTTAGTCCTGTCCACTCATATACATTCAGGGTGACATAGAAACCCTACTGCTGCTATTTCCATCATCCTGCGTGTTGTGATGGAGATGGATTAGGGGGCTGCACCTGCATGCTTTCCCTATGTCGTGTGGGTGTCCTTCCATGGTGCAAAGACATCCATTTAGGATGATTGGTGTCTCTAAATTGCTCGTAGCATGTGATTGTCAATGGCTGGGTGCATGTGCCATATAATGGGCTGGCATCCTGCCCAGGGTGTACCCCTGTCTTGTGAGGTATGCTTCCTGTAGGGTAAGTGTTTGGGAGATGGATGTATTTTGTGGTCATCAGTATTACTAAATTCCCTTGCTGTTTAGTTATTCAAACCACCATCATTTCCGCTCAACGTTACGACTGATCCCCTGCTAGTCCAACCTAATATTAAGGCGGGGAATAGGGGGATGTGTCAGGAACAGCGCTGCTCCCCTCTAAAGCTCTGAAGCAATTTGTTCTTCCTGAAGCTCCCCTCTGTGGCTCTGAAGCATTCCTCCAGGACCCAAAGACGTGTTAAAAATGGCCCGTGATCTCTGAAGACAGGCGGGTTGGAAATAGTTGATGAGTTGTTATATTTGAGATAATGAGAGCAGATCAGCAGAGGTGTGATGTGTTTCAGAAACACAGGGGAGCTGAGGGAAGCCAAAGGTCACCGCTTTGGTCTTTTGTGGATTAGTGGTTATAGTTTTAGGGCTTGAGGGAGTCATCGCTGATTGTCTGCTCACGTCCTCCGATGTAGGTTATTTTTACCAATCACTCACATTCCTATATGCTCATTCAGATGGTGCTGGCCTGTATCTTAGTGATTTGTTGTCCACAGGTGTGTGTGTGTGTGTGGATTATGTTTATATTTCATTGTGGGGACCAAATGTTCCCCACAATGTAATAGAAACCTGTTATTTTGACGTTGAGAGGACCATTTTTCAGGTCCCCACAAAGATCTGTGAAAGCATTCAAAAAACTAAAAGTGCCTCGTATTTTGTTTGTTTACTTATGGTTAAGGTTAGGGCTGGGTAGGGATTAAGGTCATCATGCTGGAATTAGAGTTTCCCCCATAGAAATGAATGGTGAGTCTCCACAAAGATATAATGACAAATGTGTGTGTGTGTGTGTGTGTGTGTGTGTCTGTCTGTCTGTCTGTCTGTCTGTCTGTCTGTCTGTCTGTCTGTCTGTCTGTCTTGATATTGCACTTTGGGGCTTGGCATCTCTTTGGAACAATACCGTTTAACTATCACATTGAGTCATGGAGATTTTTCTTTTTTCTGCATGAGGTATTAATAAACAAACCAGCAAGTATTTAGCTGTCTGCATGTTTCATGCTCTTTGGTGTTTTTCTTTCTTTATCAGACCTGGCTGGACTTCGCTAAGGAGATACGCAAACAGACACAAGGTTAGTGCCCTTCCATCATCAAGCTTGATGCCTGAATTTCAGAGGAAGCTGGCTGTCTCCCAGTGCTATGTTTTATGGGACGTTTGTCATAGAATAATTGAAGCATCTCTTTCGTAATGACCGCAGTGACAGATGTTCAATCGAGTTCTGAACATGAACATCACCAGAGATGTAGCCCTGTGTTCAGGGTACTGGCCTTAGCTGTAGGAACTGAAGTCCAGAGATGTAGGTAGTCAGCTATCACTTAGGCTGCTGTCTGCTGGAATTAATGTAGCCAGTCAATTGTGACAAGTTGTGTTCAGTTAGTCGCCGCACCAAGCATCAGGAGGAAGATCACACGCTATGGTTTTTCCCTCAGGAATTTGTGAGTTTACCTTCAATGTGAAGTTTTATCCACCTGATCCAACTCAGCTGACGGAAGACATCACCAGGTAACACATCTAGGAGCTCAGTCCACCCTTGGCCCCCGTCGGCGGACGATCTCAGCTCTGAACTGTCCCAAGCCAGCAGTGAGCCTTGACCTTTGACCCGGAACCTCTTCCCCTCAGGTACTACCTGTGTCTGCAGCTGCGCAAGGACATCTTTAGTGGCCGGCTGCCGTGCTCCTTTGTGACACTGGCGCTGCTGGGCTCCTACGCGGTCCAGTCAGAGCTGGGTGAGTACGATCCAGACCTGCACGGCCCTGACTACACTCGGCAGGTGCGGCTTGCCCCGCGCCCCAGCAGGGAGCTGGAGGAGAAGGTGATGGAGCTGCACCGCACCTACAAGTGAGCATTGCTGAAACCGCCCTGCAGCCCGATGTTCACACACATGCACATCTGTACCTACGTAGGCTCCTTTACTGCTGAGCAGTGCTACATACACATGAATTCTCACTTTCTCAGTGGAGATCTTTTACATCTGCATTAGTTGACCTTCCTGATTGCATCAGTATCTGTCCGTCTGCCCGTTTTTTGTGTCTCTTTGTACGTATCCTTTTCTGTCCGTCTGGCTGCTTCACAGTGTGTCTCTCAGACTACCTATACGTCTGTCTTCCTGCCCACTGGGTGCCTGCAAGCCTCTCTGTCTTAACTGTTAACTGTCTTCCTGACCAGCTGACTGCACATCGGTCTTCTTCACTAACTTCACTTCCTGTATGTCTGCAGGTCAATGATCCCGTCACAGGCTGACATCATGTTTTTGGAAAATGCTAAGAAACTATCTATGTATGGACTGGACTTCCATCCAGCTAAGGTAGGGGCCATGATGGACGTCCGTAATGGGTACGAAGGCACAGCTGGGGGGAGGGAGTAGCCACTCAGTGTCGAGATCAGCTCTGTATCTACTTGGGTGACCTGTTTCTTCATTGTAAGCCATGATAGAGCCATAGTGGACAGTGCCTTTGTTCAATTTGGCACTTAAGAGCTTAGCAGTAGTCAAAAGAATCATCATTACGTTATCTACACTCTAATCAAATCCACCGAGATTATCGCTCAGTGCATATTAAACAAGGAAACTCATTCAGAGGACTTTGATGAACTCCAGAGTCAAAGTGCCTTGTAGTGTTTTGTAACCAAAATGGCAGAGCCATGGAATCAACCTGAGTTTTGTAAAGCTTCTGTTTGGACAGGACATAGGGCTGAGTAGTAGAAACGAGGTCAATCTGTTTGCATAAAGGCAGGGATTTACATCAAAAGTGGAATTTGTTAATATCAGCTGTTGGTTGATGTTGCCCTCTAGTGGTACACATCTGTCATTGGGACTCTTGCTTGATATGGACAGTTACAGCCAGCGGTAGAGAGTGTTTAGTTGTTCATTGGTGAGTAATGTTTCAGGACCTTGAGGGTGTGGACATCATGCTGGGCGTCTGCTCCAGTGGCCTGATGGTCTACAAGGATAAGCTGCGAATCAACCGCTTCCCTTGGCCAAAAGTCCTTAAGATCTCTTACAAACGAAGCAACTTCTACATAAAAGTGCGGCCCTCTGAGGTATGTTGCCCTCTGCCATTCCACCTTACACAGAAGCAGAGCTTTTTAAGTAGTTCTGCTGCCTTATTTTACAATTTTCAGTTCTCCTGCATTTTAAATATCGTATTATTAGTATTATTTTGTTTGACTCGTACATTTTCATTTGTGTTAAAGCCATATTTGTATCATGGTGACTTTGCGGTCACCACTGTATCCTCACACCTCCATGGTTTGTGGGTTTGAACCTCTTCCAGCCATATGCATGTGGAGTTTGCCTGTTCTCCCTGGCAGTCTTGTTTCCTCCTCCAGTTTCCTCCTGTTGTCCAAGGGCATGTCAGCTCCTCTAAACTGCATATCGCGTGTGCGTGTGTGGACTGCCACTGTTTTCTGCCTCTTACCCTTCCTAAGTGAGGCTCCAGACTCACTATGACCCACTTCTGTATAAATGGTTATGGAACATGGATGAATTATTTAATTGGTACAGTGGAAGACACTTTATCCTGCATGTATGTGTTTTTTAGCTAGAGCACTATGAGAGCACCATTGGCTTCAAGCTGCCCAACTGCAAAGCCTCCAAGAGGCTCTGGAAAGTGTGTGTGGAGCACCATACCTTCTTCAGGTACAATGTCATCTGCTATTTCCCCAGGGGTGTCTGTCATAAAATCAGCACCGACGTGCTGCATGTGACTATTTACTGTATGGGCTATCAGTAACCACGATTTGTATGGGCTGTCGTTGTCATCTCCATGATGATGATTTATACAGGTTGTTGGTATCAACTCTGTGATAAAGATTTGTACAGGTGCTCAGTGTTATCTCTGTGGTGATGATTTATGCGGGTTGTCGGTGGGAGTGTAGCGGTACACGTATTCCGTAGGGATCTTTCGGTTCAGTACACATATGTATAGAACGAATGCAGCAAATGCGGAACCTTTGTGTGTTTCTGTGTTTCCCCCGGGTAACATTTGGAAAGGGTCGGATGAAGCTGCATCACTACGTATGCGCGTATGTCCTAACGTGAAGCTGGAAGTTGTTAATGTGAATACAAGTACAGCACAGGTATTTTTTAAATGCTGCACCATAATGGATATTTATTTTGTTATGCTTTGTATTTTTTGAGACAATATTTGTGTTGCATAAATCAGGTACAGTTAATTTTCTAAATGTGCACCTTTATAGATATTTGTTTTATTTTTATTTGCTTGAGAGAATATTTATTTTGATTTACTTTTAAGTATATGGCCCCCCAGCCAGCAAGGGGGGGTGAATGGCCACAGTTTGGCAGAGATGTGATGAACATCATCCAAGTTACAGCAAAAGGAGATGCAGACCGCCGACTCCATACGATGACTGCCATCGTCAGTGGCTATGTGGCAGAAAGATTCGGCCTTCGTCAAGAGAGGAAACTTCAAGCCCATTTGCACCATGAACCGCAGAGCCTCCAAAATCCAGCAGCTGAGGCAAGAGCTCCACACCCTCAAGAAAAGATACAAAAGTTCTGCTGAGGAGGAGAACCAAGCCCTAGCCGACCTTCGAGACATCCTAAGGAGAAGACTGGCAACCCTTCGGAGAGCAGAGTGGCATAGAAGGTGGGGAAGAGAGAGGGCTAGAAAGCGTGCGGCATTCATCGCTAATCCCTTCGGCTTCACGAAAAAACTCCTCGGGGACAAACGTAGCGGCCGGCTGGCCTGCTCAGCAGAGGAAGCTAATGCTAATGATCCAATGAGAGAACAGCAGCTTGAACCCAACAGGGCCCTCATCAACCCAGCTCCACCAACAACAATGTTTGATCTGAGGGAGCCGAGCCTGAAGGAGGTTGAGGAGATAATGAAGGCGGCACGCTCTGCTTCTGCTCCGGGCCCCAGTGCTGTACCATACATTGTGTACAAACGCTGTCCCCAGCTCCAGCGTCACCTCTGGAAAATCTTGAAGGTGATATGGCGAAACGGGGAGAACTGCTGACCAGTGGAGGTGCGCAGAGGGAGTGTGGATCCCCAAAGAGGAGAACTCAAAATGCATAAGTCAGTTTTGGTCCATCTCACTGTTGAGCGTCGAAGGGAAGATGTTTTTGGTAACACTTTACTTAAGGTACGTGTGCGTAACGCATAATAGATACCTTCATAATGCATTATAATGCATTCATAAAGTATTATAAACATGGCTATAACTATTCATAAAAAGGCAT
>JAODLC010000050.1:18371238-18381327 GCA_026781145.1 Hippopotamyrus pictus
ATAAAGTATTATAAACATGGCTATAATGTGTTATGCCTTTTTATGAATAGTTATAGCCATGTTTATAATACTTTATGGATGCATTATAATGCATTATGAAGGTATCTATGATGCGTTACGCACACATACCTTAAGTAAAGTGTTACCATGTTTTTCACCGTTGTTTCCAGGAAACTCAGTGCTTCTCCTCAAGAACAACTACATCGATCCCTCAGTGCAGAAGGGTGGCATTCCTGGAGTTCCCGGTTGCTTAGAGCACACTGGTTAGTCACACAGCTCATCAGAGAAGCCCATGAGAACAGAGGCAACTTATGTGTGCTGTGGCTGGATTTGGCCAACGCATATGGATCCATTCCACACAGACTGGTTGAGCTCGCACTACACCGCCACCATGTCCCCAGTGCGATCAAGGACCTGATCCTGGACTTCAGGCTGAGGGTGACTTCTGGGGGTTTTCAGCTGGAAAAAGGGATAATAACTGGGTGTACCATCCCAGTCATCCTCTTTGCCCTGGCGATGAACATGGTGGCCAAGTCAGCTGAGGTGGAATGTGGAGGCCCTCTAACCAGGTCTCTAACCAGCCCCCCCGTAAGAGCATTCATGGATGACCTCACTGTTACAGCAGCATCAGTCGTCGGAGGGAGGTGGATGTTGCAAAGCCTGGAAAAACTTGTCACCTGGGCCAGGATGAACCAAATCGAGATCCAGTTGGCTCACCAAGGTCAACAAGTCCGGCCTGCCAGGCAAATTCAAGGCCTGGATCTACCAGCACTCCATCCTACCACGTGTTCTGTGGCCTCTGCTGGTTTACTCAGTCTCAGTGTCAACAGTGGAGTTCCTGGAGGGGAAAATCACTAGCTTTCTCTGTAAATGGTTGGGCCTCCCCTGCAGCCTCAGTAATGCAGCCCTCTACGGGAACAGCAACATCTTACAGCTTCCATTCAGTGGTCTCACCGAAGAATTCATGGAGGCACGCACAAGAGAAGCCGTTCAGTACAGAGACTCCTGGGACCAGAAAGTGTCAGCAGCTGGCATTGAAGTGGAGAGCGGAGAGAGCAGTGGAGGTGGCAGAGTCACGCCTCAGGCAGAAGGAGCTAGTGGGGACGTTGGCCACCGGGAGAGCTGGCTTGGGCTTTTTCCCAAAGATCCAAGCAGGCAAGGCCCGAGGGAAGGAGAGACACCAGCTAGTCCAGGAAGAGGTCCAAGCAGGTATGGAGGAAGAGTGAGTGAGCAGAAGAGTGTGGCTCAGGCGGCAGGGGGCATGGACAAAGTGGGAGAGTATCCTACAGCGCAAAGTCACCTGGGCAGACATCATGCAAGCAGACTTCCATCGTGTCCGTTTCCTCGTCCAGGCTGGATATGATGCCCTACCAAGCCCAGCCAGCCTCCACATGGGGGGCAAGAGTGAGTCACCAGCATGCCAGCTATGCTCTGGAAGGGGATCCTTACAACACCTGCGGAGTAGCTGTCCAAAGGCCCTTGCAGAAGGTCGCTACCGCTGGCGCCATGACCAAGTGCTGAAGGCGGTGGCAGAAAGAATACGCAATGACATCACCACTGGCAAACACCATCTTGCCCCGAAGACAAGAATCGTCTTTGTCAAAGCTGGAGAGGAACCCTGTCGACAGCGAAGAACAAGGTCAGGTCTCCTATACACAGCCTCTGACTGGCAGCTGCAAGGCGACCTGGGGAAGCAGCTGAAGTTCCCTCAGCATACTGCTATGACATCACTCCGGCCAGATACAATCTCCAAGGCAACAAAACAGCTGATTGTGCCCGAACTCACAGTGCCCTGGAAAGAGCGGATGGAAGAGGCAAATGAAAGAAAACGCGCCAAGTACCAGGAGCTGGTGAAGTGCTGGGAAGGGGGCTGGAAGACTCACTACGAGCCAACAGAGGTGGGCTGTAGAGGTTTTGCAGGACACTCACTCTGCAAAGTCCTCAAGCAACTGGGCCTAAGTGGCTAAGAAGAGGGCCATCCAATCCATATGGGAATCCGCAGAGAAGGCCACAAGGTAGCTGTGGATAAAGATGGCTGATCCATGGGCGGTTGCTGCTGGGACGCAAGCTGGGGTCTGATCAACCTCAGCTGGGTTGCCTGGGCGAGGGTGTCTGATGCTGAAAGACCTGAAACACCCAGTGACCCCAGGTTACATCACTGATGATGTATCCCAGTCCATCCAGAAGTTGTATCTTGTACATAGTTTTGTATTAGTGGGTTGCAGCAGTATTGACAGAGATTTTGTTTTTAAGAAAGACAGTCATGCTTTGTTCAGTAAACCACTGTTTAATAAAGAGAAAAAGAAGCAATTTATGTTTTTTCTTTTACCCGCACTGTACCGAAAATGTACCAAACCGTTAATTCAAAACCGAGGTACATAGCGAACCGTGATTTATGTGTACCGTTACACCCCTAGTTGTTGGTGTCATCTCCGTGATGATGATTTATACAGGCATTCGGCGTCATCTCCATATTGTTGATGTGTATGTGCTATAGGTGTCATCTCCGTGATGATGATTTATACAGGCAGTCAGTGTCATTTCCAAAATGTTGATGTGTACGTGCTATAGGTGTCATCTCCGTGATGATTATTTGTACAGGCAGTCTGTGTCATCTCCATAATGATGATGTGTACGTGCTATAGGTGTCATCTCTGTGATGATGATTAGAATGGATTGTCTCTGTCTACAGACTCTCTTCTACAGAAGCAGCCACCACACCCCGGAGGTTCCTGGCCTTGGGCTCCAAGTTTCGTTACAGTGGGCGAACCCAGGCCCAGACACGCCAGGCTAGCTCCATGATTGACAGGCCTGCCCCCCTATTCCAGCGCTCTGCAAGCAAGAGGGCATCACGCAGCCTTGATGAAGGTATGCATGTTTGTGCTGATGAAAAATTCAAATTTCTGAAATCTTCTTGTTTACTGCTTCTAGAATCTGAACAATTTCAGCTGAACCCTGAATGCACAGAATGCCCCAAAGAGAGCACAGTATGAGACAAGATAATGAGCTGTGTGACACTGGGACTGGATGGTGACTGTCAGGCACCTGGTATGGACAGGATCAGCACGACCTATAAATAAAGAAAATAAACACAAAAAAAACAGGAAATAAAACTGTTTGTTCTGGAGGAGAAGGATTTAAAAACCAAAACAGACCGAAAATGTTTTTGAGAAAGCTTTTGTTCTGGTATTGCTTGTAAAGTAAGCTTAGTGTTTCTGCATGTGAAATGTTACATTTTACTGCTTGGCCAGCCAGCTTGAGCTTCAGACAGCTCAACACGTTTCTAACCATCCATCTTCCACGCTTGTCTAGTAGAGGGTATGGAGCTGCTGCCTTCTTTCACATGTAATCCTTCTATTTTTGCATCCACTGACACTTCTTTGCATTTTATTGACAGATCGATATCCTCCTTCCCATTTCTCATGCTTATGATTCTTCTGCAGCGTTGCAGTGGCAGGTACTTTTGCTCCACTGTGGGTCTGGTCTTTCCGCCAGTCACTCAGAGACGCTTGTCTTTCGCAGAAAACCCCATCTGCCGCCATCTCTCTGCTCTCACATTCACGGCGGTGCTCTGTCCAGTGCTTTGTTCCACATGTGACTCCCACCTTATGTCACAGATAAGCGCGGCGCAGTGTCACGGTTCTGTACGTGTCCTGCGTTGTTGAGCTGTGAAGAGGCCCAGCAAGATGGAGCTCAGCACGGCGCTCTTACAATGATCTCAGCTCCTCAGACAAGACAGATCTGTCACTCACCCTCCTTCAATGCTTCAATACTCAGCTTGAAACACCTAGAAAACAACTGTTCAGCTTATTCAAAATTTTATATGTGTATTTTAGGTTAGTTTGGGTGTGAACGAACCCCACATGCTGCTCACCTTTTTATAGTCTTTAGTCTTCCTCTTCATTCCTTTCTCAGCTATACATTTTAATGCGTTTTTCTCAAATGTCCGTCAAGCACAAACCTCATGCAGTAGACAAGAGGACAAAATGGATAATGCACCAGATAAGGACCAAACCCTTTGTTTGTGTTTGATGGAATATCATCACAGCTCCTACCGGTGACATGTGACAGCTCCCCGGGTCAATAGGCGTACGCAATCAGATGGGAATGCTGAAGAAGCTTCACGTGTAGATGACGGTTGGAGAGCAGCTCTTTCCAGGAGCAGCAGCCTGGTGGGTCCCTGTGACCCACGGTGTTCATGGCACTGCCCTTGCTGGAACTGAACAGCGTGAGACAAGCGGGGGGGGGGGGGGGGCTATGAGAGGGATGTCAGGGAAATGACTCGTCTGAAATCGGCAGGGCAGCTGCAGACGCAGACAAAGATGGAGGACAATTGGTTTGAACTGCTGGACCGTGCCCCCATAAAGACCACCCCGCCCCCTCCAGGTATGGCCCCCTCAAATAAGGAGAACGCCACTAACATCTTGAGCTGCCTGGCACGCTCAGCTGCTCAGTGTGTGTATTTTTATTGCCAGTGGCTACATCAGCGAGCTGTGGCGCCCTTTAGAGGGCCTTCGTGCCTCCTGAAGTCATGTGTCCAGTTAGGGTGCTTTGGTAACTTGTGGTCACTCTCTGTTTTCATCAGTGGGGTCTCTTGGTGTCCAGCCGGGGTTCTTCTCCTCTGCCCAGGTAAGGCTAAGGAGAGTGGAACGCCACCCATACAAACGGGTTGGCTGGGTGATGGGCGACCCAGAAGCAATACCCACATTAGACCCTGCATTCCGGCTGGAGGAGCCCACACAGGAACTGCAGGATCAGGTGCCGAGGATGACACAGTCAGTCGCTGACTGGACGCTTAAGTTGCCAAACCTCAGAGAATCAGAAGACTGGTTTATTTTGCTGGACTGCATCCTCCAAAGTCCAGGTAGATTGCTAACCACCATGTCGAGCAAAGCTTTGCTAATGGCTAACAAGGCAGCAGCGACCCACTAAGTGCCATTTGCAGTAGCAACTATAAACGCTGTTTTGAGCAGTGTGAGACTCTATACCATGTTGAGCAGTGGATTGCTAGCTGCTGTGATGAGCAGTGATCCGGTAAACATCATGCTGAGCGGCGTGTTGGTAATGACACTACAGAGGAGCAGATGCTAAATGCTATGTTGAGCAGTGATCCGTTAACCATCATGTTGGTTAGTCCGTCCCTCTCTGGCATTTGGAACCATGAACCACGATGTGGACCAACAGACACTGAGTACTGTGATGACCAGCACGACGTTGATGGCTAAACGGAGTAGCTTTCTGCTAATCGCCACGCACAGCGGCAGCCTGATAGCCATTTCGTGAAGCAGCATGATGCTAACTGCTAAAACCATCTGCAGCCTCCCAGCTTGACCACAATGCTTTTGGAGCTCCTTGAAAAATCAAAGACAAACTTCTTCCTGAAGGGGGGGTTGGAAATGGCTTGTTTTGAAATACGGCCCTGGCTACAGCAGCTTGTGGTGCGGGGGTGGGTCGCTTTGGGGCTCTGACTCACATGGGGCCCTTCGCCTGATTCTGTGCATCCTATAGCTCAAAGAGGTCCTGCGAGCAGGAAGCTTCCACCTCTACGTCCCTGCTCTCTGCAGCTCTGTGGCAGGATGATTCATTTACACTGTTGGAACCTCCCCTGATGGGGGACCCCCTTGTGTCCATTTGTAGAATCACACTGTAATATCATACATCAAATATCATACTACGTGCTGTGTAGCTTCTCATCCCTGACCCCCTGGGCCTTGATCTCTGACCTACAGCAGTGGTGAAGACTCCAGATCGGAATGCCCGTCCTGTCAGCGCCCCCATCATGTCTCCAGTGTCGCCAGTCTCCCTTGGGGAGAAAGCCACGTCGCCGTCAACCCCACGTGCTGATCACTGGGTAGCTCCTACCCCCAGCCGTCGCCCCAACCGCCTGGAGGACAGAAGGGCAGAGGTCAGGAAGGGATACCATACGGCAGAGTCCCCTAAAGCAGAGCTGCTGCGAGAGGCCAAGGTACCACAATGCACAAGTAAACCCATACATACACTCTTTACGCAGTGGGACCCCAAATCCGCGGTTTCAGTTATCAGTGGGTTACCACAGTATGAAGAATGTGTGTTAAGCAAGTACAGGCTGTAAGCCAGTGAGTACCCACATTAGGATAGATATTTTCACGTTATAGGGTCATGTACAGGTACATGATACAAAATTTTTCATTGCAAAATGTGTAACAATAGCCTGTGGTTTTTCATTGCTCCTTTGTCCATTGAGGGGTATAAAAAGCATGGTTTTCATTGCTCCATTATCCTTTGATACATGATATTTTTTCATTCCTCTATCGTCTCTTCAGAATTTGGCTAAAAGGTCAGAATCCCTTCCTTCCTAGAGAGAGAGTACAGTACTGTACAGTGCTGTATAATATACAATGTACTTTATTATTACTGTATTTAATGTTGGTAACGTCCTACTGTGTGTAATTTATCAGTTGAAGATTGTCGTATATATGCACATGAAAATCACATTATATGTGGGGCTTGCGGAAGGTTCGCTATTATCCGCGGTTTTTGCCATCTGCAATAGGTCTTGGAACATATGACCCATTGGTACGGGGCAGTACTGTACACCACAACACAAAACCAAGCACCACCTATACAGCAGGAAGCAGAAGCCAGTTAGGATGGTACTGTGGTGGAATCAGTGGCCCATGCAGTAGCTGATGTGCTTGTGTGTGTGCAGCCACAAGCAACGTCACGACGGGAGAGGAGAGAGACCCCCAAGACCGCAGCTCCCATGGGGGAGACACCGGCCCAGGTGCGTGCTGCTTGGCTTCTGGGGGAGGGCGTGAGGGGGTGTAAATCATTTAGCACACCTGGAAGTGACCAGAGGCATTCTCACAGCACTTCTCATGCACGGTAGGGCTGGTAGTTCTTTAGCTACGGGATTCAGTGGGACCCATCTTGACAAACGGCGTGTAGTCAGAGTATGGAATAGTCTTCCTGCTAGTGTAGCGGAAGCTAAAACCCTGGGTTCCTTTAAATCGGAGCTAGATAAGATTTTAACAACTCTGAGCTCTTAAAGTTCTCCCCAAATGAGCTTGATGGGCCGAATGGCCTCCTCTCATTTGTAAATTTCTCCAGTTCTTATGTAAACCACTTTCGCACTTTCATAAGGTCACACACACATTTTAAATGCCACCTGCGAGAAGGTGACTCCAAGTCCGTGTTTGTAGTGCTCTCCGGGGTCTGCTGGGTGGTTGACCTCTTACCAGCTTTCCTTTCTCCCCTCTCTGTGGTCTGCAGCAGCTGCCAAGGCCTGAGACAGAACCGGTGCGCATGAGAAAGGTCAGATCACACTCTTCTGGGTCACTCGTCTTCATCCTCACATTGGGATTGCTGAACGTGTGGTTCAGTGGACTCTTTTGGGGGCCGTTTTTTACCAAAAACAAACCTATGCTTTCGGTGTAGTTTCTTTTGTTTTTGCTGTTAGTTTGTCCTGCCTTCTTTTCCAGTGTCTCCTCCCTGAACAGGTTTTGTGTATCACAGGTCTGTGAGTCGCTTGGCCAGCCACAGGCTGGCTGATCCATATTTCATGTCAATACATGCAGCTCATATCTTTGCTCCAGCCGTGCGAGCCACTGTTGTCTGGTTTTTCAAGTGGTAACGGGTGCATTAAGTGTGGGATTTGTGCATCTGCAAATTCTTTTATTCTTGGTTTTTTAAACCAATCATTTAAAACTCAAATGATTCAAAGGCTAGATTTGATGGGTATTTAACTTGATATAATGCAGTCAGTATCCCCAAGACCCTGTACCGCGTAGGTGAATGAAGGATAGATAGATGAATGGGCATTCAGTTTCTAAATCTGTCTGATATGCAACTTCCTGGCTGATGGTAATTGACTGATTTTCCACAAGGCAATAAGACGTATCATCACATTTTGTGCCTGCCTTGCCTTCCCCGACATCCTGAGTTTGCCTGCTGAATCGCCTCTCATTGCCCACCTGGACGGGTGCCTGACCAATACGCCGCTTACCTCTTATCCTGCTGCGCGCTTCTCTGGGATCCCAGTCATGTTGCACCTTGATCATGCTGTTTGCACCGTCTACAGATGTGTGGTTTCTCCAGTCGTGCATTCATAATGTTACAGTGCCACACGATGGCCATAAAAGCGATTAGATGGCAGAATGAAAAGACCAACTGTTGCCTTCTTTTTGTTTTTCACAGAAAAGAGCTAAGAAAATAGAGGGTGAAACTATTTATATCCGCCATAGCAATTTAATGTTGGAGGTTTGTATACACTCTGTGTCTGCTGTTGTGGTGCATGCTCTGTGTGTGTGTGCGATGACTGACTGCTGCCTTGTTCCATCTGACAGCTCCTTCTCCATCTTTAATAGCTAGCATAACCCTTCATTCTTGGTGCCTGCTTATGTTCATACCTCTTAGCCTTGTGTTTCTTCAGTCTCTGTGTCTTAGATACTTGTGCTTGTTGCCAACTACACACCGTGATACGGTGTACGTGACCCCTGAGTGTTAGGCCTCAGAACACTATTCTGATCTTAATTTCCCTCTGTGGGTTACGCGGTGTGTCGCTCATACTTCCTTGCCATGCAGGCCCCTGTCCGTCGTCTGTCTGGTTGACTCCTGTTTTTGTCTGACTGACTGTCCACTCTGTATCATTCTGTCCTGTTTGGCTAATCTGGTCCTGCTATCCATATGTGGATAAAAGCTTATGTCTGAGATTTGCAAGATTCATTTGAGTAGACTGTATTGGACATGTCCTTCTTCTCCATCACTCCTATATCATCAAATTCGGAGGAATGGCCACGGCTTATAACCCCTGGCCTCTAGGCCAACGGTTGGGCCGCGGTGATGCCTTCTGACTCCTCGCTCTGTCTGCCGTCCTTGGCCCCCCCCCCCCACCCCCTAGGACGTGGACAAGACGCAGGGCGAGCTGATGAGACACCACGCCAGCATCAGCGAGCTGAAGCGCAGCTTCATGGAGGCCATGCCGGAGCAGCGACCCAGCGAGTGGGACAAGCGCCTGTCCAGTCAGTCGCCCTTCCGTTCCATCACCATCAACGGGCAGCTGCAGCCGAGTGCCAATGGGGTGAGAATGCCTGCCTCTTGGGGGCGCTCTAACACTTCCATCTACTCCAGCAGATGGAAGGGGCTTGCTCTTGTGTAGCACCTGGCCCTCCCTCTGCATACCTGCTGCTCCTCACACCCGTCACTGGCTGTGCTTTTTGATAACGGACAAGTTTTGATACCCACGATTTGGGTTCGGTTTTTCTTTATGGCAGATGTTCACATGGCTGTGATTAGTGAAGTCGAAATAGCATCTCTTTAAATGGACAAGGTTAGTGTTAAAGGGAATAAGAGTATTTGATGATTTATTTGCATATGGTGCGTTTTTTTTAGTTTTTGTACCCAGGTGCCGTCAGGGTCAGGGAGACAGCATTTTGTTTGACTGCCTTGGATATAAATCAACACAAAGCACTTGTTCCGTGGGATTGGAGTGCAAACAGACATGCAGCGTTTTAGCCGTGCCAGTTAAAATGTAAACAGACACGCACCATTAAATCTCAGTGGTGTTCTGGTCACTCCTACCTGGAAGTTCCTCTCTCCGGAATGTCAGCAGCTGGTGTCTCTCGCTTGTCTAATCCCAGAAAATGAGAAACTTGAGCCCTGTGGGGAGTTTATTGGCAGGAACTTTATCCGGCCGCGGTCGGCTAACCTTAATGTAGAGATTGGGACATCTGGTCCACTTGCATTTGCTAATCTAAACAGCATTCATTATATTAATCGGTAACCATTTCTCAGTAATAAGGCTGATAATTGTGGAGGGGATTTTGGAACATGTTGGTTTATTTATTCGTTTATCGCAGTTGACCAGGGAAGGAGTGTGTGTGTGTGTGTGTGTGTGTGTGTGTCCAGGAGAAAAGCTTCTCTGTGTGTGTGCAGGTGAAGACCTCCAGCCTGCTGCCAGCTGGCACAGCAGTGGCAGGTGTAGCTGTTGCACAGGTAACGCCTTTTGCCGCTGAGAGCAGCCGCTCCTTTCTTTGTGGTAAAGAAAGCGAGCGATGACGGCAGGCTGCTCTGGCGTGGCCTCCATCGCTCACAGGACTGACGCTCGGCTCT
>JAODLC010000050.1:18390600-18420453 GCA_026781145.1 Hippopotamyrus pictus
ACAGAGAGACCAGAAGGGCACCTATATGGTATATGACAGAGAGACCAGAAGGGCACCTATATGGTATATGACAGAGAGACCAGAAGGGCACCTTATTTGCCATATGAGGAAGCGTGGTTTTAGTGCTGTAGACCACATCTTTTATGTTGGGACACCATGAATGTTGAGTCCTGTCTATAAATAAAGAACGCCGTAGACAGGCCGTGGAGAGTCACAGCAGCCGTCGTAGCTAATTCTGTTTTCCCGACAAATCACCGTACATTCCTTCCCAGTATCTTTCTGATCCTTGTTAGTGCTCACAAAGGCATCGTCCTTCTCTCAAGGGACACTTTGGTGTTGGTTATACGGGCTCATTTTGAATGTTGTGGACATACCGATGTAGTTCCTATGTTGTTTTTCCATGTATTCTGTCAGTATTCATTTCACAATGTGTTTTAGTGGGGAAAAATATTGCTGTATTGCTTACAACGCTTTTGCTTTTTCTGTTATTCTCGAAGGTGTTTGTGAGCATGTCAGCACTGCTCAGTTCTCTTCTGTTAGTTGGACACGTTTCAAAGCAGTTTTTTTTTTAAAGTTTGTTTATTAAGCAAGAGCAGAAGTGAAGATGGATGGTTATTGAAAGGCCAGTGGTAAATACCAGAGTACAGAATGAATATTGAGGAGGCAGCTATGACCAGAGGAGTACTTAAGTACTCACCGACCAAATACTATTAAATGGTAATGGAATGGGGGTTACACAGTGGCACGGTGGTTAGCACTGTCGCCTCACACCTCTGGGATCAGCATTTGAGTCTCTATCATGGCTCCATGTGTGTGGAGTTTGCATTTCCTCCCCGTGTTGTTGTGGAATTTCCTCCGGGTACGCCGGTTTCCACCCACAGTCCTAAAACATGCCAAGTTGCCAAATTGCCCAT
Source organism: Hippopotamyrus pictus (assembly GCA_026781145.1). Lineage (NCBI taxonomy): Eukaryota > Metazoa > Chordata > Actinopteri > Osteoglossiformes > Mormyridae > Hippopotamyrus > Hippopotamyrus pictus. The sequence continues at coordinate 18,391,515 of JAODLC010000050.1, forward strand.
AGGTGTGCACGTGCGGGTGATTGCTGTGTGAGTGTGCCCTGTGATGGGTTGGCTCCCCATCCTGGGTTGTTCCCTGCCTTGCACGCGTAGGCTCCGGACCCCCCGTGACCCTGAATAGGATACACCAGGGCTGCCCAACCCTGCTCCTGGAGATGTACCGTCCAGCTGAGTTTTAAGTGCAGCCCTAATTTAACACACCCGATACAGATAATCAGGCCCTTCAGTAATACCTCAGTGTGAGAGTCAGCTTAGCTTCAACATAGCTGACTCTAATGCTAAGCGCCTGATTATCTGTATCAGGTGTGTTAAATTAGGGCTGCCCTTAAGCTCTGCAGGGTTATAGATCTCCAGGAGCAGGGTTGAGCAACCCTGGGATAAGCGGTTATAGAAAATGGATGAATGGATAATGGAATGAGTACTGTTATTGCTGAAGCACTGAATGAGCATGATAGAAGCAGCTATGATTACAGAGGTACCAGTACTTGAAGTGGGTCGATATTCACCGGTACATGGTACCTCTTTGTTTTTCTCTTTAGAGAACCTCTCAATATCTGCTGGTACTGAATAACAAGGGGAGTACCTGTACCTGGTACTGAATAACAAGGGGAGTGCCAGCACCTGGTACTGAATGACAAGGGGACTACCTGCACCTGGTACTGTATAACAAGGGGAGTACCTGTACCTGGTACTGAATAACAAGGGGAGTACCTGTACCTGGTACTGAATAACAAGGGGAGTACCTGCACCTGGTACTGTATAACAAGGGGAGTACCTGCACCTGGTACTGAATAGCAAGGGGAGTACCTGCACCTGGTACTGAATAGCAAGGGGAGTACCTGCACCTGGTACTGAATAACAAGGGGAGTACCTGCACCAGGTACTGAATAGGAAGAGGAGTACTTGCACATGGTACTCAATAACAAGGGGAGTACCAGCATCTGTTTTTCTCAACTTCAAGCACTGAGTACTACAGAATGAGTGCCGAGAACTCAGCCATCCTAGGGCCAGTCTATGACATAATCTGGGGCTGCTCAGAGGCTGCACTCCGTATGAATTTTCTCTGACTTCTACAGCCTTGCTCAAATGAACCTGAAATCCAACTGAACTGCTCATTCCATTGTTTATGTGCTTAGTACTGTAGATGCTTTTCTGAGGAAAGGCCAAATGCACTGATCAAGGATATGGCAGCATGAGGCAGCATGGAGCGCGGTTCCTTCCTCAGGGAACCGTTACGGGTTGGGCCGAGCACCTGGGATGTGGCTCACTTGGAACCGATTTGCTAGGAGTAAAAAAGAGGCCAGAGATTTGTGGTGTTGTGCTGAATTTTCTGTTTAAATCATTGTATAGTAGTTGAGCGCTGTAGATAGATGGCTTGGTTTCTCACAGCGCCGGGAGCTTGACGTGACTCTGGTGGCCATGGGAAACCCTCAGGAAAGGCAGTCGCAGTGACGGTCATGGTGTCATTAAAAGTATCTGCAGAAATTTTGCACATATCTATAAAAACACACCTGCCAAATCCTAAAGTGCTGCTGGTAAATTGCAATTTAAAGTGGTATATGATGCGAGTTGTATTCACTGCTTTGTACCTTTTATTAGTCCAACTGTAAAACTACTGTTAAAAAATGCTAACCAAGAGCAGATTTTCATACAAGTTTTGGCATATTCCTACAATAACACATGATAATAATATTAACACTTCCCAAACTTGGGTCACACTGATTTACTGCAGCTGGACTGAGAGAATTCTGCCTGAAAATGTGTTAAATTTTAGTCTGTTTTTGTGATACATTCTGTATTATTAACCAGGGAACACTTTCCCCTAATCATTGACGTATGTTTTGTACCAGTATGCATAAATTGGGAGTTAACTATCTCTGGAATATGAGAAGCTATTTTCATCCTATTTTAAATGCCATAGCAACACAGTATTTAAATTTGATGGTCTGCTCAGATTGGTTTATGTCATCAACAGTGTTGCATTAGGCTGTTGCAACACAGGGAAAACTGTGAAACAAATGGACGTGAAGTAATCCTCGTGCATTTACCCACAATGTACTGTGTGTGGCATTACGAATTTCCGGAGAGGGAAGGTAACATTAAAATGTGGCGTGAGTAATGCAGAGAGGGGCTTGTTTGAAAAGGGTCCCCATAAGATGCGTAAGAGGGAGGCCTTGACGTCATTGCTGTTTTATACAGGGCTCTGGTTGGCTATAATCTCAAGAAGTCTGCAGGGGAGCCTTCCTGTACCTGGGCCCAGAGAATAGCTAGAACTGGCACCTCCCTTTGTGGCTCCACTGAGCCTGCATGTGTGAGGCAGCTTGGGTGGTGAGGGCAGACCATGGTTTTCTTTTATGTTGTAGCTTTTTTTAACTGAAATGTCTGCCATTTCTAAATGAGGACCTCTTATGATGTAGATTTAAAGCAGGTGGCGTAGCTTATAATGTCTGTCAGCTAATTTAAATACCACCCCCCCCCCCCGACACACAGGCCTTTGTTTAAATCCTGATTGAGGCTGGCGTTCATATATTTTTTCACTGCCAGGGTGAAGAGGAGAGAAAGTTGTAATTTATTTTGTAAAGCTTTCTGAACATTTTGAACTGTATAGAATAGAGATGTAGCTTTGCATTCCTCACCAGCTTGTTTTCATGTCATAGATTTAAAAAAAAAAAAAAAAAACTGTAGAGAATTTCCTAACACCTGACATCTTACCCCTGTGGTTTTGGTAGGAACCATGAGATTGTGCGGGATGCTCGCCACATACGTTTGTGTTTGTGGTTTTCCGTCAATAGCAAACCCACAGTGACACCCGATGCAGTTACCTGGAGTTGGCTGTCATTGTGAATGTTTCTGATCATTGTACTTTTTCCTTGTCTTTTTCTGAAAAATAAATGAAGTAATTAAACAAATAGCGTGACTGCTTGCATTTAATGATATAGCTGGTGTTTATGCTATTTGTGCCAATATAAGGGGTTATCTGGTCTAATTAGACATTTCTTGGCCTGTTTCTGTTTTAATTAGGGTGATATTTTCTCACCACATTGGTGTTAGTCTCTCTGTTTGGTTCAGGTCATGTGACCTTGCCTGGCCGATTTGTAAAGCGCGACCCTGTTTTTCTGTACCCTCTGTTCCCTCTACCTTCCCCGCCTTATAAACTTCAAAGGTCCAAAGTGACTTTAAGTGGCACACTTCAGACTTAAAATGGTTTGACGTGAACCTTGAGTGGCATCCCACAGTGTGTCCTTGTCCACTCTCTATCTCGTACTGTTCCCTGTTCTTATCGGGTCACTGCGGTTCATTCCAATTCCGGATCACGTCCCACGTGTTTCATTTCTTCCAGGAGCTAAATTCATGAGTGAGCAGCCTCCAGCTCTCTTCATTCTGAGTTATGACATTGTGTCTCTTCTGATGACCAGAATATTAATGCTGTATAGTTCCCTTCTCTCTGATTAGCCGTGGGTGGCGCATTATTCAGAGTGAAGGATGCAGAGGTGTCGCAGAACAGCTGGTACACCTTCTCCCAATACGTGTGTCACGAGGAGCTGCTGGGATTATGGAAACAGGTGGCACCAATGACCCAAAATGCTCAGATATAGCAGCAAACTGAAGGATTCTCCAGTGGTCTTGTCCCTAATGATATCAAACACTCTAAGCTTGTGTTAGGCACATCACGTAATATTTTTTCCAGTTGCTTTAGAAATGCTTTGATCTTTGGTTACTTAAATAATTTACAGTTACCCATTTGCCCTTCACTGGCGAAACTTCAGATTAAAATGCTTAGTACAATAACTGGTCCTCAGCCCACAATGGTAACTGCTAGGTCACCTTCTGTCCATTGTTTCTTAAGCTCAGGCATGTTTTTTTTTTTGAGTATTTTGATGCCACTTCCTGTTTCCTGCAGGACATTAATCATAAGTGCCTTATGAAGGTCTGTGGAAAGCTGATACCCCAATAGTCTAGGTGGACCCTATTCTGAGTGGTTACTATAAATGGAAATTCTCTGGTGCAGCTCTTTTGTGCTCTATGTTGTCCCTCTGTGAACATGTATGTAACCGTCTGCAGTGAAAGTGATGTAAGACTGCTAATCAAGCTGGGGTAATAGACCTCACACACTTGGGATCCTAAAATGATTAGGATCACTGCCAGGGTGGAAATAGCATCTCCTGTGTCAGTCCCGCTTGTACTTATCAGTTTTAGTACACCACTGTCTGTTCGTTTTTTTGGAAGATAGCAAAATTATGCCAGTTTAATTAGGGTTTATTCCAATTTTGCTGTAGAAGTCGTTCGCATTGAGTTCTGTTTCCATAGCAGGCCCGTACCACCATTGTATTCTGCATGAGTCTGAGCGTTAAACCACAAGCACGAGTCCTGTTTGGGAAAACTGACTTATCCATGCTGGCACATGGGCACCTGGACCAGGCTGCCCACCTGTTTGCCCACACGGAGCCGAACTTGGATATCCTGTTCGGCTCCACCGGTGGCTGATCAGCCGCAAAGCTCAGGATATCAGAGATTATTTGGCTCACAAAGCCAGAGGAGGAAATCCGGAGGCGGCTCATTAAGCTGATCTTCGAGCTGAGGCTCTAACCTTCCGTCCCTAACAGAGGACTTTATCTGGCAGCTGGAGGATTGTTTTCAAGCCATTAATCTGCACGACCCCCAAATGCCTCGTCAGGTGGCAAACTGTCTGTGAGCTACCACCCATACACCTTCATTGTAGAAACACCAGTGGCACTCTAAATCTACGGCAAGCAGCCCTGTTTTCTTATGTGACAACTGAATAGTATCAAGGTGAGTTATGTATGCAATGACTAAGACTGTAATGAATACCACTGCAGGAAATGGCCTAGTCTAATACCGCTCTGAGTCTCTAGAACTATCACACACCTGTAGTGAGCCTTCTCAGGGGATGTGTCCTTATACTAACACCAATAAAGCACGAAGCTGCCGCTGAATACAGGTGTGCTTGGCATCTTTTAGGCTGTCAGAAGTTCCATTACACCCTACCCTGCTGGTAAAATCCCTGCGTGACACATAAAATCCAGGGGTCCGCATGGGGATGGGGTAGGTGTAACCCACTTACAGAAGCGACCCGCTTGTCCTCTCTGAAAAGTCTCCATGTGACGCTGAGCCTCGCTCTCTCCCCGGGGCCTCCCTCCCCCTCTCTCTCTCTCCCTCCCCCTCCCTTCCTTTCTCTCTCTCCCTCTCTCTCTCTCTGAGCTTGCGCTGTGAGTCCCTCTCTCCCTCCCACTCCCTGTCCTCCCTGTGCCTTTGGCTCCCTCTCCTCCTGTTCGCCTCCCCCAGGTTCTCAGTTTTCTCACACTCTCCCTCCCACAGAAGTCTTTCATCTGCATGTCCTGAATTATTCCAGCTCTCATCTACTCCCCTACCGTATCACATCCTCCTCCTTGGCCAAGCTTCTCTCTCAGCCCCTCCCTCTATTTTTTTTTTCCTACTCCACCCCATCCTATCACTAACTCCATGCACAATGAGCACAGCTATGTATGACTGGCCTTCCTGTGCTAAAGCAGGCAGTGTCAAAATTGCACCCGCACCCCCCCCCACACACACACACACCACCCACTCTTGGCTTTGTCATGGTTTTCAAAACAATTTTGAATGACAATTTTTGTTCTAATTTTAGAGCATTTTAAAGGGCTCTCCCTTTAAAAGATCATTTTTGGGACTTTACTTTGTAAGGTCCCTAGGACTTGAACCCACCACCCTTGCATTGTTAGGACAGTGCTCTGCTTGTCAAGCTACAGGAGCCTTAGAACATGGCCTTATGAACAGAGAGGGCAAATTACACTTTGATCTTAAAAAGGTGACCTGCTTATGTGTACCTGTGTAGCTGATGCTGGGAGCCACTGAATGCTTTTATTCCCTTAAGGGTCCTGCAATATTTCACAGCAGGATTAGACTCCTCTATGACTCTCGTATGACTCTGATGTTAGGACTCCTATTATCTACGTACCTCTAGTCTACGCTGAGAGACTTCCGGTGTCACTGCCAGCTTTCCACTGTGCCTCCCAGAATTCCAGAATGCACCGGCAAGCTGGCACATTCCTGTGACAACCATGCGTGAACCTCGTAGGGTCCTGAGAGGGATTTGATGTGTCTGAAGCACAGCCCTCGGCAGATAACCCCTTATATCAATGGTTCCAGCACTAGGTTACATCTGACACAACCTGAGCTGACAGGAGGAATCAGCTGGGACTGATCAGCAAACCCACTCCTGCCTCTGCAGCCACACTCGTATTTTTTGTTGATCAACTGAAGGGCTGAGACCTGAAACTGCTGTGGATGTGGGTGTGTACCTGTCTGTTTCACCATCTTTCTAAACTTACATGTAGTTCATCTCAAAATATAGAATGAGCCCTTTGAATGAACAGGACTCCCTTTGCCTTGATGCTGAGGCAGTCATTACATACGGTACATCCCTGTCTTCTCAGAAGCAGGCCACGATTCTGCGACTTGTCTTATATTTGACCATTCAGCCAGTCCATGTGACCCAGGCAATGTCGATGTCAGATGTGGCAAGGCGGGGGGGGGGGGGGCGCTGGGGATATGAGGACTTCTGTTTTCTCCTGGTGCAACAATCTGATTCAAAGGAAAATAACATTACAGAGAAAACAATGCTAATCCCTGTGTCAAATCCAAAATATTACCCCAGAAAGGTATTGAAGGCTCCTTGCAACAGCAAATGACTGTATACTTCAAACTCAGGCACAGGCCGAGTAAGAGCACCCTGAAACCAGCGCTGGTTAGGATGAGCTGAAGGAAAGAAATTTGGTGAAATCATACATATAAGATAGGCCCCATCACAATACAGGTGAAGTGCAAAAATAAATATACACAGTATTTGTATTCTCTGTGCCTGCAGCCACAACAAGAAGAGCAAACTGGCAGCTGACTAGACCCATTAGTCACAAACTGCCCATCTGGACAAAACCATGCAATCAAAAAACTTACACATTCCATTCAGCTCGAGTCACATGACAAGAAGTGATGACTGACATGGTCGGACATATTGTTTTCATCTTCTTCCCAGGAACTTACCATGACCATATCCATTCCAATGACAGCCAATGATAGTTGAACTAGTCACAGTGACTAAGTGCTTCTAAAGGATAAACAAACGATGAACGTCACTGAGAACAATCACTGTGAAACCCAAAAAGAACAACTCTGAACTGCTGCACTCGTGCTTTCTAAGGTACCGGGGACGTCACCGCTCGTCCCTATTTTTTAGAACGACGACGTATTCCTCTGCAGATAAGAAATATGTTGCTATCAATTTTGACTCAAGGTGGCAGTGTGTTTGTGCAAATAAGACACTCAGAAACACAAAATGTGACACTAACATGGCTCTCTTTAATGTCCTAAGTAGACTTATATTTGACCATGTAACCGGTCCGCAGCTATTGCTTGGTATATAGAATAATTATTACACATGTACAACATGGGTTAAGAGAGACAAAACACAGACCCTTCTGTACATGTAACTTTCGGGGGAATTCCTCTCCTCGTCTCCCAGAAATCCTGCTCTAGGTAATGAGGCCGAAAGGGATGTGGGCTTAAGTGACACAGGGTAAGTGTCTATTCCTGGTGACTGGGGCAGAGCAGCCTGGTCTAGGAGCTCACATTCCGGGCTGATGTGGCCACCTGGCACCAGGACCTCATCGTTTAGTCCTATGTCTCCCAGAAACAAACCGCTATATCTATTCTTCTTTGGATGGCAGCAGGAGGGTCTGCATTTCGTTCCAGCTACTGCTCAGGAATTATAACTGCCAAACGATCCCACTTGACTCCCACCAGAGCTTCTGTTTATATAGGGCAATAGAGAGACTTTTTACACTTAAAGAAACACTCAGAAAAAAAACTGTCAAACACATCCTGAGAGCAGTAGCTTTAGCAGTAGCAGAAGCTGTTGCACCCTTACAGAGAATCCCACATTTTTGCAGTAAAACATCCAATTGTGTAAATGGAAGAAAATGATATGTTGTTTTGGATAAAAGCACTAAGCAATGAAATAACAACTATAATAATAATAATAATATTCTCATAAACACCTGATCAATGCTCAAAATGGATGCCCCCACACCAGCAGAAATATGTAGCCTGGATATACCCAAACACAGCCCACATGACATTAACCTTCAGCAAAATGTTTCATCCACAACATGTGTCTCGAAACGCCTTAAACGTAGCACATCTCTTTCTGAGAACACTGCTGCTCCAGCTAGTCCAGCAGCTCATCCAGAGATTCTTGCTTGTTCTCCAGCCCCCAGTACCTCCTGGCCGTGCTGAGCCTCAACGGAGGCCAGCTGCGATGTTTCCGCTCCTCTGTGCTTTCCGCGAGACTGCAGTCACGGTCTGCATTGACTGACCCTGGTTCCCTAGGGAGCGCCTCCAAGGGAGCTGCCTGAATGTCCACGACATCCTGGAGGCCTGCATCCTCCAGGCCTTCGTCAGCCAGATTCTGTATAACGTGACCCCCTACTGGAAGAGTGTTTCTGCACAAGCTATAGGAGCCTCCAGTAGGAGCCATGAGCTTCATCCCTCTGTCGTCCTGTGCCGACTCTCCCATGCTTTCGTTGAGCTTCAGTCTGGCCACACTGGAGCTCCGCTGCGACTCCAGGTGGAACTCTACGGTTAGCATGTTGATGGAGGCCTTGCTGGGGTGGGTCGAGGTAGGGGGCGATGAAGATCTCTGAGGGGGCGCCTCGGTCTGGACACAGTAATGCATGTAACTGCCGCCACCTCCTGTCTGAGACTTGGCTTGCTGACCTAAACGGTGGACGTTAAGGTCAGCAACAGTCAGCTTGGTGAACCAATGGTAATTGCAGGGCTGGCCCCTGGGTGGCACTGTGGTAGAGATGGGTCTGGTAGGGCCGCGGGTCTGGGCCAGAAGTAGGCGTGTCTCACGGTCACGGTTCTCATACAGCACCGTGTTAGCGCAGATCAGAATGAAGAGCCCTACTCCCATGATAACAGGACCCAGCAGCCTCATGCGGGTGTGATGCACCAGGCTAGTCACAGTCAGCATACCTCTGGCTCCCTGTCCCCACTTAGCGGCCTGGGTACCGCTCATGCCCGTACCCGCACTGGCCTGGCTGAGCAGGGCTGTACGATGGGCCCGGTGTGGCCAGTACCCGGCCACAGCAACAATCATGCCAGCCATGACAACGACGGCCCCCAGCATCAGGAAGATTCCTGGTGGGGATTTCATGCGCAGTTTGCCCCGAACCGCCTTCGCTTTCTTGCGAGAAAAGCTGAACTGGGGTAGCTGTTGGCAAGCGGAAGAGTGTGGCACCTCCCCCCTGGTTGGGGTCCCCATGGCCCCCTGCGGCACCACCCAGAAGCAGACTGGAGAGAGGGCACAAGTCAATGTTTTTGGCTTCGCGGACAATTTTTCTTGATCTTCAACAAACACACTCTTGCAAGCAGTAATAGTGTAGTGAAACGACCAAGACAAAACAGTATTCCAAGCAAGGTCTTAAACGGAAGATAGACAGCATCTTATTTGCTTTATCGTACCAACTCAACCCAGCTTCCTTGGACAGTTTTCATCACTTACCGATAAACCTAAGCATCTTCTCTGTCTGACTGATTGCTCCATTACAGCAGTTTTGATGCATGCACTGAGGGATCTAAGCAAACATCTAAATATTGTTCATAAGTATCTGCTGTTGTCACTGTGCACCCACTATATTATAGGTGCTACTATTTCTCCAATAAATTACTTTCCATTTATCCTTCTTGCACTTCATCCACCTAGTGCCAAATATAATTACAATAATTATGAAATCATCTGCTTTACATTCAAATCCCTCCAGATGAGGTGAAGGAGCTGCTTTTGTCTAGATATTTTTATAACTCATATGCTGCACGTTCTGTCTGCATCCCACCTAATTTCTTGTCATCTACGCGAACTCTCCGTTCTGATAACCCATTTAACTGAAAAGGCATCAAGGAGCATCACATTTTAAGATATAAAACTGGCCAGATTAAAGAACCTTCAACAAGTTGAATGTTTTGCGATCAACCTTGCAAATAGCTCTTTTCTTGCATGGGATTAAATCAACGCCACCGTACTTACCTATGCGCTCCGCTTGTGCCCGGAGCCGGGTGAAAGACGTTTGTTCAGAGAACAGATCTTCGTTCTCACACTGGACCGCTTTCGTTTTATCAGCGTTTTAATTGTTTTCTTCTCGATGTCTTGTCTGCCCGACGCTCCATGCGATTTCAGGGTGCTCAACACCGACCCACTACTTGTACTGCCCTATGGAGTGTAGACGGTCATTTCTATTGTACTACCAAGCCCGTACGCCCAGTGTGCTAAGTGTTTTCTGTCATGTCCGAAAATTACGCAGGTTCCCTGGAAAGTAATGTGCAATATTCCGATTCTGCGATACATTTCAAAAAGCCATCGCTAGTATGAACGGGTGATGTAACGAATGCAGCAAAATCTAAAATTCCTTACGAGTCCAGGCGAAGCTTTGTGCGCTGTAGCCACATCAACCTATATCTGATCGTTTAGCGTCTGTCAGCCATACAATATGATAAGATGCATCAACCGCTCATCTGTCCATCTTTATGAAACAAAAACCTTTCTTGTAAACCTCATCAAGATAATCGCGAGTGAAAAAATGAAAGGACAATCCAGACATCGCCTTATTTTCCCGCGAAGGATTTAAAGTTTCAACACATCCCGAACTTCTGCATAAGAAATTTCGCACACGCAGAATCTTTATATTGGATAATTAATAAAGAATATGGACATTCAAAAACGCGCAAAAGTTTTATGATTTAATATATTACTGCTGCCATGTCAATAAACAGATGTGTGCCTTAAGTTTCTTAGTGAACGTCCAAAGTTAAACGTAGGTCAAACGAAACCTCTAAAGACGTCTAGTGCCAATTCTCAAACACAATATAAAGAAATAATGCATGCCCTCTTGATCGTACGGGATCCGATTTTGTGGCTTGCCTTACAGCTGTGAAGTGGCTTTCTGTCTCCCCCCAAGCCATTTACATTACAAGATCCGACACTCCCCACCACTCCGTCCAGCTTCATTTCTCCGTAGCTGTTAAATGAACGCAAAACGGCTGGGGGAGCGAGAGTAGGGTGACGGATACCGAGGGAATCCTGCGGTCTCATGCGCCACTCTTTCCCCAAATTCCTCAGTTTGAGATGCAAGAAATGTCACATATGGGAATGCAGGAATTTCAGCTTATATAACCATTACATTCCAAGTTAGTTTTCAGTAAAACGGCTTTCCTCCTTCCGATAGTGCCGCGCGTGCCCCCTCTTTACATATGATGCTGTCGCTTTCCACCCAATATCTGCAGATCTCGCTGCAATAATAACTTGATTTCCCAACATTTCCTATGCTAGCCATCACAACGGCGTGGTCAGTCGCGTCCACTCTGGGTTTAGCTAATAACGAGACCATACAGCTAACTGTATAATTATGTAGTAGTGACTCCCAACGAAATGAAAATGATAAAAGAAAAACTCTTCGATTGTTGCAAAATATGTGGTCGCATACAAAAAGGCGTTCGCTGATTTAAAAAGTAAATTCAGCATGTAAGCTTAACATACTTAAAAGCAGCTATAAACACCAAGTCAAAAGCGTGGCTACGGTGCGGAGCGATATCTGTGCTCATGTGTGCAGCGGTATAACTGGCGAATATATGGCTGCACCCCATAGGTTTCAAACACTAGAAGCCATGTGGACATGGAAATGGACACACCTATTAGAAAAGACCTTTCAAAACGACAAAAAACCCGAATTTTGATTCAATGTGCAACGATGGAGTCCAAGGATACTGCTCCGTGACAGTGACCTAGCCCAAAATGTGTTCATTATTTCAATGTAACAACATCGTTTCAATCTAACAAATTGCTTATTTTAAAACATACAGATGCATAATTTAAAAAATATGAAGTCATGTAACGAAAAACCACCCACTAAGCAGAAAGAACAACAATATGGTTGCTGGACGAGATATGGTGATGTACTTAATCTGCAGAGAATGTTACATAAGTAAATCCTCACTGAGCACGTACAGCTTATATTGCCTACGCTATGTCTACAGACGAACCGACTCTATTAAATAACCAAACGAGCCGAATGGACATTGTTGTTATACATTCTTATTTTAACACTAAGGTTTAAGAATGTTCACATTTCTATATAAACTCAGTACCGGCTTATATAACACGCTCATCTTACACACTCCTTTGGAAGCTCTCCAGGTGGCATCCTTAATATATACCCAAAACACGTCAGTCCACTCCTCTCCATCTGCAGAAGCAGAGGTTCTATTTCGTGGCCCTTCGGGATCCCCAAATTCTTCACTCTATCACAAAGGTTAGCTCCAGCATCCCTTGCGGAGAATCCTCATATCGACACCTTGTACTCAGGACTGACTCTGGTTGTTACCCATAGCTCATGACCACAGGTGAGGATATGGATTATAAAATTGAAGGTAGATTGACCAGTAAACTGAGAGCCATGTCAAGTGACTTAACTCCGCCATCACCATGACGAATCAACTCAATGGCCACAAAATTGCAGTCACTGGCTTGATTTATCCTGTGAATCTCACATTCCCTCATCATAACTCAATAAGACCCCAAGGCACTAACGATGACCCCCCTCACCACCACATAAACAAGCAAATCTCTCCTTTCTAAGGGGGTACCATGGCTTGGACTGGGAGGTGCTGATTCTCATCACTATTGCTTCATATTAGCCATTAATTTGCTGAAGGGTGCGCCAGGCCTCCTGTAGCAGGGACCTCACTTTTAGCCCTCCAAGTCGGGTGCTCTTTCAGCCAAGGTCAGTCCTGGACATCCTATCCATGAAAAACACTACAGTAGACACAAGATACACCTTTTCCAGAGACAGGGGCAAATGAGCTGCTGCTGTGTGTGTGACTTTTGCACATTTTCCTGATGTTTATATGCATAACATCTGGGTAATAAAGCTTTGTCCTAGACTCCAAAGACATACATTTAAAGTGATTTAGGGATAGGGAGACCAGCAATTCCATGTCAGGGAGGACACTTTGAGCTACTGCAGGTTTTAGAAACTACTTTAGAACTAAAAGGCCCTTGTCCTTGGCAAAACAGATCAGTTCTTCTTGCACGTTGACTGGTTTGTTTCCCTGACTTAAAGACTCATCCAACGGTTTCAAATTAAGATTAGTGACACATTTATGATTATATTTATGACTGACCATTCAGTACACAAGAACTCAGTGCTTAAGTGAAATCCAGGTGCCATTAATTGAAATGGTAATTTTGAAATATTGTCCTATTTCAAAGTTCAAGGTGTCCTACCTGACATGGATTAGCTGGTCACCCAAATTAAGCTGATATAGAAGTTCATGAATATGTGAGATGAATGATGTCCTATATACGTTGCACTCAGCCTCACCCACATATGCTTCAATTAACTGGATGCTATGGAAATCTTAAAACTCTAAACCAGTCACTCTTAAGTACTTCAGTGTAACAGCATCTGGTTTAGAGTAGAAGTGTGTCAAGCACAATTGCACTGCATAACTGTAAATAAATACGAACTGCGCAACTGAAAAAACTGTGGTTACATTTAGCATTTTATTTCAGCCTAGTGCAATGACAGGAGCTCAGTGCACACCAATCGTTAGTTATGTGGCTGTGTGTTTCTGCAGGTTTTGAAGTGCAGTCCAAAGACATGTGGGTAGGTGTAATGGACTGCTGTGCCACCAGGGAATCCCCCATTTATCCTAGGATTACCTCCAGGCTCACTACAACCTCATACAGGAAAATCAGTCATGGATGTCAGAGAAACCGGTGGTTTCCAATTTCTCACGTGTGTGGAGTACCAATGTCAGGGGAACCCATTGTGCTAGTATCTGGGCGTTAGTTTGAAGACTCATTTTAAAAGGCTTGGAGAAGAAAGAAATAAAATAAAGCCACAGTATCATTAAATAGCATGTGAACATGCATTGATGATAAAGGACAAATACGGCTCTACCTAACAAGACACATTACAATATTAAATTAGCTATCTGAGCCTTAATACAAAATAGTGAATTGAATCCATTTCCATGTATCAAGCATTTTATTTTTTAATAACTGGTAAAATGATTTCCACAAAGGTGAAATATGCAAAATAAAACAACCCCACCCACACAAATGTGTACGAGTTATGCTTTTACAGTATGCCATACAAAGGTTGACATCTATTACTGTATTTTCAGACACGTCTAACCTATAAAAGTCTATGAAGCAATACCCTCTCAAACTAGTCTCACACACTTCATATTTTACAAACAACTCTAATTGGAGACAATGCTACTGAAAATAAATTTAGAATACTCATGAAAAGAAACCTGGTGCATGTGTTTTAACAGACAAGTCAAGCGAGAGTGCCGTTATCCTAGAGCTATCCTATTTATCAAAAAACAAAATTGGGACCAACGAGAGGGTGGGGCAACAGCATAAGCTGTTCAGGAGCGAGAACGAGAACGGGATTTAGAGAGGGATTTAGAGGGAGAACGGGACTTGGAACGGGAATCTGAGCGGGACACTGAGGGGGAACGAGACAGGGCTTTGGTGGGGGAAGGTGATCTGGACTTGGGTTGGGGCATGGATGGGGAGCGGAAGTCACCCTTGGCAGGCCCGGCACCACCCTCATCAATATCACTTTTGGCATCACAGGTCTTAGACCTAGAACGAGACTTCTTAGAACGATCCTTGTTGCCTGACCTGGACAGGGAACGAGACAGCGATTTCCTGGAGCTATCCTTATTTCCCGAACGGGACCTAGAGCGAGACTTCCTGGAACGATCCTTGTTTCCTGATATAGAGCGGGACCTGGACTTCCGGGTGCGATCCTTGTTCACTGAGCGAGATCGGGACTTTCTAGAGCGGGAGCGTGAGCGAGACCTGGAGTGAGAATCATCTCTGCGGCTCTTCTTAACTTCCCTCTTGCTCCTCTTGTTGCGAGGGCTGCGGCTCCGGGAGCGGGAGTGGGCCTCATCTCGGCCAAGGCGCTTGTCACGGCTGCGGCTTCTCTGGGCCCCATTGCTCTTCCGCTTACTAGGCGTATGGCTACGTGAGCGGGAAGCCATCCTGCCAATAGAAGTCTGAGTCAACACAAGCACCAACGCCAAAGGAAGCCAAGGCTACCAGAATCCACACTGCCTTGTCTCACCGCCCAACCTACCTGGAGCGGGAGCGACTGCGGCTGCTGCTCTCGCTGTGACTGCGGCTCTTACGGGATCGCCTGCTCCTCGAATGTGACCTGGGGATGGAGGGAGGGAACGTCACTCTGATTCACTGATGAGAAACAGCTGTACAATTCCAGCCATGAAGAGCCACAAATTGCTTTCTCAAACTCATCTTGGGTTGGGTTCCTTTCATCATACAAGTTACACAAGAAAAACTCCTTCAACCACAGACATGAAGAACACTGAGGATACCGATTTAGCCTGAGCAACCTTCAAGGAAACGTGACTGCAAACAAGCCTTTTCAGAAACACTAGAAAGAAGTGACCAACTGCTTACCGGGACTGGCTGCGACTGCGGGAATAGGACCGCCTGCGTCGTGATCCTGGCCTGTCCTCAATCAGTCGGATCTTTCGGCCATTAACCTCCGTCCCATCCAACTTCTCCAGAGCTCGCTTCATGTCTGAGTACAGCTTAAACTCGATCACACCCTCATTTCTGCGACCTTTATTGGTGTCGGCATAGGTCACTTCACCCGCCTGACGCATGTAGTCCTGGAAAGGAGGACATGGTCAACTGGGCAATCAGCTACTCAATTTTTAGCTCATACACACTAACTAGGGTCTCCTTAACCTATATAAATGAACCACGATGATCAACTTCCTTTTCCATACCTTCAAGTCCTGCCAGCTACAACGGCTGGAGAGGTTCTCTACAATCAGCCGGTAGTCAGTACGTGCTGGAGGTCCATATCGATCCCGCCCACCACGGGCGTAGCCTTCAAGATGACAGGGACAGATTGGGCACAGGTTAGAGATAGGGACAAGTCCAGGGCAGAATGGTAACCTATAAACCCCAGCCTGTTGCAATTTAAACACTATTGTCCATTAGATTTTGGGGAAGAGAGGCAAAGGGCACAAAAATGCTATTACAATTTTAAGAGTATAACCTAACCCATCATATAATGAATATATGACAACATGGAGAAGTATACAAGTCTAAGATATGTAACAATAAATTTGTATAACAATATAATTTAGTGTTCAAGTACATACAGAATTTGTATGATTACAACTCACTAATATAGTTTACTCTCAACCAAGGGGCCATCATTTAAGTACTTACGGCCAATTACAGTATGTGTCCTAGTACACAGTTTGAGACAAATGAAACAAAATCAAAAAAGCTGTTTAGCACCTATAAGAACTGAACCCCCATCTGACCCTATCCCCCATGGCATCCTCACCACCTGGGCATAATGGGAAAAGCGGTCTTCATTCACAATGGCTCCCCATTTTTGGTCAGCCAGAGGCCCAGAAAGGTCAAAGAGCCACACGCTTGGAAAGGGACCCAAGGCCAGCAATAGGGGCAGGCAGTCAGTCAGCCTCAAAGGACTCTTTCAATTAAAACATTGAGGGTCTTTGTTAAATCTCTAGCGTTAATAACAGTCACATTTTTAAAAAAAAAAAAAGTTAATATAAAAAAAGAGAAAAAACCTAAACAAAAAATCAGTTATTACTGGCAATGAACACTAAAAAATATTAACGGATTCATCAAACCAACATTTCAAAAGAATTTTGCGTAAAATGCACGTGCACACGTGACACCTATTCAATCATCTTATAATCAATCGTTAATCTGGTTGAATATTTTGTTTTGCATCAGAAATGGCCAAATCTGTTCCTGGGTGTCAATTTACAGACACCCACCCAGACGGCACAATCGGGGCAGCTTGTGAACAAAGCCGTGTTGGCCAAAGGTAGGGAAGCCCGTGCCTGAGCAGCACGACATGTTCACATGCTAAATTTGTGGAACTTGACATGGAAGCAGTCTGCCTCCTAGCTTCAGTCCTGAGAGGCTGCAGGGTACTGCACTCGTTCATTCCTGCTCAGTTCAGAAACCTTGACACAAATCCCCAAATACCGTTTATCCTGACATATACATTATATGACAAAGTATGTGGACACCAGCCTGTCCAACATCTTGTTCTGAAACCAAAGGTATCAATATGAACTTGGTCAGCCCGCAGTTCCTATAACAGCCTCTACCTTACTGGGAAAGCTTTACATGTTGGAACACCGATGGTGGGATTTACTGCCAATCAATCTGGCCACTGGGACCTGATCAATATCATTGTGAACCTGTGTGACCTACCACTTCACTATTGAACTTGCTCCCAGATGTTCTGACCTTCACAATCAGCTCACTTGCAGTCGACCAGGCCAGCTCTAGCTGGGCAAAACAGCGGCGGACTGACTTGTTGGAATGATGATGTCATACGACGGTGCCAATGGAAAGTCATTAACCTCTCCTGTACAATGCCCCAACTCTGCCGCTAATGTTTGTTTTAGGTGATTGTGTGACTGTGTGCTTAATTATACACCCGTATCAGCAATAGGTGTGGCTTAATTCCTGAAATTATAGGTGCCCACATACTTTTGGCCATAATTTATGAATGTCCATTTATACAAATTTAAAGGGACTCTAGGTTCCTAGGCAGCTGTCCATTGTACTTCACCTAGATACGCCCCCTTAGCCCGACTTCCCCACCCATAAAATTTTTATTGACCCTCAGCTAAGCAGGAGTGAAAGGCAGAAGGTGCTGCAGCATCCCAGGACTACAGTGGAATCACCGCTGTGCATCTCAGCCACCGTGTGCACGTTTGTGTACATATGCACATGTGAGGCCAGGCGGCCGATTACTTACTTCGCCCAGAACCGTAGCTCCCATCGCGCCGGGGACCCTTGGTGTGTTCCACTATCACCCGCTCACCGCACAGGTCTTTGCCATTCAGGTCATAAACAGCATCATCAGCATCACGGGGGTCATCAAACTCTACAAACCCATACCTTTACAGGGAACCAGAGACACCACTGAAAGCACATGCCAAACACCAAGGCCCAGCCTGGGAGATTTAACACACAGAGAATATAACTGATATTAATGGAAAAATAATCTGAAACCCTGAAAAGCATTCCTCACACAAAACAATGGCAACATTGGAAATTAAAGATGATCACATCCAATCAAACAAAACCTCACAACGAAATCACCATAAGTAGGGCAAGTACTGAAGCTGGTTAGTGCACCGTAGACTGCAACCAAGCGAGTTTAGTTATGTAGTGTGCCATCATGAGCCAGAATAATAAGAAATAGAGTGGTTTTCATTTTGACCCAAGAGAGCCGGGCCCCGGAATAACAATAAACCCCTATTTTGTATTAAACGCCTCCAGGGAGTTCATAAACCGATCGCACGCAGGAGTCAAGTATCTACGGCCAGGTACCTAAGGCACGTTTGTCCAGAACGACCGTAGACATGCGCAGCCAATCAAACAATGGTTTCGAGGCTCATCGCTGAGCAGCAACAGCCAATTAGATCACATTTCGCAAACGCAACGCTGTGCGGTAACAGTTCGGATTAACTATCAGACTAGGCCTATTTCGGGCCTTCCCGTAGTGTAGCAATGAGATTTAAAAAAATACACACACAAACATCCGTCCATTAACAGGGGTATCAAAGATAGTTGATGGCTAATCACATACATTTACGAAGGTCTGGTTTAATGCTTTGCGCTGTTCTGTTACGTTGTTTTTTTCCGCGGTTCGTAACTTACGTTAGCCGGTTTGCTGACCGCTCGACCCGCTACTAACGTAGCAAGCCGCACGGCCAAATGCACATTCGACGGGATTATACGATTTACAATATCACGTATTACGAATGAATAAGTCCGCCCTAAAATAAAGCTTAGCCGACGCATTAAATGTTAGCAGCTAGCTCCTGGTGAGTACGCGCAGCAATTATTCATCGCAATAAGCAAAAAGAACATCCAGCTAGCGGGCTCGCTAACCCATAAGGCTACCAAGCACCGCATCAGAGAGCGCCCGTGAATCGCCCGCATTTACAAAGAGACATATACAATATCTTAATAAGAACTGAATTACGGTCTTATTAACATTCCGCCCATGAGACCATCCTTTAAACTGCTTACGGCTGTCTGCAGCTGGCTGCCCCCTAACAACTGGACAGGCCCTTAAATCCAGGCCCCAGCGCATGTACGCTTCACTTAGCCCGAAACGGGACTCTGCCTCGGCCTTCATTTTCGTTACCCGTTTTTGAGATCGACTTCCAGTATCTTCCCATAACCCTTAAAGAATTTCTCCACGTCCTTTTCCCGTGCACGGTAGCTCAATCTGCCGATGTAAACTCTTGACATTTCCCCGGCCCTGGCTTCACGCAGCCCCCCTTTACACGCTATCAAAACACACGGTGCGGCCGAAGAGCGCATAGATGATAAGCGCCCTCCCCATTCAGGCGTCGTCACAGGGGGCGTGGCTTCCGCTACATCGCGCGTTTTGTTACACTCTGCGGTTACAATCAAATGTATTTATTCTGCTAGGCAGATGATATATCCCTTAAATTTGCTGTTTTGTCAGTACTGGTTGTTTACTTAAATTTTAGTATAATTTTTAGTAGTATTTGGGTATTTTTTTTAATCTCCTGGAGAAATTATGTGTGGCATAACCTGATATCTTGGCAGTGGTCTTTAATTCTGGACTGAAGGTGTGAATATCCAGCGAGTTAATCATACTGATTATGTATGTCCTCTAACCGTTATGCTATGACACTGATCTTTTGGAATTACAATTACAGAATGACAAATATCAAATAAATGCTGTCCTAAAGTCTGTACTTGCTGCTTTACAGTTATATTTTATGCTTAGTAATTTTTCTAAATATAAAATAAATCTGAACATTTAGTAGCTGCATTGTTTTAAATCCGAAGAACACAACGTTTTATTTCCTATTTTCTGTTTCTAGAATACAAGGGCGTACATTTGGGTATGGGCGGCAGAGGCATGTCCGTACCAGGGAATACCATGTGCATTTAGGGGATACTGGTGTTGAAACCACATTGCAAGTTGAAACCTTGCTTCAATATCCGACATTTTGCTTATTCAGTTATAACTAGGTAAAAAGGTAACATCTCATAAGAAAACTGGCTCATACTGGCGTAAAATGGTTCTAATGCTAATTGCAAAGTGTAGTCTTGTACAGTATTTAGGTCCAACAAATTCATAGGCCTAGTTGTATCCACATTGTTTATTGTAAAATAGCACGCCATTTGCCATTACTACATCATCCTCCTTTCATGGCATTTTTTCTCATTTAATGGAAGGTCAATTCCAGTCTTAACGGCTGTTCTTGATAATAATATCAGCTACACGAACGGCCTGGTATACCGTCTACGGTGTACCCAAACCTCGTGTTCTCTAGATCCTGGGACCGGCTCCAGCCCTCCCGCAACGTTACCAACTGTTAAAAACGCTAAAAGAGACCCGGTCATTCATTACATTTAGATACTCTGAAAACAACAATGTCCATAACAACGGCCCCGGATGTTGCAAACATCACAACTATATTAGAGGCGTTTTTAATTCCTCTCAGTCACTGGCAGTCATTTTGATATATACATATACACCCCGTGGGTTATTATGCTTGTCCTCTCTGTATGAAGTTTCCTGTTTGTGGCGGTTCCTGCCGGGTGCACAAGCACATTTTTCGTTAAGTGTATAAGATGCACTGGACCAGCGTCCCATCCTGCCCCATGTCTCATGCTACGTGTTTCCCGGGCCAGGCTGCAGACGGACCGTAAAGCGGACGAGCCGATTACGGAGAGATATGACGCATGTAGGTACATTACTGTACATCGTGTGGAGCCTGATGTAGCGATGGGGGAGGAGATGTCCGCCTGCCTTACATTTGGTTGGCTTCCCTAAAACCAGAGGAATACAAAGCCTTATGGGACGCGCAAATATTCACTTCATTGTTGATTCAATGTTTCGTGGAAGAGATCGAGTGTCGCTCGTCTTAATTTGATCGTAACTAATTCGCCAGTTCGCTTAATCGCGGAAACACTTAAAGTTTTAGCCAGAACTGCTTTCTCTAGCTGATTAAATAACTATGACTGTTAATATATTAAAGGGCACAATGGGAGGATCGAAGTGTGACTATTCACTGTTAGATTTGATATTTTCGGTCACTGGATTCTGCACTTTTTTAATCGACGTGGGAACCGATTTTTGGGTCGCCAGTGAGTTCTTTTCGCATGGAAATTTCATTTGGTTCGGGGTGTGGATCTTTTTTATGGTTTCCTCATCTGTCGTGGTCCAGACGTTTAGCTGGCTGTGGTATAAATACGACCGAAAACTGGATGGTTTCGAAGCAAAAGCATCGGAAGAAAATGTGGTTTTTGGCACTGAAAGATTTCTACGACTTTCTAGTGTTCTACACTTATTTCAACTTGGATTTCTCTTCAGGTAAGATACACCAAGAAGTTCATCTTTAAGTATTGCGCAGTACTATTTAGTTTTTTGTTACTTTTAAATATTAGAGTTCGTTACGTTAGCCTCATAGTTAGCCATCCATCCGCATAAATATTCGTCTGTTAGTTTAGCCCTTATTTTCTAGTAATTTAGGCTGATGGTCTGCGTTTCTATATGGTACTTTCACGACTGAACTTCTCAAGATGGATAAATCTTAGGTAGTTATTTGTTATTTTATTTTAAGTTCGGTAACTAACAGGAACTAAAAAAGCATATATTTTCTAAAATGTTCAGCTAGCTACAAATTCTTGATTCTTCCCGTCGAGTTCTGTTATTTTTTTCACGTTCTGTTATGATTCACATGTAAATCGTTTAACTTTTCTTCTTTTGTGTAAGAACTTCATAGAACTTATGTCAATAAGGCTGGCATTGTAGCCTAATATTTTAATACTTGAATTATTGTAACTTAAGAAAGCACGCTGGGGAAAAATTAATGTTGTGATATTTTCACTTATGCAATTGCTGGAGTACGTAATGTGGGCGTCTCCAGAAAGGAGTAGATCTATTTTAGGCATCCGGAGTTGCTTGGTGACTGTAAGAAACCTTTACTGGTCATGTGCTGAGAATGAAGTCTGTATCAGTTCTGGCGGATGTGAAGCTCAAACGAAAACATCTGTGAGAACGTGTCTGAAGTATGGCATTTGAGCTTATTGGTTATTTTTTACAGGTACATCTCTACAGTATGGCAGGGTGTTCGTTTGTGGTGTATTGAGGGGCTGAGCTCTGACTTTGTGGTCTACATGGACCACGATATCAGCATGCTGCGGCTCATTAAGACATTCTGCGAAGGCACCCCTCAGCTCACACTAATGATTTACATCCTGCTGCACAACGGCCATGTTGGGACCTTCCAGTGTAAGTAACACCCCCACCCTCCACACGGCCTTCTGCAGCAGTGTGGGGAACTTGGGGCAGGCTAACCTAACTTCCTTATTTGAGAACTTCTGTTTGCATCACAAGGCCATTTGTGATAAAAGCATGCCATTTAACCTTTGTCTTCTGTAGATATCAGTCCTGCAGTCTCCATGGTTTCCATTGCATGGATGGTGGTAAGCTACCACCGCGCCATGCGTTCATTTCTGCCTGACAAAGCCAATCAGGGATGGGGTTCCTCCGTTGTCTACTTCCTTTGGAATCTGTTGCTGATTGGTCAGCGTATATGCAGCGTGGCCCTGTTTGTCAGCGTGTTGCCCTACTGCCTCCTGTATCACTTCTTGCTGCTATGGCCACCATTGTTCCTCTGGGCCCATCTGCAAAAGACGGCTTTCATGGACAGCGCTTCTGGAGAGTGGCTGTACCGGACCATTGTGGGCTTGGTCTGGTACTTCAGCTGGTTCAATGTAGTCGAAGGGAATACGAAGGGCAGGGCTGTTATCTACCATGCCTTTATGGTCACAGATGGCGCCATCTTGTTAACCACATGGTGGTGCTACAGGGATTCAGAGAAGACGCAGCACTACGCAATATGGTTAGTCTCCATACTAGTTCTTGTTCACATATTGGGCATCTTGGTGAAGATTCTGTACTACCGCTGCTTCCATCCCACACTCTCATCGCCCCCTGCTGGTACGGATAGGGAAGACGTGTTGGATGGCAGGACCTTGCGGCAGAACCGAAGAATGGCCTGCCAGTTTAATTATTTTTATGCTACTGAACATTCATTACTGCTGACCAGGAATGTCAACAGAGCTGCCAGTCTTTGACAGAAAGCTATTTCAAACCCTGTATAACAGAAAAATTGTGCTATGGTAAAACTTATTTGGAGCACAGGAGGTAATAGTAGCATAATAATATCATTATATCACAATAACATACTATCATTATCAGAAATAACATTATAGGGGAAATGCTGCTACATGCCATTCAAGACTTTTGAAATGTGTATTTATGAAAGAATGTATATTTAAAGCATATTTGTGTCTGGAGTTGTTTTATGTAAATTGAGATTTTCATTATTTCCTAATGATGTATTTTATTAATGTATATATTTTTATATATAGTGGGATTGTGTATAGTAATAGAAAGTTGCACAAATGAAAGAATCATTTTTAGGTTAAAGAAAGCCATGATTATTTTTATTAAAGTAATTACCAGCAGCACAATGCCATTTGGTTCAAAATACATTTTTGCTCTATGTGGTTCCTAAGCACTACAGTATTTTGTCAGTATCAGGACTGATGAATTGTCTATAAAACCTGGCATATAATTTTGTTACCTGTAAAAGTAGTATCATTGATTGTTATTACTTCATTATTACTCACTTTCTCAGTGAATGGTGGGCCTAAACTACAGTTTATAGTTTTTAGATTGAGCCCCAATGTACAGTCAACCATTCCACATTGCAGGGGTTAGGGGCACAGGTCCACCATGATCTGGAAACACGACATACATTTTTTGTGAGCATGCGAGTGGCACAAAAAGGTATGAGAAATGCGAGATTCGAAGATCAGTGCGCGACATCACATGAGAGGCTGCCATGTTAAACACACTTGGTGTACTCCAAACCAGCGCTGTCCGTATATTTAATACATTTATGAGTTGCTAAACTTTTTTTGTTTGTCATCTGCTGGCCTTTGCATGTCATCTGTGGCTTTTGCAAAGCTCCCAAAAACTCCTAAAAATTTCCATTTATTTTCTTGTGCCGAAACCACAATGGGGGAAAGTCACGATGCGGAAGCTGACTTACACGTAGTCATTCCCATTTTGCACTGCACCAGCCAATCAGTGCCACCCAGGGTGTACCCCAACATTGTGCCCTGTGCCGTCTGGCATAGCATCTAGGCACGCCATTATTATGATCTGGGTTGATAAAAATAAATTGCACAATATACCACTCTGTTACAAAAAAAAAGTTATGCACCCAGAAGTAGTGGTCTGATTTGGATGTAATTTGGTACACGTGCAGACCAGTTATGGGTATGTAAATGATTCAGGTTGCAAGGAGCTGGTGCATCTAATCACCAGACACAGAGGATGCCTCGTAGACACATTATACCTCATTACCAGCAGTTGACAGAGTTTGATTGGGGTCGCATTGTGGGTTTGCATGAGGCCGAATGATCATATCGTGCAATTGCCCGGCATGTGGGGCATGCAGATGGCGTAGTTGCCCGATGCTGGAACCAATGGGTGCGTGAGGGCACCCATACACATTGTGAAGGTTCTGGCTGCCCAAGACAGACCACCCCAAGGGAGGATTGTCGTATTGTGCTCCAAGCATTACAGAACCCCATGACATCTGCACCTGCCGTCCAGACACAGATATTGGACTCTCCTAAACACCCTGTATCATCCTGCACCCTGTCTCGACAACTGGCAACAGCTGGACTACGAGTTCACCGTCCCATGCGTAAGCTGCCGTTACCACCAGCGCAGAGACGGCTGTGTTTGGAGTGGTTCCATAACCAGGAGGCATGGAGTGATGAACAAGGGGTGTTATACCATGTTCAGCAATGACTCTTGGTTCTGCATTACTATGGGTGACCATTGTGTGCACATATGGCGGCGCTGAGGGGAGAGGACCAATCTTGCGGATGTTGTGGAGAGACACGCCGGTGTTAACTCCTAGCATCACAGTGTGGGGAGCCATAGGGTAAGACTTCAGGTCGTTTCAGGTGGTGATTCGGGGGACCCTGAAGGCACAGCACTACGTCAGTGACATCCAGCATCTGCATGTCTTACTCCTCCTGAGGTGTCTTACACCAAGACAATGCCTGTCCACAAATGGCACGTGTATCTATGGACCACCTGTGTCATGTTGAGGTCCTCCTGTGGCCAGCCAGGTCCCCCAATCTTTCCCCAATCAAGGATCAGCTCGGACGTAAACTCAGACCCAGTGCCCGTCTGCAGAATATCAAGGGCCATTTACAACAGCTGTGGGCCACCTTGCCGCAGAAGAGGATACAACAACTGTACGACTCCCTTCTTCACTGTATCGGCGCATGTATCCAGGCCCGGGCTGGGGATGCCACACCCTACTGATATGGGACCAGCACTGTGTCCATACTGGCAACTCTGTTGTCCGTTTGATCTGATAATATCCATTTGATCTGAACAATCATTGCGATAGTCACACGACCTTTCACCACGTGCAGATTCATTTAATTTCCACCACTCCATCTGACTGTGTAACTTTTTTTGTCACTGAGAGTAGCTAGGTAAAAAAAGTGATCTCTGAGCTTAATAATGTTACATGAGGCATAAACACTTTATTTTCAGCGATGAATAGTGTTGCTGTACAGCTCAGTCTGCTGTCTCCTTGCAACTACTTACAGTAAACAATAGGCTGAAGCCGTGAGGAAACCCTGACAAGCACCAATTCTCTGGTTTAGTAGAAGTCATGTTACAGTTTTTTTAATTGCTGAAACGCATTTCCTAAAATCTTTCCATTTCTTAGTACACTAAGCACAAACCGTAAAATTAAAGCTCACTCACAAAAAAATCTGTCTTGCAAAGTCAAACAGTTGACCCTAAACTATTTTAGCTTTACTCAAAATTAAGCACTACTGTCAGAAAACACACAAAACCAGCCAATGTATAAACACTACTCAGTGACTGTTATACACTACATAAATAAATTGAAAACCTTCTGGGATAACATGAAAATCTTTATTTTGGATATTCATGTACTTATGAAAGCTTATTTACATAAAAAAAAACCTGCAGCAAAAACAAAATTGCACTATGTGATTTTACATTTTTATATCAGAATTAATCATTAATTCTGCCTTGGCGTCATGCCTCTGCACGGGGTCAGGCCAGAGGACTTCATCTACATCACATTCAATGTTCTCCCTTGCAAAACAACATGGAAAGTATCCTTAGGCATACCGAATCCAGCCTTGGCAAGATTCTGCTTCTACATCATCACATGCTCCATCCATTGCTTGTTTAGATTTTCCAGTGTGTAGGGGTTTCTGTCATATACATTCCATTAACATGCTGAGAAAAATCCCTCAATAGGGTTTAAAAAGGGAGAGTATGGTGGAAGGCAAACATTCATAAAATGGTGGTTATTGTTCAACCAATCGCATATTCTTGGACCACGGTGAAAGCTCACATAGTCCCAAATGATAATATCAATGCAGTGCTCTGCCTGGTCATGACCTCTCTGCTCATGTCCGAGCAAAGCAGCCCGTAGACCATCCAGGAATGTTAGTAGATGTTTAGTGTTGTATGGCCCAACAGTAACATGGCGGTGGATGACCCCATAGCTACTGGTGGCAGCACATATGGTCACATTTCTTCTTTCATGGCATGTGAACCAATTATGCTGTGACCTCATTTTCTTTTTTGCCAGAATGAATCCAGCTTCATCCATGAAGATGTATTCATGAGGCCTCTCCATTGAGTCAAGTTCAAAAATTCTTTATGCAAAGTGAAAATAGACTACACCCAATTTAGTAAATAACACAGTATGATGTACTTTGTAGATATGTGCTGCTTCACATACAGTACAGTATACACGCTAGTGCTGAGTTTACTGCAAAAGCTAAGGTAAGGTTCACTTTATTGTCATCAACAAAGTTCTGTGTACAATTACATAGTGAGATGAAACAGCATTTCTCCATTATCACTGTGCACATATAGCAGTAACAATACACAATAACTATACCACACAATGAGGCTTATCTAAAGTGCAGACTGAGCAATAGACAGCAACAATAACAATCCAGGTGCATCTAGTGTATATCTAGATGTAATACAAAAGCCTCTGTGGGATTATGGTATTGAAAGCTGAGCTGAAATCAATGAACAGCAACCTCACATGTGAGTCTCTTTTCCAGGTGTGTCAGTGATAGGTGAAGTGCAGTTGATAAGGCATCTCCAGTGGACCAATTTGAGCGGTAGGCAAACTGGTGAGGGTCCAAGGGGCTGGAGTGGCTGGCTTTGATACGGTTCATGATGAGCATCCCCAAGTCCTTCATCATAACTGAAGTGAGTGCTACAGGCCGGTAATTGTTCAGAGGTTACAGTTGACTGGAACTATAATGTTGATTTTGAAGCATGATGGGATGATTGCTTGGGAGGTGTTGAAGACATCTGGGAGAACTTCAGCCAGCTGGTTTGCACAGTCCTTCAGCACCTGGCCAGTTATGTTGTCAGACTCTGTGTTTTGTGTTCTGAAAATGCCCCTGGATATTATTGGCTTAAGTATGTTTTGATTGTTCAAGGCAGGTTAGCTCACGCCGTGCTGAGGGCTGCCTTGTCACCAGATCTGAATCAAGCATCTCTAGCTTTCAGTAGCTACCGGACATCACCGGTCATCCAGAGTTTATCGTTTGCCCTTATAATGATGGTTTTGGTGAGAGTGACATCCTCTGTGCACTTACTGATGTAGCCAGTCACAGACGTTGAGTACTCCACCAGGTTAACATATTCCTTGGCCCTCACAAAACAGTACAAGAATGCAGAGGAAGACGAGAAACCACAAAACAGTCTTAAGGAGAAAGTTCTTGGCCCTATGCAGAGCAGAGTGGCACAGGGAAGGAGCAAGGAGAGAGCCAGGTAATGGGCTGCTTTCATTGCCAACGCTTTTGGTTTCACAAGGGAGTTGCTCAATAACAGGCGCACTGGACGTCTCACATGTTCCAAGGAAGAAGTAGATCAGTTCCTCCACGCCACCCTTCATGATCCTATGAGAGAACAGGATTTGGAAAACTAGAGAGCCCTCATTGGTCAACCATCCCCAGAGGTCACCTTTGACATGAGGGAGCCAAGCCTGAAAGTGATGCAGGAGATGATGAAAACAGCTGGAGCCAGCTTAGTCCCCGGACCAAGTGAAGTTCCTTACAAAGTGTACAAACACTGTCCAGAGTTACTCCAACTTCACTGGAGGGTACTGTAAACAATCTGGCACAGGTGGTTTGCTGAGGGGGTTTGGATTCCCAAGAAGGAGAATTCCAAAGACATTGAGAAGTTTACAGCTCGCTGCTTAGTGTTGAAGGCAAGATCTTCTTCAACATCCTACCCTGCCGGCTGACAAACTTCCTGCTCAAGAACAACTATATTGACACCTCAGTGCAAAAATGTGGAACTCCGGGGATACCAGGCTGCCTTGGAACACACAGGTACAGTCACTCAGCATATCAGGGAGGCACGTGAAGGGAAGGGAGATTTGGTTGTGCTAGACCTGGCCAATGCATACGGGTCATTACCACAAGTTCGTTGAGTCCGCATTAATCCGGCATCATGTTCCCAGTAAGATCAAGGACCTTATCTTGAACTATTATAACTCTGGGTCAGTGACATTGTAAGACTGGAGGTCTTGCAGGCCCCGTCGGTCTGAGCTCTGGCAAGCCTGTAATGCTCTACCCAGTGTCCTGAAA
>JAODLC010000050.1:18448183-18468980 GCA_026781145.1 Hippopotamyrus pictus
CTATATAAGTCAATATTCTGCTAACCCAGTCGGCTTCCAGAGCTAATTATAGTGACTAAACCTCATGCGTCACTCGTTTTGAATTTGCCAGACTTAACACTAAGCATTTTGCATAACATGTTAATGACGCCAATGAACAGATTTTTCCATTTTTATGGAATGTTTAATAGTGTTGTACTCATGACAATATTATGCAAATTGCAAATCGATTCAAAAGACAAATGTAAAATATGTATGTTATACAAAATATGTAATTTGATCGATGATGTACAATTTGAGGTATTAGATTGCTTTAACAATTTTAAACTGTTTTAAATTACAGATAACAATAAAAGAACAAGCAATACGGATTAATGATAGAACACATACAGGTTTAACTGTAATGTTTCAATTGCTATAGCAGATTTAATATAAATTCCATAAATATGTTGCACAGTAGCTCTGCACACTAAATGGCAATGGCATTAAATGTAGATAACCTACCGGCAAGAACTGATACAATCCCTCTCATTTTTGAATATGTAAAGTCGTATCTTGCTTCAGTAAAAGCCATCAGATAATTTAAAGAGAAGATGACGAAACTGGCAAAGCGTTGCAGACACTCCGGAGCACGTTTAAAACTGTGGGAAAATCTGCTTACAGCGCCCACTACGTGTTGCAAAGACGCCGAACGCACCTCTTAACTCGGTACAGGACACGTGCTTCGAAGGGGCGGCACATCAACGTCACTGCTGTTACCATGGCTACCGGCGTAATAGACAGCATTATCACGGGACATAGCCATATATATAGGGTTGACCTCGTGGAGAGGCAATCATTGAGTCAATCATCGAGTGAACAAATGCAGGGAAAATATATAATTCAGTTTTTTCTTAATTTAGTTACGAACATATCCTGCATTGCTTTATGTTTTGCTTTGAAAAGTTATAATGTTCCCTCCCCAATACAACCAGGGTGGCAGCATCACCCTGAGCTGCCCAGGGTTGCTATTATAACAGGCACATGGTAGCATTGTTGACATATCTGGGAAAATCAGGCTTTAATTTAGATTCAGGACTATGTTCCACTTTGGTAGAATGCAGGGGTGGGTCACCTGAAACATTTGGCCTACATGTCGATAGGTCAGCTGAAGTAACCTTTTCACTAGGCAGTGAGCTTTATAGGCTCAAGGTCAGATTATAAAAGCAGTATTTTAATTTTACCACTGTACTTTAGTGGCCCTGGTGTGGTCACTAGCTGGTTTGTTTATAACCTGGTAGTCGTGTTGTGTTAGTGTTATTATGTCATCATTACTTGGTAAGATTCTGGGGGCACAGACTACTGAAACCTCATATGTCTCCAGCAGACTATGAGTACATTTTGATGTCAGGCAGCTGTTGGATTCATAAATTGTTTATTTAGCCCCCAGTGTCTCCAGAGCTACCACTTATATTCTGACTGTGGACGTTACTGTCCCTCAAACTTTCACATAAAAGGCAACATTACTTTTAGATTTAAATGGCACATTTGTTCTGAGTTGCTCAAATTTGCCTTGGTAGAGAAATGAGCTATAGCAGCTCCTGAGGAAGAGAAAACTGGCAGTTCATGGGTCCATGAGCAATAATTAAAAAAATAATGATAATCTCCGAATACTGGGCTGTTAAGATTTCACACAGATTAGCTTGAAGACTCAATGGGATCTAAAAATATGTATCTAATTATTCATGTATTTCTATAATCTATAATGATTTTCATGAGAATCTACTTTTAAATTATTGCTATTTAATAGCAACTTTATAGAAATGAGACAACATTAGAACCATTTTAATTCTCAAAAACCAATGTTACATGAATATGTGTATCATAAAATAAAAAGAGCAAAAAGCTTTGTCTATTGTGTTAATTGATACTCATCAAATTTGACCCATTATGGTGACACTGAACCCAGCTGGTTAAATGTTTTGAAAAAAAGCAAAAAAGAAATGTGATATAGCACATAGTAGTGGAAAATATTTATAATGGCCTAAACCACTGGTGAAGGAGGCGGGGGAGAGTGGGGGGTTGTGTGCAACTGACCCCCCGGTGTCCTAGAGTGTCCCCCCCACCGTGTCCCAGAGTGCCCTTTTGACTCCCACTCAGATGGTAAAAATAAATGATTTAGGTTGCCCCTTTATGCAGTAATTTATTAAGATGTACCCTCTAGGGCAAGAGAATTTGATAATGTGTCATAATGTGTGCCCTTCTAGCAATGTCGAGCATGAGATGGGGGTGGGGGGGGCACTGGTGGACTCAGGAGGGGGGCAACCTGTCCTTTTTGATGGCTGGAACAAGCTCTAGATGACCCTGAATAAGATGAGGTGGCCCAATGACTGAAAAAATATTGCTCAAGTGCCCTTAAGAGGGTGCCCTTCGCATGTTTAGTGCCATCTATGGTGCCCCCTTCAGGTGAGATGATGTATCCTATAGAGCAAGAGAATGTGATGAAATACAGTGGATATAAAACAGTGGACATAAAAAGTGTACACATCCCTGTTAAAGTGTTATGGTCTTGTGATAATGTAAAATAATGAGAGTACGATAAATTATTTTGAAACTTTTCCTACCTTTAATGTAACCTATAACCTGTACAATTCAATTTTGTACAATACAGTGCTGTACAATACAATGCTGTTGAATTAATTGCAAACAATTAATTACAGTCTAATTAATTGCACTAACATTAGTTAGGTGTTTTTGGGTGGGGGAGTAGGTTGTGGTTCAGCAGATTAATTGCTTGGGCCTGTGATCAGAAGGTTGCTGGTTCATGCCCAGCCTCAGCAGAATAGTCACATGTCTATAGGTCCTTGAGCCAAGCCCTTAACCCCTAACAGGACAGGAAACAGCATCAGGCTCATGCTGGCAAAGACACTTGTATCAGGCCTGGTACCACTTTACATCAGATGCTGAATAGAGGCCATTGTTTTAAAAGGCATTAGCAAAATCATTTCCTAAACTTGGGTTTGCTTTACTCATAAAAAATTATAAATTTACCCAAAAACAGTGAGGATAAAAATGACAGTTACTCTTGTTTTACATTTTACCCCTGCTGCCAGAATATTTCCTTTTTTAAATATTTTTTTACAATGTAGTTTTATGATCAGTGCGATTGCTTTTGTTGCTTAAAAAGCTTAAATAAAAAGTTCCCTTGCTTAAATAAAAAGATTTTGATACAATTTAAAGTCCCATTTTTTTCCATGAACGCATCAAATTCAGATCCGGGCCAGGTAACCTATTATATTGGTGGCTATGGGCGGAGTTTGGTCCCGATCTGGTATGGACCCATGATCTTTAACTGTTCCGGATCTGTGCCACTGTGCAAGTGGACTCCACTTCTGATCTGTTCATCCAGATCTGTTGTGCGGATCTGTTCCAGAGCCTGTGATACCTCTGGGCGGACCTGGTGCAGAGTCATTTTACTATCTAGGATGCATCTTCAGGGATAATTTCTTAAATTATTTGACAACTGAAGAGCTGGAACTTTTCAGTTAAGACTTATGGCAGGCTTCCAGGCCTGGAAGGCCAGAATTCAACACAATTTTCAGATTTCCCAGTTCAAACACACTACAGGATTTGAGTCAGTCATGGACGTGAGTTAAACATGTGCAATCATTGAAAGCCAAATACAAAAGCAACTAAGAACTGACAAACTAAAAATAACTACAACTGAAAACTAGCTAAAAGCAAGACAAATACAGAAAAAAACAAACCTATATGTCCAGTTCCTGTGAGGGCCTTTGCCCAGTGTCAATGCAGACAATGAAAGGTACAGTAATCAGCCATTTTGTGAACATTTATGGAAATACATGACATGGATCTTTCTGTAAGTGGTAAGAATGCAGGCATGCAGGTTTGGCAGATGATCTAAAGTTCTATATTACTCAAATGTGTGTTTAATATTTTAGCGGTTTAACACGGTAGACTCAGATCAGCAGTGCATGCATGACTTGAATCCACGGCTGACTCAGATCCTGTAGTGATAGCACTTACCAAACCTAATAATTAACTGATCAAGATGTGTTTGAGCAGGGAAAACTGCAAATTGTGTGGGATTCTGGCCCTACAGGACAGGAAAATGGGAATAGGAATAGATTGATGCAGTGCAGGGCTGGGCTGCCTGCGGCCCCCAAACTGCATCCCCACCCCCCCACACACATACTTTATCTGGCCCTCTAGCGGCCGCTCGCCGCACACAAATATTACTTGTATGTTTTAGAAATTAACTAACAGGCATGACCACTAGGAGGAGCTGGAAACAGTTATCAGGAGAAATGCTAAGCACTAGGGGCGAGCCGAACATTTGGTTGAATAATGATGCATGAATAATGCATTCTTTTCGAAGCCTGCCATATGATCATTATTGACGAGTATCCATGTCTGTGTCCAGCGCTTCTTTCTGTTTTCTATTATGTGTTGTATTATCCATCCATCCATTTTCCGTGACCACTCGACCCATTCTGGGCGGTGGGGGGTCCAGCGCCTGTCCTGGAGCCTATGGGCGCAAGACGGGGAACAACCCAGGATGGGGTGCCAACCCATCGTAGGGCACACTCACAGCAATAAGCAGTTTGGTAACTACAGTTAACCTGGGCGTGTTTTTAGACCGTGGGGAGGAAACTGGATTACCCAGAGGAAGCCTCACGACAATAGGGGGAGAACCTGCACACTGCACACACACAGAACCCTGGTGGCCACTTGCCACCTAGCTGGTCCGTGTTGCATTATGTGCGTTTTAAAATCTCTCGCTTAGACTTAGGCTTGGCCAGCACTACTATGGCAAAATTAGTTGCCACCCAGGCCTACTTAGGCGGCTCGTGTACTCGTCATGGATCATGTTGCACTTACTTTTTATCCCGTGTGTGTGTTTTACAGTATACAGTGGCATACAGCATTTTGCCAGTACTTTGAAACAATATGTTGATTTCTTGTTAACATACTAGCCTATGTGTGCCTATGTATTTCAGTTCTTTCATGCTAATTTAAGATGTTCTGCAGCCTAACTAGAGAAAACTGTAGGGTTTGGTTGTAAATGTGTTACATCACAAAATTATTATAATTAAAATAGGTGCATTACAATTTTATATTGCTTGCATGTACTAGGCTAATACCGGAGTTGCTAATCGAGATATAGATGGAATCCCCACACCCGACATATCAAATTCACCCTGTCATACTTGTTGATATATTTTATGGCCTAACTGCAGACTGAAGTTGCCCGTCCCTGGTCTCGTGTAACTGAGTTCAAGCCAAGCAAAGAGACAGTGCAGTGCTGGAGAGTATCATTGGTCTCAGCCAAATGATGCAACCAGGCCTCCTACAGTATCATGTATCAGTGAGAAAAAAACCCAACGGTGTTGATCCCTTAGAGAGAGGCTTTGCCAGGCCTCCCTACTGTAACCCTACAGCAGAGGGAGAATGTGCAGCTCAGCGTCTTCCTGCGGCCCGGTCCCAGTCTAGGGGCTCTAAAAAGGAAGGCGTGTGTCGGAGTCATGGCCAAACAGCAACAGCCAGACATAAAAAGTCAAGTGCTGCTAAGAACCAGTTTTTGTATTATTTACATTTTCTCCTGTCCATAAAATATGCACAAGCTCTGAATTTCAGTCATTCAAGTTACTGCAATAAATGTTACAGTGGTCAGCTTTGATTTTAGGTATCAGGCATGCGTCTGACTTTTACATCTGATGTTATAAAGTAGCCATTCCCAATAGGCAAAAAATTAGCCAATTCAACATGAACCCCCATCGGTCCCTATAGGGTGAAGCACCTAAACAGCTAATGTTCAAAAAAGTGAAATGCAATAACAGCAATGTCTTTTTCCAAATTTCTCAAAATCATTTTCCATTGTTTTGCTCAGATAAGACCGTTTGCTGATATAAAATTATAGCAATGAGAAAAGATTGTACTGTAAGCCTGACTGGCCCTGCTAACAATATAAATCCATCAGTGTGGAGTTGATGCAGATAGAACAGCTCGCTTACAGAATAAACCCGGTGACGCAAACTCAGTAGCACTGATCCACTCTCAGGAGCTGTACCAGAACATCGTACAGTAATGTCGCATTATGTAACTCGACTAAATGTAACAAGATTTAATCCGTAGCATGGTGTCACTCTTTATTTGAACTTTTGCCTGCTTCACAGAGATGCAGAAGTCACCCGAAATGGATCACAAAACCACGCTTATGCTCTTTTTTGAGAAATGCAACAATAATGATGATGACAATAATAATAATGATAATAATAATAAAAGGCTAATATTGCATTATAAATTTATAATGCAGGCTATTATTTTGATACAGTTTATCGTTATTGCATAACGTGGTGTTACAGGAATCCACTGATGCAAACCCAGCACTGTAAATCTAGCAGCACCAGGCATGAAAGGAGCTGAGCTGCCCAGCAGTGAAGAGCCCTTGTATGGTACGCTGTCAGCCCTGGGTCAGCTCGGTGTCAGACAGGACCAAGCTCAGCTCGCCCATGCCTTACTCTCAAAGCTGTCACTCATTCTCATTAACCAATGGTTGTGCCTTCACATGCTGTCTAGCTTCACATCACTGCCCCTGTGTGAAACCTCCACATCACACCCCCCCCCCCCACCAAAGAAAAATCAGACAGGGCCTCCAAGCAGAAATGTTTTCTTCAGAGCATCCAGTAACATAACAGGAGTCCATGGGACTTCCAGACCATATTTCAGAGCTTTGAAAATAATAAATAGTCCTTGATTTTTTTCTGCTGGAAAACGTTGGTGGCTAAAGCTACAAGGAGGCAGCCCTTCTCCAGCATTCAAGCAAAGAGGGCAGAATTCTGATTACGGCAGGCATATCACTTTGTGATCCTCTGAAACTCTTATGGATACATTTTTGTAATCTTGATGCAAACAGTAAAGGAATAATTGAATGTGTATAACTATTTCATGGCTTAAGGGAGTGTGCGTAATTATTTCAGGCTTAATAATAATTAATGACAGTGATTATGATGGTGATGATAGTTTATGGTAAAATAGTGGGGACAGGTGTTCCGGAGACTTTAACAGCTTTAATAACAGCATAGATGAGAAAACTTATCCTTATGTATTAATAAAATATTTTAACTGCATTCTGTAAAGCATTTATGGGCCAGCAGTGATATTTTTCATTAATTTCTGCTTGGAACCTTGTTGACCATAAACAGCTACGTCTGTGTCAACAATGTATATGTTACCACGTACCCTGATAGATCAGTTCACTGAAATTTGGATTCCAGAAATAGACAAGATTCATCAAGAGAGTAAAAAGGCACTAGAAGAGAGCAGGTCAGAGAAAGGAAGAAGAAGAAAGAAAATGCAAAAAATTGCAAATAAAACAAGGATAGGTGACCTCTGCCGATCAGAGCCTTCTGCTGAATGGAATGCATGTTGCATGACTATTGACACCTGAATCTCTATTTGGAAAAAGACTGACCTGCCAGATTTCCCTGACCTAAGGTTCTCATGAAGTAGATTTACACAAGCATGCATCAAGTTGGGAGGCCTCCTTGCCATCTATCTTTAGTTCCCTCCACAGATTCTCTGAGAGTCGGGACTCTGGCTGGGCCACCCCAAAACCTTAATATTACTGTCAGCTAACCATTTCTTTACCGCTTTTACTATGTGTTTCAGATCACTGTCATGTTGGAATGTCCAATGCTGCTTTAAGGCCAAGTTTCTCTGCAGACTCCCTGATGTTTTTTTTTAGAGAATCTTGATACAACCTTCTTTTTTATGATACCATTTACTTTGAGTAGATTTCCCGGCCCATTGGCTCAAAAACACCCCCGAAGCATTATGTTCTCACCATGCTTGACTGTGGGGATGGTGTTCTTGGTGCTGAATGCTTCTCCTTTTTTACGCCAAATGAAAGCCACATCATCGTGGCCAAGCAATTCCATTTTACTTTCATCTGACCACAAAATAAAAGACCAGAAGTCTTGTTCTTTGACCAAATATGTTTTTGCAAAGGTTAAGCGTGCTTCTGTGTGCCTTTTTTGAGAAGTAGTGTCCTCCTTGGTCTACAGTACATGCATGGAACCCAGCAGTACAGCAGAATAGATATTAGCACTTGAGATATTAGCACCAGCATGACAGATTCATCAGCAACGGAGGGCTACAAGAATGATTCCTGGTCTTAGATGAATGTCTTATGAGGAGAGGTTAGCTGAACTGAATCTGTTCAGCCTCAAGCAAAGGAGACTAAGGGGGGACATGATCCAGGTCTATAAGATTCTAACAGGTCTGGATGCCGTTCAACCAAATAGTCACTTCAATATTAGTTCAAATACATTAACTCATGGCCATAAGTGAAAATTAGCGGGAGACCATTTTAAACTGGATTTGAGAAAGCACTTCTCTACACAGCGTGTAGTGAGAGTATGAAATAAAATTGTTACTCTCCCTGGCCTAGGGGTGTCAGGGAGAGGTGTGAGTTTCCTAAACCCTGCCGGTGGCTCCGTGTCTGTAGTTGGAAACAAAGAGGCACAAAACTTTAGCTGGCGTTCAGCTTGGCTGCAGGATTTAATCTACATCTCAATTTCAATTTTCACACACAATAACATAACATGACATTAATTCCAGAGCCAACAATAGATCCGTTGTAACACCAGGTATGTTTGAATACCTGGGAAAACACAATTTCTATCATGTTACAGTCTATATCACATGTGTCAAACTCAAGGCCCGCAGGCCACATCCGGCCCGGCGTACAATTATACCCGGCCTGCAAGATCATTTTACATATCTTTTTTTTTTTTTAATTGCCTGACAATATGAAGCGCCGATAACACACAAGCTACAAATCCCATAATGCAGCACAACAGCTGCCTTACCGAACGATAGGCTACCTGTGATCATGCCCGCGTCAATTTTGTCAGATCAATCAAGCGTCTGTTGATGTATACAACCCTAATTTCAAGTCAAAGCTAGCACCTAACAATATCCACAACACAGAGGGGGTATTTTTCATACGTGGATTACTTGTTTAGCCGGGAGTAATTGTTGATGATTTGGCATGATCCTGGATCTGTTGGATTTTTGAAACTCTCGCTGTATGTCTTGTCATAGAAGCACATCCAAAACCCCAAACCTACTCAGAGCAGGTTTGTTCTATGTAAACAAGGATTAGCTCACACACTTAATCAGTGTCCATGCATGGAAATCCGTTCAGTCATGGCCTCGCCAGTCATGGATGAGCGACTAATTGCAATTGGTGAACAAATAATAAGGGACTTTCAAATTGAGAGGGTTTTGCGCGAATTTTGATCATCTGGTACCATAGTTCTTGGAACTTTTTGGATGAAAAGGGCTTTACGGTAAGCTAAAATGTCAGTTGCAAAGGGATAGTCTAGTTGAGTCACAGGTGGAGTCTTTAAACTAGCTTTGGAACAGAACTTAACTTCTAACTCGATCTTAAGTTAACTTGCCAGGCTGATCCGTCTTTATGAAATACCATCATGCCTTTATTTTCTAGTGAAATCTGAAACACAGAACTCGTATACTGTATTTCCTAGTCACAAAATGTTCTGTAATTTGGCCTTTACAATTAAATTCAAGCTTTGATTTTGTTCCCCTCCTTAGGGTCTAATTGCATATGAACATTACACACTGTACCTATGTCTGCTCTGCAGACCAGCATCTCCCCAAAGGCCATCTTCTGGCCAAAGCCCCGCCAGCACAACTGCTGGGCCAGTGGGGTGGTTAGCATACGCACAAGGATGCGTCTTGTGTGGGCAGATGGGTTGGGACCCCCAACTGTTGCCAGATACTTTACCTAAATTGAGGTATTATATATTAGTGTATTCACAAGGCGGCAGCAAACTGTAATGGAAAATGTAATAAACTTGTGATGGAACATGGCATCTGAGAAAGCCAAATGTACCATTTCCCTGAAGCAGCACTCCTATTTAAGTCTATTTTCCACCATTTCGAGATCCTGCAAGTTGCTCAGCGGACAACATATGCAGCTGGAGAGGTGCAATATCTTCAACAATGACAATGAAAACAGTTTTAAAAACCAACACATTTTTAAAACAAAACAAAATAATTAATTTAAATGTTTATTGCATACTTACGTATAATCTGTATATATTGTAGTAATTTGTTTCTCAGTCTATTCAATAATTTCACGTTATTTATTTATTTGCACATAATTAGTCCAACATACAATACAACTGAAAACTGAATCACATGGCATTTGGTTGTGATTTAAACAAAGATCAGACACACAACAAACAAAAGCATAAGCTGTAGTGCTCGCTAACAAAGATGCTGACACTTATGACAACTTAAAACAAAAAAAGGCAAAATGATATTGTAGTGAGCTGAATGAAGAACTGATGATAAATCTGTTCAGCTGCTTCACTCGGTGCCTAACCTACCAGGGTTTACTTCTAACCTCTATCATAACAAATCACTATAAATAGCTACTGTTGAACATAAAAAAGTAAAATGCTTAAAATGATTGTACTGAAACTTCCTGAACAAGGGATCAAAATAGGCAAGTACACAAACACATATAATACTTAAATACAGGATTCTAATACAAATGCAGCAATAGGGTCAGATGCCAATGTCTTGTGAATTAATTGGTTCTGGGTACAGTGGGGCCAGATCTAAAAACCATCTCAAAAGAATGAAAGTTTCATCTGTGGTGGTATCATACAAGATGTTCTCAACCAAACCAAGTTAATCATCACACAGTTGTCTCCCCTCTTACATTTTATGACAGCATTTTGAACTGTGGCCCTCTTGTATTGTGTGGCTGAAGCAAGATGTGGCGCTGTTGGTCCATTTGAGTGCTTTCCACCAAGTTTATCTGGGTGGTGAGATTATTTCTTCTGTGTGGACTACCTCTCTACAACATTTGTTATTTGCTGGAGAATGTGTTGTGACTTTCTGACCTTTCTTTTAAGGTGGCCCAAGAAGTTTTCAAAAGCAAATGCGGACACACGATCTAATGGTCCAAACCTTCTGACATCATCTGCCAGATGACACAGACAGTGAACATTGTACACCATCTCCTCAACCCCATACAACATCCTGAACTGTCCAAGGAAGTAGTTTAATAGATTATCTGCATAATCACAGTAATGGGCACACAGGGTAGGAGAAAGCATCAAATACATGCTTATAGACAATGTAAGGAAGTTCATATGAAGTGGAGTTGGGAGGACTTCTTTCAGTGCCACTGGACCAGTGTACAGAAGAAACTGCCTAAACTCGGTAGCTTTCCAGCAGTCTAATTATAATAATGATCTCGGCCTTCATGCAAACTCACAAGGTATGTACTGTGACATCCCTGTAAGTTTTTCTGAGATTGCATTGATCTTAGGGGAGCCCAGTCTGTTTTTCATGTGCCCTTTGATCCAAAATTTGAGCATCTTCTTTGTCACACCAAGGCAAACAACATGCATATAGTCTAGCACAAATTGTGTGACCATACTCAAATGTAATCTATTTAGTATTGAGTGACCTCTGTGATGATTTTCATCAAGTAGTTCTGCAAATGACTTATCTGTTTTCAGACTAGCATCTATTTCTGGACAAATTTTACCCCCCACATAAGAGCCCTCTTGAATGCAACGATCACATCCACTATAGCCTCCATGCCCTTTTGTTTGTTTTATAAATGTCCATGCTGGAGCATCCCAAATGAAGCAATCAAGGGACAACTGAAACATCCTCTCAGCTCCACTGAATCATTGTTCCAGAGTGAAAACCTCCTCAACAAAGTCATGCAGGTATTGATTGGGATCATGTGGTTTGCCGTTTCCACAAAAAACACCTATCATAAATGGATCCCTTTCAAAAGGGAATTTACCCAAAATTGCCCAAAGTTGCTTTGGAGACCTTTTGAATAATGGCAGCCCATCTATATGCACCTGCAACATGACTTTGTCAGTTTGTGATAGCAGTACTTCTTTGTTCTGGAGTAAATGTTCCAATATGCCAAAATGGACATACTCCCCACCATCACCTGTTCTCACCTCATGTGAATGTGATGCTTCCATTAAAGTTCTTGATCATTCTGGAAGTGTGATATTTATTTTAAGAAGGCTATCGGCCGCGTTTTGTGTCACTCCGGACTCCATCACCCACTGACACAGTTCATTGGGCAAGTCATCAAAGTTACAATTGTCATGATTGTCACTGAAAAAAATCTTCCCCACTAAAACTGAATCTGTTATCACGATTGTCAATATTAATGTCATTGCTGATGTTATTGTTGTTGCTGTCTTCAATTACTGAGATGGTATCACAAGTCATGTCCACATCACTCATTTCTTCATAATTTGCTCCAAGGGATTCACTGGGACGAGCCAAGCTGGGGTCAAGGTCGCTTTTTTTTTGGAGTTTGGAGCTCATGAACAATATTCTGGACAAGCCTCCATTTGGTGACTGAACTCACACCACACCACGCTACAGGAATTGAGGCAAAAAACTAGAAAACATACTGCTAATTTTTGCAGAACCTCAAAATCCAAAAGACACAAGACAAAAATATGTTGGACAGTTGCTGCAAATACTGAGGTGATTTTAGAATAGGTTTGAAATGGCTAAACTAGCACACTTTGACAGAGAAAATATTATAAAAAGATGAAAGACACATTCACAAGGAATATTTTAAAATATGGAGTAAGACTGAGTAATACTTACTCTTCAGCCAATGGAGGACAACCGAATACACCAAAAGAATTATCTGGAGAAAAATACCATATTTTACACACAGACACACAAACATATATAATAGCCATTATATTTGGGGGGGCGCACCCCTTTGAAGGTCAAGTTAATTTTATTTTCTATATAGCGCCAGATCACAACAGAAGTAATTTAAGGTTACCTTTCCTATAGAACATATCTATACATTGTCCTTTTATTAAACAAACTAAATAGCCTTATGTTATTTATCTTATTTACACAACGGCTTGTCATTTTTGTCTCTACACGGTCGCGCGTTTACAATTCTCCTCTGCTCTCCGTATCGCGCGTGGCGGAGTTGAGCACACTCCCACCAGCGGATAGAGAGCGCGCGTCAGAAAATATGTAGTGTCAACCACCTGAAAACGTTTTTAAACGCTTACAGGGTGTTGAAGATGCACACTTTGTGGATAATTGTAATAAAAAGAAATGTTCTGATGTTTAATTCAGTTGTTATATTGACTGCGCTGTCATTAAAAGAAACATGAACACCATGAATCCTGTCGGTGTCCGTCTGCCCCCCCCCTCCCTGTATGTAGATATTATACGTATGACCAACACATCAAAAATAAAAAGATAATGTGAAAGAAATTCATAACGATTTACTGGTGAAACGAACTGCTTGTGCGGAGATGATTAAGTTTCGTTTAATTTTAGAAAGCGTCTTTCCTAAAAATTTACAGGAACATATATACTTCAGGTAGCCTAAATCATTACCTCTGCGCATCAATATATAGATGTGCGTATATAAAGAAACGCTTAATATTATATCTTACCTTGTATTTAAGTATAACCCTTGTATTTAAGTATAACTGTGGGCTTGCCCACAGAAAACCCATATGGGTGCCCTAAAGGGCAAAACTGCTGCGGGCCCCACGTGGACTAACCCGCATGGGCCCCACATGGTATTAGAGTGGGTTTACTGACAGCTTACCAGTTATTCAACTGCATACATTCATATAAACCTACAAAAATACAGTGACATAAACCAAAACAGTCAGTACATCAGCCCTTTAACGGGTCTGACGCTATTCACTAGCAACAGGTCTGTTAGCTTTGCATTAACATGTATGGCTAAGCATCTATTTTTCATCCCATTACGGTAAAACTACTTAACTCTGAGCTTTACACGTTATTTGCACAGCTTCACAACACTTTTTTGTCTCACTCAGGAATATTTGCATCTCTCTTGGAGGTATTTTAACCCACCTCTAGTTGGGAAAAAAGAGGCATAAAGCTTTAGCTGGGGTTCAGCTAGGCTGCACGATTGGCCTCTATGGTGTTTTAGGGTTCCTCCCTAGCGGTAAGCGCCATCTAGTGACCTGTTTAAGTACTGTCCTGTTAAGCGCAGTGTTGAGTGTTCACTTTACAGCGCCAAACAAAATGAGTTTTACACTTATAACAATATCTAACACTAGGAAAATAAAAAATATTGGGGTGTCTTATTTTAACTCTTGTAATACCTTTATAAACTGTATCACTATTAACATTATACATATAATTTTAACCTTTTAATATAGCATTCCTGTTAGTGTAATGCAAGCAAAACCTTGGGTCCCTTTAAGCCAGAGCTAGATAAGATTTTATCAACTCTGAGCTATTAGTTGAGTTCTACCCAAACAAGCTTGATGGGTCAAATGGCCTCCTCTCATTTGTAAATTTCTTAAATTCTTATGTAGAAATAATTTCTAATAATTTGATTTAGGATTATGAGGACATACTTCTTCCTTTGAACCTATTTTTCACTAATTTTTCAGTCATTTTGATTCGCCTAAAGTGCACTTAAACCTCACACTTACAGTCGATAGAGGAATATGCCTAAAGGCTCATTTATACTCAATGTTAAATACATACACAGGTAGGAACAGAGCCTTCTGTCCATTTTCTGCGTTTATTTTGTCCGCATTTGTGCATGTTTTCTGGAAGCTTAGGGATATAGACGAGACAGAGCAGTACCACCAGAAATCATGGGGTCAGTGTTGCCAGTAGTTCAAGCAAACGTTTATTCCATCCATCCCTGGGTTCCTTTAAATCAGAGCTAGATAAGATTTTAACAACTCTGAGCTATTAGTTAAGTTCTCCCCAAGCGAGCTTGATGGGCTGAATGGCCTCCTCTTGTTAAATTTCTTATGTATGTTCTTATCCATTTTCTGAAACGGCTTGTCCTATTCAGGGTCATGGGGGCTCAGAGCATATTCTGGAGGGTATGGGCGCAAGACTGGGAAAAACCCAGGATGGGGGGGCAACCCATCACAGGGCACACTCACACAGCATTCACACCAATGGGCAATTTGGTAACTCCAATTAAGCTCAGCATATTTTTAGACTGTGGGTGGGGGGGGGGGGAATGCAGTACCTGGAGGAAACCCCACGATGACACGAGAAGAACCTGCAAAGTCCACACATTGAGCCATGGCAGAGACCCAAAGCCTGGTCCCACACCACTAACCACTGCTCCACCTTGCCACCCTACAAACATTTATGAAGATAATTATATTATGCACATAATATATTATAGCAAGCACACAAGGCATTATATCATGTGCTCTACCTGATCAGGGTATTGAGCACCTTACTTCAGTCTTGGAATGTTACCAAGACATTCTTTTTACATTCTCGTTACACTACGATAAATTTTGTGTCCTATTCAATATTAAGTTTTCCCAACTGTAATATCTTTTAACAAAAGCAAGCCAGACAGATTTTAACTACATTAATGATGTTCAGGTCCCAGACGTACAGTGATGCACACTGATCCTTTTTGTGATTCATGCCCTTTCACTAGTAGTGTTTAATCTTGTTAACTGCCACAAAAACCTTTTTTCCACTGTAACAAGATACTGGTTCAGCATTTTGAGTGAATGTCTTGTACACTCCTTGCATCTCCAGATTTCTTTATGGGTAAATTAACTGTCGTGCGTCCCGAGTGTCCATTCATAGCACACTGGGTGTCTTAACTGTTCTATTGATTCTAAAATATGGAACAGTGCACAAAATTAAGCAGTCATTTATTGCACCAATAAATAATAATGGTAGATCTTTCAGAGCAGGGTTGATGACCATTGCTTTGCAGTTTGGCTAATTTCTTAGTATCCTTGTTTAATATAATTTTTTTTTTCTTTACAATTTCTCAGCACCTTTCAAAATAGGTTTTTGAAAAGTGTGTTTAAACTTGATTTTAACAAAAAATAGAATAACATTCTAAGTGGCCTCAGATTATTGATACTGAATTTGTGCTAAATAAAGCATTTGTAGCACTTTGTTTTTTTAGGTGAAA
This sequence comes from Hippopotamyrus pictus, assembly GCA_026781145.1. Classification (NCBI taxonomy): domain Eukaryota; kingdom Metazoa; phylum Chordata; class Actinopteri; order Osteoglossiformes; family Mormyridae; genus Hippopotamyrus; species Hippopotamyrus pictus. Next base: position 18,464,184 of record JAODLC010000050.1, read on the forward strand.
TATTAAATGTCAAGGCAGACTACCTTAAAGGTGGTTGAGAGGCTTCAGGCTATAGCATACTAAATGAGACTTGTAGAGTCTGAGATGAAGCTCCAGGGTTTTCTTCAATTTTTCTGAGCATTGCACAGTCTGACCTTAGGGTGAAGCTACTGAGCAGTCCACTCCTGGAAAGATTGGCAGCTGTCTTGAATGTTTTCCTCTTGTAATCTTTCTCACTGTAGAATGATGGATTTCAAATTCAAATACATTTATTTCATTGATGTAATGCTTTTGTCCAAAGCATGTTATAACAGAGGGAAAGATTACAATTGATGTATGCACACTGGAGTTTGAACCTACACAGCTAATGTAATTTGTTCTGGAAAGTAACGATTGCCTCTCACAGGAACTTCCACACGCAGTCAGCAGTCCTTCCTCCAACAGCCATGGCAGTAGTACAATCTCTGCTGGGGGCTAAAGGACAAAGCAGACAGGGTCAGTCTGCCCACTGCATATGGGTGCACAGTGGGATTGATAATGCCATAGCTGTGAGTCTAAGCCTCGTTCTCCTTACCCCATTCCTGGTGATGTTCCTGGACAGACTGCTGTGCTGTACCAGGCACGTGTAGCTCTGAATGGTCACACATCCCTGATTTCCTCCAGATATTGTGAGTGTCTTCAGCTTCAAAGTGCCATCTCCATTGGGCAGAACCTCACCACTGGTCACTCCCTCTTCTAGGGGCAGTCAGCAATCTTTCTGCCACTCCACTTGCACCTCCCAGGGGTAGAATCCATTCACAGGACAAGTAACTTTTAATCTGAGTGTTTTCACTCATATAAGAAGGCCTTTGGTTCTGTTCATAGAAAGAAAAAATGTAGTGTAACTCTCATTTTGGTGAAATAGAATGCATAGAATTTACAGGAACTTCATAAGGTTTTCAGACCCCCCACTTTTTCCAAACGTTTTTGTTTTATAGGGTTATTTTAAAATAAATAATTTGGGAAATAAATTAATCAGGAATTATAAAATATCTTATTCTATTAAAAATGGATTGAACTCATTGAAATTAAATAGATTAGCCCATAACAATCAGAGGCGATCCTAGGGTCTTTTGGGGCCCCGAGCAAAAATTCACTGGGGGCCCCCCTCTAACCAGTTTTTGTCACCATTTTAATAAATAATCTGACATTAACAAAAAATTGTGAACAGTAAACCTTTTTTATTTCACAAGTTACCATTTTCAACAAGTTAATGGACTTTAAAATATGAAACCATTTTAAAGTTTCTAATCTAGTGGCTTGGGGGCCCCAAGCAGCTGTCTGCCCTGCCTGCTGACAAGATGCACCTCTGATAACAATAAAGTGAAAACAGTTTTTTAAAAGATTTTTTAATTTTTAATAAATGAAAACTTACTAAAAACGTGTTCAGTTTGCACTGCATGTAGCTAATTAGGTGTGGACTGTAAGTTGCTATTAGCTGTAGGTATCTTAACTAAAGCATCTTTGTGGTACTTGCGGTATGATGTAATTGCAATCACACTGTCATACTGTTGTATAATCAAGATAAGAGGTTTATTCGTCACGTCAATATAGCGAACTAATTAATACTCAAAACTGAACGTGAGGCTCATGGAAATTTCTGACTTTTCTCTTTATTCAACGATATGTTGTAGAGAAGCCATTCAGTGAACCGTCAATTCAGTGATTAAAAAACCGTAAATGCCCTTTATATGTAACATATTTTCTAATTATTTAATCTTTCTTTGATTTTTTTTCCTCCATTTATTTTTAACCAACCCCCAATATCTCGTACGTTAAATCTGATTTACTACCGTCATCGATTACGTTACGTTTAAGGCGTTTTGTTGTTCAATGAACAGCTCCATTCGTATGCACTAGCTGGCATATGACGACTGAATTGCGTAGCATACCCAACAAAGCGCATGCGCCTAAAAAGGTTTAAAGCGTCGTGAATGTATGACGTCGTTCTCAGTCGGCCGACGGATGAGGTTGGGCTGTATGCCTTGTGTGTTAGTAGTAATGTTGGTGTCAAGAAAATCTGGAGTTAATAAGTGGTATATACACACTTCGATTCCAACGTAACGTTCGTGACTTTTCAACGGTAAGAGCGCGTTATTACCTTATGTTTTGTATAGTTCGCGTTCATAAAGGAAATAAAAAAAAAGCCGTGCTTTACCTTTATAGTAATTATTGGTTATACTTAAAGTTATTAATTGCACTCAATCATAAGGAACTTTATAACTGTATGAATAAGATGTAACCAACAAGCCCTAATGCTGGTTATTGTTTGTCACGTGTTTATCGCAGGCCCGTAGCCGTAGATGAATTCCGAGGCGGTCCTGGCCACTTTCGGGGATTTTACTACGTGCCTGGTATGAACTTATATTTGCAAGCCTGTACATTATTATGACGGGTGAAGTTCTCTACATTAAGTATAGCTTTTTATTGTAACAATGTGGAACATTTGTTAACAAACCTGCGCTCCACTTTTTCCAGATGCGTGTTGTAATGGCCGCCTACGAGGACGATAGAGGATCTCTATCTATGCTCTGTTCTCGTGAGTTTAATTTCTCTAATGTATTATCCGTTCATTTTGCACATAGCGCAGGTTTATCCAGCGAGGCAGAACCAACAGTGGCCCTGTCCTTTCCTGTACTGCCTGCTAGATTAACGTGGGGTGGTTTGAGGCCTAGCCGTGCTCTATCCATGGCAAGGTTATAGAGACCTCAGACAATTCTAAGTCAACCAAAACCTCTGAATTGACTTAACCATTTATTGGCTATATGAGGTTGGAAATTGTATGATATTTAAAACTTGTGGAATGTGCATTGCTTTTCAGGTGAAATACCTGTGACAGATGAAGTGTCTCCTGCAGTTGTATGATCAAAGCCAGGAGAAACACCCCAGAGCAGCATTGTCCCTAAACTGTTGGTGGACTGTCAGAGCACCGCTGCTTAGCAGACCATACAGGTACAGTAGTCTGCTGTAAGACAGTGCAGGTCTATCCAGCAAGGCAGAACCAACAGTGGCCCTGTCCTTTCCTGTAGAGCCTGCTAGAATCACATGAGGTGGTTTGAGGCCCTGCCTTGCTCCCTCCTTGGCAAGGTTATAGAGACCTCAGACACTCGTTACTTTGTGGCCATACTGCAAGCGTGACACAGTGAACAAGGTGGTGTCATTTCAGATATGTAACTCGCTGTAAATTGTTCTTGCTGACATCTTTGATTTTGCTTTGTCTGGACATTGAGGTGTGCAGCCACTTCAAGTGAAAGTATTGACTGATCTTTTTCAATCATTGCAGACATGTTGTAAGGAACTTCGAGACGCATCGCCCTGAGATTTAAGCGCTGGTGCCAAGCGACGGCAAAGAGGTGGATGAGTTGGTTACGGGTAGTGATGTCTAAATGAAGCTTTCGGAAGTTATGAGGCTTCCTTTCCAAATGTCGGAGAAGGGTTGATTACTCGAAGTATTGCTGCATGGTGCACAGTAGCGGAACCTGGTGGTCAAAAGGAAGCATCTGTTAACTTGTGGGTGCTGCGTTTGATATCAATCATTCAGCTTGTCTTACAAAACAGTTTCTTATAAATAAAGGCCATTAGAAACACTAAATGTGGTGTCTGAGCTTTTAATTTTACATGAATTAGTTGCATCTCAATGAAGCTATTTTACTTTATACATTTTGCCATCAGTCTCATGCATTTCGGTGGCATATTAGGGCCATTGTAGATTATTTGTGGAGGGGTTGAGCCGATGGATTATGCCAGCTGTTTGACCCAGCTTTAACTGTTACACGTCTTACAAGGGGTATCGTCTTTATTCACAGGGAAGAGTCAGATGATCAAATGGTTTTTGTATTTGTGTCCTTGTTCTGTATTTTCATAATTCAGCAGGCATAAGCAATGAGTTTTGCATTGTCTAAATCAGGAGCAGGCCGTTTACCTTGGTAAATCAGCACTGCAGTGTCACATCCATTGCATGTAAAAAATAAAATCATATAAATGCATTTTTTTTTTATTGCCCACCACCCTCTTTTATTTTACATTAAATTACATGGCAGAGTGTGGCTGCTCCGAACTCACCCGTCCTAGTACCGTGAAAAAGGAGAAAAAAAAAAAAAGGGGGATACAGAAACAACAATCTTAACAACGGACATTATCACCATGGGGAGAGGGAGAAAACAAAGGTATACAGAAATAACACTAATGTAGGTGGGATGGAGAAAATTAAGTGTAGGGGAATACAGGATACAAACAACCATAGAACTTTTTCAAAACTTGAGTAATGAGTAATTTACAAACAGCAAAACTTATAACAATAATTAATGTTACAAATAGGTATTAAATGTATTACATACATGTAGCATACACACATAATCCTACCCATATACATGTATATTTAAATTCCTATATCTATAGCATACAACAGAGCCAAAAAATTAATAATATTGATCGCTCGACCATTCTAACCTATCTTGTATGTGCAAGTGTAGGTGTGAACTGATTTGTCATTGGATGTGCTGGCATTTGATGCCGTCAGGGAAAGCAACAACACCCCCGCGCCCCCCCAGGCCCAAGGTGAAGGCAGGGGAAACCAGGCAACCGAGGCAGCCCGCGAGGGACTAAGGGGGCGCCCAACCCCAGTACAGGGAGGCCCGCAGAGGGGGGACGGGCGGTGAGCCCCCCAGCCCAGCCCACAACTCCCCCACCGAGGAAAGCGGGTCCAGGGCCAATGGGCCCCACCAACCGGGACCACCCCCCCCCCCCTTGACACTGCAGGATGATCTAAGGGGGGCCCCT
>JAODLC010000050.1:18495766-18514403 GCA_026781145.1 Hippopotamyrus pictus
AGAACAATCAGGTAAAAACACGGGGTAACGAGGTGGGCGTGGCACACATGGGGATCGTACGGAGCAGGGCGTGACATTCATACTGTAAATATTGCCCAGAATGCATTTTTTTTCTACAATATTATACGTTTTACTGATAAACAGTATGTCACTGTAACAATTTCGCTGTATTTTACAGCATTTTGTTACAGTGTATGTCACGTGAAGCAGTTCATAGTTATTATGTACGTGGATTATTTAACCAGGACTACAGTATTGCAGTCTAAATCCATCTGATACAATGTGCTGAGAAACGTTAAATCGTGGAGCCCGGCTGTAAGAATTGTACATTATGTCCTAAAGTGGTTTACATTTTGTTTCATTTCTCATTTCTCCCGGGAGCTGGCGCGATAGAGGCCATTTCAGGACACCGACGCTGAATGTCTGTTAATCCCGCCTAATGAAGCAACTGTCACATCCACCGCGGAACTCTTCAGCGTAGTTATGGAGAATAAGACAGGACAAGTCAATTAAATTTGCAATTATCCGGCATTACATAGGCTATTTATAATTATATATCTGTTATTATGTTGTGCATATTTTCATCGCGCAGCAGCACGAAATATGCATAGGCATCGACATTATGCAAATTATCATTTAAATCATTTGGGTTTCGCAATTAAGTCGACAAATGTTGCTTATATTGCAAATTGACTGGTCCAGTGAAAATTGATACTTTTTGGTATTAAAGGCGGATAATTAATGTAGGTAAATAATTAATAGGTACGTGTTTAATTAAGAAGTGGAGAGAAATAACCAAATTTGGAAAAACTTAGACGAGAATCCCTAGTTTAATAGCCCCTGTAACAGATGGTAGGGTGCGGCTTCATTCCGTTTACTGCAGAGTACATGCGCGTATTAATTTGATGGGCACACGTATAGGAATTTAACAGCGCCTGGGACTGTACTGCGTTCCCTTATACGGTCCTGTCGAAATGATTTATATGGGTACTTCCGAGAGAAAACGTGCCCTGCGTTCGTCAAGCGATCACTGCCACAAGCTGGGCGTATTTGTAATGCGCCTGACGGCGCTTGCGGGCGGAGCCAGGCGAGCCTGAGAGTACCAGTCTCCGCGCCGCAGCCGCATTTCCGATCCCAGCGTCTGAGCATCACTAGCTGCGCTTGGTAGGAAAATACGGGCGAAAGGGAGCGCCGAGCTGATTTCTGCCAGCGTATAGGGAAAGTCAGGCGCTCGATAATTCAGGGAGACGTTACTCCACTCAAGACGGAGAAATGGTTATTTATGAAAATCATATAGATATTTGATTGAATCATTTTTAATATTTTTGTGACAGCAGCGCAGTATATTTAGTCTCAAAATGGCCGAGATAACCAACATTAGGCCGGCTTATGGTAAGTATGCGCATCTTTTAACACGAAATTTATTATCGGGAATAATGTCTTTTACTGGTCATTACGGTCTATGTCAAATTTAGGCAGATATATGTTAACGAAGTATTGTTACACATACCCATTCCGAATTTCTACGTATTGTTCTACATGGACACCATACAGCGTGTTTGATCAATTTCGAAGTAGTTTCACATGTTTTGAAATAATGTGCGACTAAGATTTATTGGGAATTTAACTCTTGGTTGAAATCATGTATTCCAAATGGGTAATATTAATTTAAAATCCCGGCATGGAATACCCAGGGACATTATGTACTGCCCCTGCCCTACAATGGTTTATGGGATGTGGCTGTTTGCGAGAAGGACAATCTTGTCAGCTTCATCGGATCCTTACAATGTGTATAAAAATGATCACATACAGCTTTTTGACATATGGGCGTTTTGCCGATTGTTTATCATGCGGTCTTGTGTGTCACGATGTCTCTTCTTCGTCATTTGCCCGAATAAATGTAATGATGAAATTATGCGTAGGTAATTAAAAAAATAATTATACGAATGCACTTAACCGCGTTTTAGTTGTTGACGGAATACATGCGAATGTTTCGTGATCGCCAGTATCATAGATGGAGAGAAGGACGGCCTGGGCGTATATTTTAGTCATTGGCTGATTTCTTTTTTCATGGCGTTGGCAGAGCTTCTGGGCTGGGTGGAGGTTGGGGAGGGGGCGGTTGCGATGACGTTATGTCTATTACAAGGGCCAGGCATCGCCTGTCCCCGTTTATCCATTGTTTTTGCTTAACAACCTGGGCTAAAGCAGACTGCCTGCTCCGTGTGCATCAGCCAAGCTAATCACAGTTATGGTCACGGGGAGGATTAATTGGTGCATGAGTAACAAATTCTAAATGCATTTTAAAAATATATGTATTAATTTGCTTTTAATGATTGTTGTTAATGTAGGATATATACTTAGGGCCTTGTTTACACCTCAGTAGTGTGACATGAATTAGGGCTGGGTGTGTTCACTGCTGTAACATCTGCAGAGCTCAGATTTGATATATAAAATATAAAGGAATGCAGATTTCATACAGGTGAGATCAGGGTGTGCCTTTCAACAATAAAGGCCTTGCAGTTTGTGCAAATACAGTTACTTCCAGTAAACTACCCCCTCTCTCACTGTCTATGAATGGTCTTAGAAGCCTCCGGCCAGCAGGAGGCATTGTGGTTAATAACATTGAGGGCCTGCTTTTGTACCCTTTAGCTAGGTACTTAACCTGAACTGTTCTAGTGAAATATCCAGTGGGTGAAAATTGCCGGCGTCTTTGGATAAAAGCACAATCTTGACATGAAAAGTAACATTTCACATCATCACTTATCTAATTCAGTGCCCTAATCCAGTTTCATCATGCTTGTTTCACCAAACATATTACATTATGAATTTCAAATAATGTGCCCAATGATGTGTGTTACATTTCCATTTGTACACAGCAATGCTGAAGTATATGAGATACAGATTTACCGCTAGGTCAGTAATCCTTCACTCAGTTTCACATTTGACAGCATGACCATTTGAGAGTATAAATCTCGTGGTTTGTGCACATTGTGAAGAGGTCAGATATTGACATGGTTCAAGCTGTAGCTCACAAAAGTGACACGAGGAGTAGAGAAATGACCTGGAGAAGTAACCTAGTCCTGTGTCCTTTATGTTGCGAAAGTGGGATTATTGATGATACTCCACAAACAGGTGAAGTTGACTTGACTTTGACATCAAACTGAGTTTATAGCTGGCAGCACAATGACTGCCACCACACAAAATGAATCTTTTGTTTAGTGTTAATATGGAAAGAGGTTCTTTGAGTGCCAAACTTTTTGCCCTAGCAAGTTTGCCAGTTAGCTCTGAGAAAAGCCTTTTCTAATAAAATTTAATGGGATCTATGTAGCACAGCTAAAACAGCTTCCCTACCCTCTTAATAAATTAATTCAATATTTTGTGTACAGTTATTGAGCTTGTTTAATATAATATGCACTTTTAATACAAAAATGAGGCTGCAGAAGTATGGACACACAGAGCACTGGCGGGATCTTCCATCAACACGTAATGGGGGAAAATATCTTGACTGCTGAACCTCCCATTACTGTGTTTGATGCAGGTATCTATCCCTGCCCACAGGTTTGACGTTCTGTGAGCTCTGTCCATTACTGTGTTTGATGCAGGTATCTATCCCTGCCCACAGGTTTGACGTTCTGTGAGCTCTCTCCCTGCAGGGGGCGCTGGTCCATGATTTGTGTGCCAGTGGGGTAACGAAACACCATCATATGCAGTCTAGCTATTTTACTGGCCATGGAAGAACCTCTTCTTAGCAGAGTCAACTATAGTATGACCATAAATTTAATGGGTTGTTAATAGCTTTAGTGCCTATAGCAGTGTATTCTGGGAGTGCAGGGCAATGTTCCCATGACCTAAGAGTGCAGAACAGAAGACTGACTCTTATTTTTAAGGTCATAGCTGGCTTCTGAACCAGGGGGAGACTTTTGTGCTAGGGGACCGGAGGGATACTGCATGCTTCTCTGAGCCATTGGCATGGGGCATCTCCTGTGCCACCTGCCACTCTACCAGAGCCTCTTAATCCACCGTCTTGGCATAGGCTGGGTTTCTGACTGGGCTGGGATTGTCGTGACAGACGCTGAAACAGAAAGCACACACGCACACAGCAAAGACATTTACAAATAGAGAGAGGCACATGCCCAAACTGACAATGAAACAGAACAACAGACATGTTTGTTCACATATCATTTCGGGGACCAAGCAGTGACTGTCAGTGTACCATTCCTAATTTCATCCCAGATGTAACAGCAAATGTGATGTATATGCATTGGTGAAGAGACACTGTATCTTTTTTTCCAGGGATTACCGTTCTTAAGATTTTTAGGGAAATATGTATACATCAACTTCCGGGATAGGCTCCGGCCCCCCGCGACCCAGTAGGATAAGCGGCTTGGAAAATGGATGGATGGATGGATGTATACATCAACTTCCGGGATAGGCTCCGGCCCCCCGCGACCCAGTAGGATACGCGGGTTGGAAAATGGATGGATGGATGGGATGTATACATCATCAGCCGTAGGTCAAGCATAGCTGCTTCTGCTGATTGGGGGATTTGTGCTTCTCATTTAGATCTCACATCTGGGGTGAACATGACTGAGGATCACGGTGAAAAAAACATGTGACACGTGACCGATATATAGTAGATACCACTTAATGTATCATTTTTGCTTGACATTTGCATATCAATTCAGTTATCATATTGTTACTGTACTGGCGTTGTGGCTGTTCTGATTGCTTTATCTGTGAGCATTTAGAAATATTATAATAGAATATTTATTAAATCATGGCCTTCAGTGTCACTAGTACTATATGATACAATATTGGAATAAATTTTAATTAGGCAATGAACAGGTATGATTGCAGGACCTTTTCTGGTGGCCCGGTTGTGGGGTTTGGATGATCTGGGTTCCTGGGAATAGAGATTCAGAAGCTGTGCCCACTTAGGCAGATGGAGGTTGTTCCTTTTTCCTGGGGGTTGGAGGTGGCTGCAAACCCCCTCCCCCACCCCACGTCAGGGATGTCACCGTGCAGTTTCGGCAGCTGGCTCCAGCCACCTTCCTGAGTCTGACATCAGCTCCCAGCGGGACTCGAGGGCAGGTTCTTTGGTGAGGAGATCCCCTTCTGAGGGACTGGGCAGGAAGAATTGGGCCAGCAGAACCACCAATACAATGCTGCAGGTTTTTTTGTCTAGTAAAAATCATGTTGAGGAACCCTGGTTTAAGATGAAGTCCCAGTGTTTAGAGCTTATCACATGACCTGAGCCCCCCCAGGTCTTCTCCAGGCTTTAGCATTGTTCCTCCATGCCCCCCCTCACTGCCCAACCCCCTAGTGCCTTCACAATCCCCTTGTTTCCTCTCTTCCACTCATTTCTTCTCACTTCATGTGTATCTAACAATTCTGCTTCTTTAGTACACGTGTGATTCTTCGTCACCACTGTCACCTTTTTTGCTCTGGGAACAAAAATATCTTAAACTGGAATTATGGAGTGTCCATTTGCCTTTGTTTGCCTCTCCACAGCTAATTTGGCTACTCAGAGTGTGTTCAATGCCTTGGATGCCTGGGCCTTTAGGTGTCAGCTTTGTGTACTTCTCTTCCATCTTATCTGCTGACCCTTAGACAGAGCACAGGGACTTCTGCTGTCGATTAAGTTCTACGAAGTGCTATATATAGATGAAGCTAGACTTCTGTGTGTCTTTGTTTTGTTTTATTCTTGAGATTTTACCTTGTGTGGAAGAGAAACCCCAATCCCCTTGTGAAGTATGGAGGCTTTGCGAGTTTGCAAGAACTTTTTGAGGAAATACAATTACATTTCTTTCACATTCGAAGTACTTTATTGTTCCGTAAGGGGAAGTGTTTGTGTTACAGTAGCAATTTACGCAAGTGACACACAGACACGAGGTAGGTAAGTAAATCAAAATATTCTCTCAAACAAAAATAAAATAAATTAAAATTTAGGAAATTAACTGTACTTAATCTGTATTGTATTCACATTACCGGCTTTCAGCGTCATATTGGAATTGTGCAGCAGTTCTAGGAGGAGTCGTACTAGATGGTTTCAAGAGTGACCTTCTGTAAAGATCCTTATGGCAGCATAACTGAAGGAGTCTCTGATTGAAAGCACTCTGTTGTCTGGCCAGTATGTTGTGTACGGGGGTGTTAATTCAAATCAAATTATCCATAATGTTGAGCAACATTTATCTCTCCACAACCAACTGTAGGGGATCCAGAGTAGTCCCCAGCACAGAACCAGCCTTCTTCATCAGTTTCTTCAGCTTCGTAGAGTCGCCAGGTCTGAAAATAGCACTTTCCACGACAGACTGATAGAAGATATACAAGGTGCTGCACACATTAAGGACCCTACACTTCCTCAAGAAGTAGAGTCTGCTCTGTCCCTTCCTGTAGCCAATTTCAGTGTTGCATTTCCAGTCCACTCTGTTGTCCTGGTGAACATCCAGGTATCTGTGGCCCTCCACCGGCTCCATCTCTTCTCCCAGGAAGGAAATCGTGTTCAGCTTAGTCCTGGTTCTCATAAAACCCACAACCATCTGCTTCATCTTGGTCATATTTAAGAATAGCTGGTTGTTCCCACACCATGCCGCAAAGCGATCCCTAGTTTTTATTAGGCTTATTCATTTTATTAATCTCTTAAGCTGTTTTCATAAAACCTACAGATGGTCCAGTGCTTGGTACCAAAAAAGTGAAGAGCAGTATTGATTACCCAAGCTGCCAATGTTAACGGGGAATAGTCCACGGTTCTGCAAACTGTCCCATTACTGCTGTATTACTTTTGGTCTGCTGTAAGAACTTCCCCTCGCTGTCACCTCTACCTGGTGTCCAGGCTCTCCATTGATCCATACTGTCACCAGCAACAGCTTTCAGTTCTCTCACATTCAGAGACTGCTGAGCCCAGGTCTCTCTGTGTCAATTTCCGTCCACTAGTTTCCTCACATTGTCAGTGTTCTCTGCAGCCTTTGTGCTTCTCCACTGTGGCGAGCCTGCTTGGTATGCGGGTCACCGAGTCTTACGGCTCTCGGTTCTCCCAGAGGAGGGACAGACCTCCCAACTTTCCCTCTCTGGGCCTTAGAGATCAACAGCACAGTCTGATAGGATGATGTTTTATAATTTCATATTCCACTCGTTGATGATTGTGGATGATGCGCCACAGAAACGAACACGCCGTTTTTACTGAGGATATTTATGATGCCAGGGTGCCCAGACGCCTTTGTCTCGACACATTTCTGGCTGCAAAAACTGAATTAATTAAATTGTTAATTATGGGGCCTTTTGCATCTCCATTCCAAGTCATGAAGGAGGTGTTGAAGCCATCAGAGACATAGTTAGTAGTGTATTTGGTCAGGAATTCTACGGCCCGTCAACTGACATTTTTTACGAGATACACAGATGGTTCAAGACTCTGATTACCTGATGATCTCCTGGGATCTTAAGTTGAGTGTCATGTGGTTTTGTGAGACAGCCAGTAATCAGAGCTTTTTCACCACACTACCACACCACCCAACATGCCCTTCACAGAGCTAATTGGGGGGGACACTTTATTCTCTCGCATGTCCATCAGCAGGATGCTCTCTCGCCTATTCACAGCTCTCCCTTGGCACCAACCTTACATCCTTTTTGGCCTCTTTGGGCTTTTCAGGGAACCCAGCTCTCAAACCCCTTCCAGGATTCCTCCACCAATTGGGAGGTCAGAATTAAGCACCTCTGCATTGAGGGACAGGTTGGCATGTATGGGAATGTGCTGAGCTGGGTGTGGTGCTCACCTGTGTCTCCTGAATCCTCCCTGGGATCTCCAGAACCCTCTGGAGGTCCCCAACATCAAGACAACCATATTGTTGCACTAGCAATAGGCCACAAAGGGAAGAGAAATGATCCCTGGCTTTGTTCATCAGCTAGTGGGAGGGGCACCTTCAAGTTTTATTGCACACACTTGTGGATGGTAATTAAAATGGCAGGATCCCAGTGTAAAGCAAACGGCAGACCGCATTATTGCTTAGAGCCTTGGGGTGGCGGGGGCGGGTTGTGATCCCCGGCAGATGCATTCTAGCAGGTCGTTCCAGGGGCTGCGCGCCCAGTGAGCTCTTTCTACACGCGTGAAGCCCTGAGCCCTGAGCTCTCCTCCATGGGTCCTTTCCTTTCATAACCCCCCCCCATAAGAGCAGTATTAGGATCATTCCTCACTTCCTGCTCTGGCCTTGATCCACCTCCTCTCTGTTCTTTATTCGCTCCAGTCCGTGGTCATTAGGAAATCCACTCTTTCCCCTTGTATTACTTCATCTCTCTCTTCCTTTGTTCCTCTGCTTTTCTTTCCCCTTTGCTTCATCTTTTCCCCATCTCCTTCTCTTCTACTCTCTGGCCCTTTCCCCTCAATCTCTCTCTCCTCCCAAGTCATCCTTCTCTTTCCCATTGCCTCTCAGTCACTCTCTTAATTCCCCTCTTCCTCTGTCTCTTTCTACTTTCTTCCCTCTCCCATTCCTTCCCCATGCTCTCCCCCCCTCCCCCAACTGCACAGTCCATCCCCATTTAGCTATGCTGACACATACAGAAGCTGAAGTCCTGTCACACTGAGCTGCCAGTACACGGCCCTTTGCAGCGCAGTCCCAGAACAACACCGCCAATGGCCCCCTCTCCCCGTTCCTCCCTTTCTTCCATTTCTCTCATCTTCAGCAAAATCCAGAAAAGTCAGTCAAACTGGGTCACGCTGCTTGCTGTGAAATATCGCCAGTAGATCGCTGCCATCAGTGGTTTATAGCCATAAAAAGTCTCTAATCCCAGAAGAACTCGCTGGGGTTCGCTTGTCAGAATCCAGCAACAATTTCTTTGCTTGTGATTGCAAGTGTCCGGCTGCACCTTGTGTAGAACTGTACCACTGCATTAGCTTGAGGTGAATGAGCTGGTAAAGACGGTGACACTGTAACAGAAAGAGACTGGTGGGACATATAGATTAACTCTATAAAAGACTGGAGCCATAAATTCCACTAAGCTGGAAACCCCTTGATTTGAAAATGATCCCTCTGGAAGTCTTGAAGTTCATTCTTTGTTTTAATGAAGGCCATTTCATCAAGTTAAATTTCATCATATTTTACCTAGGCAATGAACACAAGTTGGTGTCTACTCTTCTTTTGTAGAGGAACCTCATAACTCCTAATTGCAGGGGGGGGGGGGGTATTATCTGCTCCTGATGATGTACAGTATGTGTAACCTGTCAAACATAATTCAGCGCAATATTGAGCTATTTTGCACACAGAGCCTGATTCTGCTTGCTGTGTTAAATCAGGTTTATAGTAGCTCTCTTGTATTTTAAGATGCTCCTCTCTCTCGCCTACTTCTGCAGATGTGTCCCCAGTGCTGGCAGGCTTCCTGGGAGCGGGGGTCCTGGTGGTGTCCGTGACGGTGGCTGTCTTCCTGTGGACGTGCTGCCAGCGTCGCTACAGGCAGCTGACGGGCGCCTACAAGCTGGGCGGTGAAGCCGGCGACCCGCCGTACCGCTTCATACACATGCTGAAGGGTGTCAGCATTTACCCCGAGACGCTCAGCAGCAGCAAGAAGATCGTGCGGGTGGCACGGCGGCCCGGGTCACACGGGCGGGGCCCCTGGGACGGGGGGCGGGCCGGGCCGGCACTGTTGGTAGATGCAGCGGAGAACGGACTGCTCAGAGGGGCAGAGCGCGAATCCGCCGTTCCGCCTGAGGGTGGCAGCCCAGGATCCAGTGACACCAGTGGGTGCAGCAGCAACACCAGCAAGGCGGCCTCCCCGTTCAGCCCGGCAGAAGACCGCCCCCTGGGAACACTCAGCCTGGCTGTGGACTATAACTTCCCCAAGAAGGCCCTGGTGGTGACCATCGTGGGGGCACAAGGCCTGCCGGCGGTGGACGAGCAGTCGGGCAGCTCAGACCCTTACGTCAAGATGACCATCCTGCCCGAGAAGAAGCACCGCGTCAAGACCCGTGTGATGCGCAAGACCCTGGAGCCTGCCTTTGACGAGACGTTCACCTTCTACGGCGTGCCCTACAGCAGCCTGCCCGAACTGGTGCTGCACTTCCTGGTGCTCAGCTTCGATCGCTTCTCCCGCGACGACGTCATCGGCGAGGCGGTGGTGCCGCTGGCCGGCGTAGACCCCAGCACCGGACGGATCCTGATCACGCAGCAGATCTGCAAGAGGAACATACAGGTGTGTGATGCCGTGTGACTTTCTGCACGCATGCGCGACTTAATGTGTGTGAGTGCGGGACAGAGGGAAAAAGCCCACATATTCAGTTGGATAAATATCTTATGATGTCATACTTACCCTGTTTAACCTTATTTACCATGTTTGCCTGTATTCTCGTCCATCATTGTGAGCAATCTTCAATTTAAACACAAAAGGGGATTGATTCTCCATAGGAGGGGGTCTTGTGATGTGGTGTGTCACTCTCTGATGTCATGCACGTGACATCATACTGAGGTATCCTAGCAGCATCAGATTAAAATGTAGTGCTTTGAAACATAAAAGAGTATCAGTGATGAAAGGAAACAAGCGGGCTCAGGGTGAAGCACGAGATTGCTGTCTTTGATGTGCGTGCGCTGTCTGCCTGGATGGTTGTAGAGGACAAATTATGCATTCTGCATAATTTAACACGACGAAAATGGGAGGCCATATTGGGAACAGCTATCACTGTTAATGTTCAGGATTTGATGCCAGCAGCCAGTGACAGTCCCAGAAATAATAACGGCAACGACAATAATAAAAATGATAATAATAATAATAAGAAGAATAGTTGTTGTTGCTGTAATTCAAAAGCTTAGCATTTGTGTCGATTCTCGGCCCATTTCAACTGTACATGCAGGTAGACAAAAGTAGAGAGAACTGAAGACGATCAATAGAAGCTGACCTTGTAAACTGAGGACCCGCACATTGGTACGGATAGTGGACCCGAGAGCCGTTTTAGCCCTAAGGCTGTAATTCTGTGTTTTCGGGGGATGTTTACCTGTTTACTGTCTCTGCTGCCACAGGAGTGCAGGCATTACCACATTCACAGACATCAGCTTCATCCACACTGGCTGTATCTAATGGCATATTTGTGTATTTTTATATTTATATGCACTATGGATTACGTTTTGCTGGTACTGGAATCCTATTAGTTACTGGGACCGGAGAGCATGCTGGAAAGAGAGAGAGATGGAGAGAGAAAAAGAAAGAGGGGTCTTGGGAGATGTAAAACACAGGCCTATAAAAAGGTGACCGTCTACAGAAATGGGCGCAGTCCCGACCTCCATTAAAATTTTATTAGGAGTAGAGAGAGAGAGGCTTTCATTATTCAGACCAGAGTTTTTTTTAAACAGGCCATCAGAATTATGACAGTGATCTATACATCTATTTAATGTCTGAAAAATCCATTAGTTTCCATTAAATGGAATATGTCTTGCAACATATAATGTTATTATCTGTAAATTAATATACATAATGTAATAAAGCAAACGCCTAACACTCCTAGTATGTCAGGATCTAATGAGATTCAATTTATTTCCATTTGTTTTTTTTCTCAAATTAGTGTGTAAAGTATCATATACTTTGTTGCTAAACCAATTAACAGACAGAGAGTTAATGTAAAAAGAGGACAGTTTGAAATGAAAAAGGTTTTTAAGTTAAAAAACAAATGACCTTTATATATTATTCCTTCCATCTGTGACGCGTGACATGAATGTCCATACTTAGGAGTTGTTTTGGTATCTTCTCATATAATATTCTTTCTCCAGTATTTGATAATATATGAAATGTACAAGGGCATTATTTTTGGCTAGGAATCAGAGTATCTTCTGATTGCTGAAAAGTGTTAATGTCTAGCTATTTCTGATGGAGAAAACTGCAGAGATAAACCGTTTGTTTGCACAGGCAAACGAACGCAGGGCCTCTGCAGCATATCACCCTGGGAGACCGTCTCAGGAAGCCCAGGCCTCCCACTCAGACCTTCTCCAAAGCTCACCCTGGCCTTCTAGTTGCTATGGAGACTCTCAACAGCAGCTCTGCAATCTGCAGAAAGAGAAAGCATGAGCGGGAAAAGGAGGAGGGCAGGGAGTCTGCTGAGCTGAGAAGGATGGAGAGTGCAGGCTAATGCGAGTGGAAAATCACAGCAGTCCTGCACCTGTGTGTGTTAATCTGTGAGAGCATGCCCATATTGGTGAGCTTTGTGAGTTGTGATGACATACGCGTCTCTGTCATTGTGTGTGTGTGTGTGTGTGAGAGAGAATTAGGTTTATATTACATTGTGGGGACCATATGTCCCCCACAATGTGATAAAAACCTGATAATTTGACGTTGTGGAGACCATTTTTCAGGTCCCCACAAAATCTGTGAATGCAATCAAAGAAAATAAAAATGCTAAAAGTCTCGTATTTTATTTGGTTACTTATGGTTAAGGTTAGCGCTGGGTAGGGGTTAAGGTCGTCATGTCGGGATTAGAGTTTTCTCCATAGAAATGAATGGAGAGTCCCCACAAAGATATTATTACAAACCTGTGTGTGTGTGTGTGTGTGTGTGTGTGAGGGAATGTAATGGCATACATATGCTCTACCTTGCAGTGTGTGAGCCGTGGGGAGCTTTTGGTGTCTCTGTCCTACCAACCTGTCACTCACCGGCTAAGTGTTGCAGTGATGAAAGCCAAGCACCTGCCCAAGATGGACATCACCGGCCTGTCTGGCAGTGAGTACCTGCCAGAGACCCCATGCTAATGAATCTCACCATTCAGCTGTGGCACTTTGAGCAGTTTTCTAGAAGGTTATAGGATGTTTTATGGAGGCAAACAGAAGAGAATGTATTAAGGTTACTCCCTGACATTATGTTACCAGGTGGTCATAGTTAAGTAGCTGTCAGACCTTAACTAGTATTCAGTTCCAGTTTAGAGCATGTTTCTTTTTCAGGTTACGCAGTAGATAGTTGGAACGATAAAATGCTTATCTCTCTATGACTCCTCCTCTCATCGAGTCCTTGTCCTTTTTCCATTTTCACCGTCCTAGACCCATACGCGAAGGTCAATGTGTTTTACGGCCGAAAGCGCATCGCCAAAAAGAAGACACACGTCAAGAAGTGCACGCTCAACCCCGTCTTCAATGAGTCCTTCGTCTTCGACGTGCCCCCCGAGCTGCTGCACGACGTCTCCGTGGAGTTCCTGGTCTTGGACTTTGACCGCACCACCAAAAACGAGGTGGTGGGCCGGCTGGTACTGGGCGCCCACAGCTCTGGTTCCTCTGCTGCTTCCCAGTGGCAGGAAGTCATCGAGAACCCCCGCAAGCAGGTCACCAAGTGGCAGACCCTGAGTGAGCACTAGCCCCCCCCCCCCCACGCCCAGTGCTCAGTAGCTGAGAGGGGTAGGGGGCACAGAGCTCCCAAGTCATATTTCTCCCCTCTGGGGGCTTTGTACAGTGAACTCTCCGTGTCATTGATGATCATTACGATAATGGGGGAAAAAATTAAACTCCAAACAGACTTTTGGTAATTACGATCAGAGCTTCATCAGTCATGCTGAGTGAACGACAGACTGAACAGGAGTCGAAACAGCCTTGTAAATCAGTTCGGTTGTACTGTATGGTACTATATGGAGGGAGACCCAGGGCAAGATGGAGACCTATTACCTAAAAAATATGGGGGGGGGAGGGGGGGCCGTCAGTTGTTGAGAATTTGATTCTCCTTTCTCTGTTGCGTATTGGGAAGTGTATAGAGTCCATTCAGTTTATTGCATGCCCAAACAATGACAAGCTAAATGACAAAATAAAAGAAAATAAAAAACTGAAGCAGTTAGGCACATATTATTGGACCTTGGAATGTATAATTACGCAATCCCCTGTTTTTGGCCCCACCTTGGTGGAAAGGGCAGCATCTTTGAAGGCTTGCGGTGTGGCGCACAGTATGGAGACGGTGGGGGCCCAGTTCTGTTCTCTGAAAATGTAGGTGAACTCCATTCGTAAACTCCAGTAGATGTATGGTCATTCCATGTTGAGACTTCCCCATGCATTTCCGCCATGACACATGATTCACACACGAAAAACATAAAACATGAAAAAGCTATATAAACAAACCATAGGAAAACTCTCTACATAATAGACAGCTTTGAATTATGGCAATAGTTTTATAAGTCTTATACATTTTCTTCTTAAGCATGACTATGGCTTGGATATGATGTGGAAGCACCACTGGTAGATCTATAGAACATGTGTGATATGTCCAAAGTTCACAGTGGCACAGAAAGACCTGAAAGATGGACAACCGATTAAACCTAGAAGAGACACTCAGCAGGATGAAGGGGCAATTATGTCCTTGAATAATTTGCTTATACCCCAGTCTCATCTTTTACAGATATCGTCATTTTTGTATTTTATGCAGTTTCATATGAGCTGAAGCTCGTGAAAAAATTATTTTCTTTTTTTGCGCGATGTTTTTACAGTTGCATTTACAAATGTCCCGTTTCTTCACATTAAACTTCTCAAGCTTCGTTTGGAGAACGGCAGTCTCCAGGTCCCCATCTGAAGGTCGCCCTCTCCTTGCAGAGGAGATCATGTGACAGTGGACTGTGACATGTCTCACACTGAGCATTTGCCTTGACGGGCATTGTGAAGCTTAATGCTAAAAGCATTAGCATAATTGGCAACTGAAAATGCTTCTGCTATAGCATTGCCCAGTCACCTTAATGCCTGGTCTTATATTTTTCATTCCTTCTTTGGAGAACAGTGCACCCCCCCCCCCCCCCCCATTCCCCCAACCTCATACATAACACCATCGTCCAGTGACGGCATCTTAACGAAGCCCACGGCTCAGACCAGGGTCCCCTCTGTTTTCCTCTGATCCCTCCTATGAAGGCTTCTTTAGTGTGCCGTCTGCTGTCGCTCGTTATCTGTCGTTCGTTAGCGTTCACTGCTGTCGCATCACAGCGGAGGAATCCCAGTACCAGAGTTGCCTTGGAAAGTTGGGAACGATGAGGTGGTCTCTTCTTGGGCTGAGCGAGTCTCTCCTCCCTTCACTTAGTGTCAGTTTGAGCCGCTCACCTGTAAGTGTCCTTACAGAAAAAAACAATGTGTTAAAATATTAAGTACAAAACATATTCCATTTTGATATATGCCAAAATATTCAGGATATGCTAAAAATCTGTGCATACATTGTAAAATGTATTCCACAGTTTCTAATATTGCAAAATGCACGTTATTATGTATTAAATACTAAGGCAGGACGATAGATTTTGTAATATATGTTGCTTATTTTTACCATATATTAACATGTATACATTATGGTCACTCCCAGACTTCTTGTGAACTGGGTCATTGGTGGCATTCCTGCTTTGGAGTATCATTTCAGCATGTTAAAATTCCCTGCCCAGAGTGTGATACCAACATCACCGGTGCCCTGGTGGCCGTTACTCGATGACACACACGCATAATTCTGGGGTTGTCATATCAGAGGCGTAAACTGTTGTGCCAGGGGCCTGCTGTCTGAAATTACGCTGTGGTTGTGCTTCAAAGGTGCATTGTTTGGACGTAGAGCCCAGGCTATCGTAGGACAGAGCCCCTAGGGCACGGATGAACCTCCACGTGGACCAGTCTCATATATAATACAGGGCTGGTATATAATACACTGCCCTCCCCCTCGTTCTAGGGGACAGAAGTGTAGATTTTGTGCGGCCCAGACGTTGAAGGTTCAGGTTCAGAAAGTAGAAGATTCCGGGCCAAGATTTTGTTTCAACCGACCAGTTGAGTATAAATAGTCACATTCACGGAGAACTCAGAGTACTCACAGTACTCAACTGGTTATATGAAACAATATCTTGGTTTCGATTTGTACTTTCTGGGCATGGACTTTCCCCCTCTGGTGCTGCCCTTCATTTCCAGGTATGTTTTTGTTTTCGATGCTTCTGCAGGTGCTTCACTATCTGGTGCATCATTATTGGCTTCTCTTATTGCTCCTGTGGGGAAAGGGGGAAACTGTACATAGTGAAATTTTTTTTCCATAATTCTTTTTTTCTATAATTCCACATGTGTGTATGAACTTGCTGATCTGCCGGTTTACTTATTCTCGCATCAGAAAATGGAACTTAACATAGTGGCGGGAGCCTTATCTCCGTTCAGAGTTAAAGTTTTCTGGGGACGGTCATGGGAAGGGGAGATGGGGCCAGGGAAAGGACGGAATTCAGGTGCCGGCAGTAAATTCTAAAATAGCATCTAAAAAGTGTAGAATGGGCAAATATCAGATGTTTAATTTGGAGGATCTGTCGCTTCCATCTTGTAAATACCACTTTCTGAGGCTGGTATGACACACAGATTGCAAAAGTTTGTTTCGATTCAGCTGAGCACCATGAAAAAACCACAGCTTTCCTCTGGGTAGTGTTCACTGCTGCCACGATCTGGGTTTTACAGTCAGAAACTTGTGTAGCCAGTCATTTGTGCCTTTAAATTGCAGATAAAATAATCCAGATTAGCACCTGGACTGGGGTCTCAAAGAAGCACCTGCCCCTGCTTCAAACAGGGCTGCTTTTCTCATTTTTCCAGTCATTATTTCCATTTACTTGAACCACAGAAAGGGAAAATTAAGCAGCATCCTCATATTTCTGCCACAGGATTAGCAGTGACTGCAGGCAGGTTCATTTTCAAAGTGCTGTGAGTAAAGGGGCATGCAGGGAGCATGACGACACCAGGCCGGGTATCAGACTCCACACAGTGACTCATGAGTGACACGGCAGGGACGGGATGCAAGGGAATAGAAAGGGTGTGAAGGTGCCAGCGATTAACATGGCTGCCTGGGGGTGGGGGGGTGCAAGCATAAGGAGAGCGGGGGTGTGTCACGAGGATTCTCCCATGCGGGCCAGTCAGTTTTATTCTGTCTTGCTCCTTCATCTGCTCGCCTGTTCCCTCCTTTCCTTCGTCTTCTCCACTCATTCTATTCATCCCCCAAATTTTTTTGTGTCTCCTTTTTGTACTATTATACATCATCCATCTTTCCCAGCCGACTGTGGGGAGGGCGTCCTTTTATGGAAGGTGCGTGTGCGTGTGCCCTCTGGCTGCAGGTGACAGCTGGTGCAGTTTTGCGGGGGGGGTATTGGCAATGAGGATACACTTGTGTTGGACAGATGGACAGGGGAAGCAGAAGTGGGGATTTTCAGCATGCGAGTTAAGTGGTGCTCTAATTTAGATCAGTGGGGGGGGAGCTCTTACACAACATATTCACTATAAGTCACACCTTATTATACACAATTAGGACGCCCATTCAAAGTGATGCGTCCCATATGATAAAAAAAAAATCACAGTACATGTTGTATATTAGAAAACGCTAACATAGAAGTCACATTAAATCCCATACAGATCATGGTAAAAGCATACATAATGTTAAGCAGTGAGTTTGACGGTGATGGTTCTCTTCCATGTGGGATAGTTGTCTTCCTGTGTAGATGTATGCTCACACCAGATGTCACGCCGAAGAGGCTACGTTTGCACTCAGAGTGTGCCGGGGGCTGCTGTCGCGATTCATCCTGTTTGCTCCAGCCACGAAACAGTCAGGATGTGTGCATGAGGCCTGAAACCATGCAGTTCCAACTTATGTGTGGTTCACTATGAGCTTCTCTTCTCTACCCCCCGAATGTCTTTCTGACCAGTGCAGAGAGCACACTATTGACAGGGTGGGGGGTGTGATGTTCAGTGTGGCCCCTCCCCTTACGCTTTGCTGCTTCGCCCCTTATATTTGCTGCAGTTTGGCAGTGGACTGTTTTGATAGTGACCTGTTGGCAGAAAGACCTCCCCTGCACGCAGACTTCCCCTGCGGTGGCACCGGACTTCGTAAATGTATTTTTTTGGGTGCCTCGCCCTGATTGCTATCCCAGCACCCCCCCAACCTATGCCAACTTGCCCACCCCCTTCAATGTTTGGTCTCTTGTATTGAGTTGGGGTAAAATACAGAAAAAAAGAAAAGCATTAATTGTAATAACCACAATGACATCGAAATGCCATTAATGGTTTAAGGTAAATGACTTTTTATGTGGGGAAATGCAAATAAAACAGTAACATTGAACTGTGTTTAAAACTACATAATGCCATAAGTCTATGCTAAATATATCACACTGATGCTAACTTGTATGTTGAATTTAACACACAATGAACGTGCAAATAAAAACTGATACACCACTTCTGTGGAACTTATTGACTGTTGACCCACTGCCCTCTGCCAGATCTCATTTCCCCTCCAGCACACCCACAGTGCTCCAATTCCGGCCAGCCTTGGTTTTGCGGCTGCCAGCATTTTTGAACGTTTGTGATGATACATAATTCCACAGTCAGATGGAGTGACAAATATGTTGGATGCCGAGGCACCCGGAAGACAGTTTGGCCTGTGGGAGGACAACTTTATTTATTGACATACATATTAGAGAGCTTCACGGGGATGATAACTATCCCCATTCCCATATATCCTCATGAACATCTGAAATGAAATGAAAATTGTCCCCATCCCATCTCCGCATGTACCAAAACCATCCCCACTGAGTTCCTGCATGCACCAAAACCATCCCCACTGAGTTCCTGCATGCACCAAAACCATCCCCACTAAGTTCCTGCATGCACCAAAACCATCCCCACTGAGTTCCTGCATGCACCAAAACCATCCCCACTAAGTTCCTGCATGC
>JAODLC010000050.1:18514503-18524882 GCA_026781145.1 Hippopotamyrus pictus
ACCAAAATCATCCCCACTAAGTTTCTGCATGCACCAAAACCATCCCCGCCCAGTCCCCACATGTACCAAAACCATCCCCACCCAGTCCCCACATATACTAAAACCATCCCCGCCCAGTCCCCACATGTACCAAAACCATCCCCGCCCAGTCCCCACATGTACCAAAACATCCCCGCCCAGTCCCCACATGTACCAAAACCATCCCTGCCCAGTCCCCACATGTACCAAAACCATCCCCGCCCAGTCCCCACGTACCAAAACCATCCCCGCCCAGTCCCCACATGTACCAAAACCATCCCCGTGTATGGCAAAACAGTCCCCACCCTGTACACTCAAAGTCTCAACTCACTGGGTAGCACCCATGTCTCACAGCCATATAACGAGACAGAGAGCACCAGGACTCCAAAAACTTGGACCTTCATACTCTTACAAAGATATCAGGAGCGCCACACACCCATTTCCAGCAACCTCATGACCCCCTATGCTCTTCCAATCCATCTACCGACTTCAATTTAGTGTTCAATTTAGTGCAGTGTTACCATATATTTTATTTCTATCCCTGTGGGAATACAGTAAAGATCATCTCTATTTTTGCTGTTACCTCTGGAATATAATTTTTTTTCCCTCATTCCTGTAGATTACTGTGGATATCTGTGGTATTACCGCTTTCCCCATTCCTGCAGATTACTGCGGATATCTGTGGTATTACCGCTTTCCCCATTCCTGTAGATTACTGCGGATATCTGTGGTATTACCGCTTTCCCCATTCCTGCAGATTACTGCGGGTATCTGTGCTATTACCGCTTTCCCCATTCCTGTAGATTACTGCGGATATCTGTGGTATTACCCCTTTCCCCATTCCTTCAGATTACTGCGGATATCTGTGGTATTACCCCTTTCCCCATTCCTGCAGATTACTGCGGGTATCTGTGGTATTACCGCTTTCACCATTCTTGTGCAGCTCTCTGATGCATGTAATTGGGAAAGTCATAACAAAACTATGAATTTATTCAAATGTCATGCAATCAATGGCACCTGTATTCCTTTTGGATTTAGGGTTGAAGGGCACCCAAGAGTTATGCAAGTTTGATAATAAAGAGCTCAGTGATACAAATATATGGTAAATCCAATATGCACAGTGTAATATAAGCTAAATGTTTACATTCATGTACCCTGCAGGACAAGTGACATCTATCAAAGTAGTTTCTGCATTGTAATGCTGCACAGCCATTTGAATATCTAGTGCAAGCATAAGAATGGCGTTAAAACCATAAGCAGGGTATTTTCTGTAAGCATACATCTAATGGGATTCCAAACTGAAAAATGGCTTTGAATACTCACACGCGGGTGAATACATTTACACTCACAGAGAACATTTAAATGTCACCGGCCAAATTTTAGTACAACGCTGTTGAGAGCAGAAGGCTACAAGAAAGTAATATGGTAATTATGCAAATGAGCAGGTAAAGCCCTAGAGAGGTGTTTATGTGAAGTCAGTGAGGAAACGCATAACAACAGATTTTGCATTCAAGTGATGCATGGCTAATAGAAAACCAGAACAGGTTGCCTGTCCTATAATTAGACTCATGATTGAGAAAAATACTCCTAATTTATACAACATATCAAAATAACTGTTTCTTATTCCAAAGTAAGATAAGCTTTTTAGGAGGATCAGTCCACTTTAAAATTGAATTTAGAGATTTTTCTAATGTTTTTTGTTGGCCATCATTGATTAATAAATTGTTTCCGAAGTGGTATATTAAATAGCAGATGAATTGGTTAGGTTGGATTAGTATAACGCCATGCATTGAACAGACACCCAGCCCAAGGGGTCTTTGCTGCTGAATATTTGTCATTTTGACCACGTTTCTTGAGCCTGATCACAGCCAGGCTGCTTCCTGTTGCTGCACGTCATCAGGACATCACCAAATGTCAACATCTGTGCCTCAGCAGGCCTTGGTTTCATAACCATTACCTGGTGTCGGGATTTGATTGCGTAATGGCTTAATAAATCCTGCCCATATGATGAGTCGTCACGCTGCTAGCCTTCTTCTGGTCTCGTGCTAGTCATCTCACTTCATATGGCGACCTTTGCTTCAGCGCCGCTGATGTGTGCTAGTCATCTCCCTTCATATGATGTGTGCTAGTCATCTCCCTTCATATGATGTGTGCTAGTCATCTCCCTTCATATGATGTGTGCTAGTCATCTCCCTTCATATGATGTGTGCCCTCAACCTGCTATACGATCAAATGGCCAAAGGCTGCACCTCAGAAGGTGTCACTGTGTTGCATGTTGTACACTGTTACCCTGCACCCCTGGAGCCCTTTGTCGTGAGTGTATGGCTTCAAAGGGGCCCATCAAATGCTAAAGGACAAATGCTAATTCATGCAAATGTCAGCTCGTGTTATAGTATTCATGGCTCTCTCATCTGATTCCCTGCTTGCCTCGCACGCCGATCGTAACAATATGCTTATGTTTTCCTCATAGATTTATACTCAATGCCACATAATGACAAGTTGAAAACAAAATTTTGGAAATTTTGGCAAATTTAATTTATTTATTTTAAAAACTGAAACATAACAGTTAATAATTGTTAGAGGATTTGCCTGAACAGCTCAGAGACAGAATTGTGTGGAGCCAAAGATTGAGGGAAAGCTACAAAGATTTTGCAGCATTGAACGTTCCCAAGATCACAGTGGTCTGCATAATTTTCAAACAATACAAGTTTTGAACAAACAAGATCCTTTTTAGAGTTGACTGACTGGTCAAACTGAGCAGTCCAAGGAGTAGAGCATTGGAAATAGATGACCAAGATCCCAATGATCACACTGGCTAAGCTCCAGAGATATTGTGTGAACATGGGAGAAACTTCCAGAAGGGCAATCATCACTGCAACACTCCACCAAGTGTTCAGTAAAAACCTCCATAAAATACACATGAAAGCCAGTGGTGGGTACTGCTAACCAAAAAGTTAGCTTCGATAACTGTTAATCCACTAACTCAAAATGTTTAATTTGATAACACAGAACCAATAAACCAATAAAAATTTAGTGTAAGACAACGATAACTACTAATGGCTAATTATATGAATTATTTATTATATGAATTTAGCTTTGGTTTGATTTTTGCCTCTGAAACCCTTAAAAACGTAAAGAACTAAAATTTTAACCCATTTAACACAGTTCCATCTGTTACACTAGAGTGATTATCTTAGGATATTTATGACTTACCCAGTTGAGATATATATAGTCTTTTAAGCCTCACTGTTCTGGCTTTGATGCTGCAGAACCTCCGACCAGACAGCAGTGCATCAAAGAGGTGGTGAGAGGGCTGTGATGGGTCCCTGATGATCCAAGGAATTTGTATCCGAGTATTTTGACATGACAATATCAAAGTAAATTAACAATCAATCAAACAAATCAGTCAGAGGGAATGTCATTCACCATTATCTTTTTGTTAATCTACATGGGACCACAGGGTCTCATTATTATCATGACTTTTGTCCTCATCTGCACAGTTAATTGTGACAAATGTGTCATGTTGTGTTAATCACTCCTGCTACTGCTGTGCTGTGATGCTCACGTTGTTCTGGACAACAGAGTCTGTGGTGATTGTGAATGAGGTGATAGTGCAGCAAATATAGAAACATGACTTTTGTAGCTCATGGGATAAGATATTCCAGAGAGCATTTGCTATATTTCCATGCTGTTCAGACCCATTGAATCTCTGGACAGTTACATGTCATTATATTTATCATAATCGCTATATATATACTATCCTGATGATTAATTTTTCAACACAGTAGTGTAACACAACATGAAGATTTGTGCATGTGATGAGTTGGAAAATCTGCACAGGTGGATGGCAAACTACGCACAGGACACCGGAACAGGCGTGAGGAATTATTTTAATTTGCAGTATAGAGCCACAGAAATAATCAGAGTGGGTGTGAAGAAACAAACAAAACAGGAAGGGGGGGAAAGGTAAACGAATATGGGCAGGATGACGGTGAAGTCGGCAAGTAACAACAGAGAACGCAGATGCAAGTGGGGGTTAGCATCGGTTTGTGAGCGATCAGAGGAGGAGAGTGACACATACATAATGAGTGTATTATATGAGAAACAGGTGGTTTGAATCAACACAATGCTCATCACTCTCGGGACGGCTAAGCCCCTCCCCTATCTTACATATAATGCCTTTGTTTGATAAGTCAAACCATTTGTTTAAAAAAAAATAAAAATCTGATATGAGCCTTGGGACATTCTGTACTTACGGGGCTCCAACCTCTGGTTGTTTTTAGCCTCTTTTCACTGGTCAAAACCAGCGGAAGAATATCACCATGACAACTGAGAAGACTCCCAGCATCATCGGGCCGTGACGTCACTATGCCCACCATCGGCGAGAGAGCAGGCGGAATGTGAGCGTAGTGCCGCATGACTTCAGCTCTACCCAGCTGCCGTCTGTAGCTTCACGTACCACATGACACGTGCCAGTGTCACTGCATGTGTATAATCTGCTCCTTTGGAAAAACTAGATGCACCAAAACCTTAGGTTTATTATTGTGAGAGCAATGCAATAATGTACAGAACCACGTGATCAACATACTTGACATGAAACCGTGGGTGTAAATGGAGCATTTTCCCTTTCAGAGGATCAGCAAAAAACAGAAATAAATGTAAAAAATAAGTCACCAGTGTCCTGACAGAAGAAATATGAAACCAATCCTGTGATAAGATATTTGGGAGGCAAAGTGGGCACCAGAATGGACCAGTAGTGGTTTTGTGAGCTGGGGATGTGGAGAATGGAAAACTCTAAAACATAATAAAGGGGGGGGGGGGGGATAGATCAACACCTACCTGACTGCAAAGATGCCCTCATTCCAACGACAATCCTTTTCAGCTTTGCTGGACTGGAATTAATAATCATTAATTGAAAGAACAGAGAATCAATATGATATCCTCAGGAAGATAAAAATAGAATTAGGTGTCTGTGCTTCCTTTTCTTATTCTCTATGTTCCATTAAGAGTGTCCTTCAAAATAACCTGTAGATCCAGGTCTCCATGAACCAACCAGCACATGTGAGAAAGATAAAAAGGCAGAAGAGCCAAAGAGCAAAGCTATTTTCGTACCCTAACCCTCCCTCCCCGCCTCCCATTTTCAAATTTCAAATCTATCTTATATTTCAGTTCAGTTTCAATCACTGCAATGGCTTTGTCAGTTTTAGTTCAGTTTTTATTTCATGGACACATTTCCATTTTGTTTTTATATATTTTAGTTTTAGTAATTCTACTTGAGGCACAATTTAGGGATTAATACTTAAAATCTATTGGACGACATGCAATGCAAAAGTTTGACATGCACCACCCCTTCTCCATGCTCTCATGCAGCCATTGCTGGTTTTATCTTCCACAGTACCAGCAGCTGAGTTTCCTGTCCCGAAGCCTGTGGTCCCAATATATGGGGGAAACCTAAGATCCTGTGTTGCGGTACAACGGGGAAATTGAGTCACCTCAAAAGGCTCCCAAACTGCCACTTTACAGCCACCATCGAGTCTTCCAGGCTGGAGTGAGCTGCGAGATCAGTGCTGAGGAGGACCCACTCCAGTCGCACCAGAGGGATTGCTTATGGCTTCCCACTTCTTGCACCAACGTAGCACTCGGCAGAGCTAAGCAGGAATGAGATGGAGCAGGTGGAACAGATGGAAGCAGGAACATGGTGTGGATGGAAAAAAATGCTCTTTTATTTATGTCTTTAAAAAGACATTTGGACATTCACACCTCTGTCTTTCTTGGTGGCTTAGTCACAGATTGAGCGCCTCACACCTTTCCCAGCTCACAGTCAACTCATGCCAGGGCATTTTTCATGATGGCGCTCACCGCATGGAATGATGGGAAAGGGTCAGGTTACCCAATCCTGTAGCGGCTACAATATCAATTAATCTTGTCAGAGTGGGCACCCTGATTCTAGTTTGTGAGCTAGGCAGGCTACTACTCAAAAGTATGAGATGGGGAGGGGCGGGGTTGACCTCAGGTCAGTCCCAGCATTTTGCAGTATTCAGTACTCCAAAAAAGTTAGGGTTAGGGTTAAAATAAAAAATCCAAATGAGAGACGAATTACAGTAAAATGTTGTGCAACTGCCAGGCTAGAGCCAAGAAAGAACATTTATTCTGCCTCATCACCCACCATGTCTCAGGGCTGGGCCAGGACAGGGAACTTTGTCAACATCACAGGAAATGCTCTTCCTTGCTGGGCGATGCAGTCTGTGTGACCCATTCGTACCTTGACAGGTGCTTGGTGACTTAATTCAAAAGTGGAAACATTTCCGTCCTTTCCTCCCGAAGACACTTTGCTAACAGGGACAGTTTTCTCTTGAATCCTTAAAATCTTGTCAGAAACAAGATGCTGCTGCTTTTACCTTGAATTGATTTAACTGATTCATTTGTGAAAAAAACATCAGCCAAGTATGCAAGCTGAGCCAAGAACCTCACATCTACATAATTGTTTGCCAGTGGGGATCCTTTTCTGTTAGAAAGCAGTGTACTTCATTTCTCAGCTCAAACAAGCCACTGAAGACCCTTGACAACCATCACATCTCACTGTGATACAGCAGCTAAACATGTGCAGAATCCATACCCTTGCATAATGCAAAAAACGCATGGAGTTCACGGGATTCGTCTTTATTGCGTTTACTGTTTTTTTTGCAGCTCAACATGCAAAGGACCTCATCCACAGTAAACGTTGCTCTACATGCCAATAACAATTTTGCTTTAAATTTTTTGCTATGGTGTTTATGTACCGAATGGGTCGATGCGTGATCTGGAAGCAGTGTTTGCTTTTGAGAAAGATAATACAGGTTTCAGAAGATTTTTTGATTTTGCAAGAGTCAAAGGTAGCTTAAATGTTAGGGTTTGTGCTTAGTGTTTTGAGAAAAGAGCACATTTTAAGAAATGCATTTTAGCAATTCAGAAAAACTGTAATAATTACTGTAGGATGCAGTGCAGGTGTGTTTGTTACTTTTATATTTGACAAATTTCTACGAGTCTTCAGTCCTGCTTCTAGAAGCCTGTTATGAATTGTCCCAGCAGTGCACTTCACACCACTTAACGGTACACTTTTGATTGTCACTTGTGGTCAATTTCTGATTTATGAGGCACTGCCGGATAAGTTGACGGTCATCTCTGGTATTAGAAAGTTGCTTCTGCCCTCTAGCTGGCTGGTTTTTGGTTTGCCAGTGTCTCCTGCTCCACTATATTCTTGTGCACTGTCTTGGAAACCTTAAGCCTGGAAGCAGCAAGCCTCACAGTGTAGCCTTCTGCCAGCAGAACAAGGATTGAACCAGGATTTAAAAATTTGGAGTAATCCCTTAATTTTTTCCAGAGCTGTAGATGTTGTACTATGTATATCAACCCTT
Organism: Hippopotamyrus pictus; assembly: GCA_026781145.1. Classification (NCBI taxonomy): domain Eukaryota; kingdom Metazoa; phylum Chordata; class Actinopteri; order Osteoglossiformes; family Mormyridae; genus Hippopotamyrus; species Hippopotamyrus pictus. The sequence continues at coordinate 18,521,916 of JAODLC010000050.1, forward strand.
GTGTCTAGGCCCTTGTTTGGAACTGCCCTGTGTTTTCCACTTAAAGTACAGTGAAAACCCTCCCCCTCTCACAGCAATTTGAATATTGCACAGTGGTCCTGGGGAAACATTATTTACATGCCCTTGTATACTTCTATATGGCTGGTATGATATAAAGGCCCCTTGACGTAACCTGACTGAGGCCTGAGGTGTGCGACTTATCCTGCATTCACATATATGTCCACAAGAGGGCACCCTAATGCTGCCTGTATTGTGTAAGACGTGAAAGTAAACTGATGGAATGCACAGAATGGGGAATGACAGAAGCACAAAGTGAGATGTAGGAATAAATAATAAATAAATATTAAAGAGTACTGGTAACAATGCAATAATACTGCCAGTGAATAATAAATCATAAAATCAAATAAATCAAAAAATAAATTTTGCCTTGTATGTATACATATATAGAGGGGGACATGGTGGTGCAGTGATTAACACTGTTGCCTCACACCTCTGGGACCCGGGTTCGAGTCTCCACCTGGGTCACATGTGTGTGGAGTTTGCATGTTCTCCCCGTGTCATCGTGGGGTTTCCTCCAGGCACTCCAGTTTCAGCCCACAGTCCAAAGACATGCTGAGGCTGATTGGAGTTACTAAATTGCCCAGTAGGATAAGCAGGTTGGAAGATGGATGGATGGATGGAAGGATGTATATATTTATTTTTTTAAATCCATAATGTTTTCAATTTTTCCAGCAGACCAAATAACAGATTTTTTCCAAATTTTAAATATTCTCAAATTTTGCTAACACTTATTGGCATTTTTCCATTGTATAATTAGTAATATTGTGTCATTTGCCACCATTATCAGTTTCAGGTCCCTGAAAACATTTTAAAAGAGCAAGTGTTACGTGGTGACAGTAGTGTCCCTAATATCTGATAATATAGTTAATATATTCTTCCAGTGAGGTCTCCGTGGCCATCTACTATCAGACTGGCTGAATTATTATTATTATTATTATTATTATTATTATTATTATTATTATTATATATTCTTCCAGTGAGGTCTCCGTGGCCATCTACTATCAGACTGGCTGAATTACGGTGATGAAGGAAGCAGACTGGACCCACTAGCACGATACAGGAATTCTGAAGCAGATCAGATCACAGGGTGAAGAATTTCTGGTTATAAAAGCATCTGCAGAATATAGCTGTTTCCCTGATGGGAGACCTGATATCCCACTAAAAGATAAAGGATTTCCTCTATGCAAATGCGCTTATTGTCATATGCTACGCACTGTTATGAATCCCTGTTTTCCTGAAAGCTGACGGTGCAAAACATAAACAGCGTACCTTTTAAACAATGACAAGATCGCAGGTTCAGGTAGGTTTCCGGAACAGAGAACAAGCCCCAAATGTGCTACGTGTGATATCTGGGATTTGTTTTCTGGACTACAAAGTAAAACAACTGATTGAACATCCTCCAAGAGTAGTGATTCCATATTTTTCGCCAGGGGTTATATGTGCACAACTTTTGTAGATTCTGTTTGATCAGTTATGATCACATAGCATCAGTTAAACTTGAGGATTTTCATTTCAGGACAGTTTGTCGGTACAATAAGTGTATACAGAAGCTGAAGCAGAGTGACACATTGTAGAGTGTTACAAGTGTTAAGGGTGCATTTCTGTACAAGTACTCTGACAAGGTCAACAAGCCAAGGTCAACAAGCCAAAAACAATTACTAAACGAGATCTTACCAAAAATTCATTGGATGGAAATGGCCATGAAAATTGGTCCTTACTGTGTCTTGCTTTGAAATGGGAAATTTTAATGGATTCGAATGAAATTGTTGAGATTATTATGTCACACAGTTTCTCAGAAAACTTTTTGTATTGCTTGTCTTTCAAATTTGCTGATCATTACTCACTATTTACTGACACTTTAGCCGTCTTTGGTGTCTGAAGGCCAAAGCACCACTTCATCAGACAAATGAGAAAATTATCTTTGCTGAATTTTAACTTTAATCTGAATGTCACAGCATCTTACACTATACTAGAACAATGCACCAGTTAACTAACCACTCTTAGAGTGGTTGCTTGAATAAAATTAAAAGCTGCGGTGTATGTGGAAGCTGAAATTCTCTGAGTAATTACCTGTTCCTTCATGAAAAGTGCAGGCCATCTTTCAAGAACATCTACCACCACTGAAAATGTAAGTGCCCCATTGTCCTTTATGGTTCTCAAGTCTTGCTGTATACCTTTTTTGTTTCTTTCACCGGTAAAACTCTTAAAGTTTCATTGTGATTGCTTGGTAATTCTGGGATTCCTATGTACGGTCCAAAGCGGGATCGAGGCACGTGGAGAGGGACTGGGTGAGCAAGAAAGGACAGGTCTATCTGGCCTTTAAACAAGATTTGTGAAATGTTTCAGCACGTATCTCCCCTCAAACGGAAAAACATCCATATCTAATCTGTATCACTTGCTTAGGTGGGACTGATTCCATTGTCCCCTGATTTTGGGAATCTCGCCCACATTGTCTGTGCTTTGCACCTGGACACTGAGGCATGTTGGGGAGGGATGGGGGGTGGAGGGGAGGGGCATTACCGCTGCTGGTGTGAGGGTGGTTGCCAGTGATGTGTGGGTGGATTCAGTGCTAACGTAAGCAGGACTTTGTTGCCCCCTGTGGGTGTTTATGCGTACGTGGGTCTAGCTGTTTTTGTCATGGGTCTGGCTTATCGCTGTAAACAGGACAGCTAACCAGCTACAGGCAGCTCATCCTAAATCTACTTTACCTTTAACTGATCTGTTTTGGCATATGGAGGCTGTCGTTTTTAATAGTAGTAACTTTATGAAGTGTACCCATGGGCAAGGAATAAGAAGTGTTCTACGCTTTCATCCAGAATGTTCTGTCTCTCCACTGTCTGCAGGGTTCCCGCGTGCGGCTCCGGTCACACGTCTGTCTTAGCCTAGGTGCCTCATGTACCACCCCCC
>JAODLC010000050.1:18524892-18536200 GCA_026781145.1 Hippopotamyrus pictus
TCACCACAGAGAATCTCGCTACAGCTTGTGGGCTTCAGCTGTGCACCTACACCTCTCAGCAGGGGGGGTCAATAAAACCATTAATGTTAGAGGACATTTACCCCCCCCTTCCCTCATATGTGGGCCGACACTTTTATCTACAGTACCAGTAAAACGTTTGGATAGACCTACCCAAGGAAAGGTTTATTTGTACTATTCTCTACATTTTATAATAATATAGACATCAAAGCTATAAAATAACATATATGGAATTAGGCACTGGCCAAAAATAATAATAATTGAATAATAAATATATAAAAAATTAATTAAATAATTAAAGAATAATTTGTTGGGGGGGGGGGGGTAGTGCTGTGGGTTGAGACTCAGGAGGTTGCTGGTTCAAATCCCAGGGTCAGCAGAGTGATCCCTCTATTGGGCCTTTGAGCAAGGCCCTTAATCCCAATTGTTCCAAGGACTGATTGAACCTACTGTCTCCTCTATGCCATTTTATGAGGTGGCCTCCTGGGATGCGTTTCCAGCTGTCCTGAAGGAGGTCCCACGTACATGCTGAGCTCTCATTGGCTGCTTTTCCTTCACTCTCTGGTCACACTTTGTACTGGGTTTAGGGCAGGAGGCCAGATCATGCGATGCAACATGCTATCACGCTCCTTTGTAGGCAGCTTGGCATGTCCAAACTTTTGACTTGTACGTGTAAAGGCTGGCTACCAGCCACATGCCCGCAGGACTCGGGGATGTCACTGGAGTCGAACAATGACATTGCCAGCTGTCAGTTTGTAATGACAGTGACAGTCTTGGAGAAGCAGGGCCTTAGCAGATTTAATACATGTAAAAACATTCAAGAATAGAGGCCGCACTAACTAGGAATCCCATGTCATCTCCTCACCTGTTTGCCAATCTAAGTAGTTATGTTTTCTTTGCTTTTATTTTGCTCCGAAAGCTATGCATCCCACACCCCAGCGTGGGGAAAAACTGCAGATTAAAGGATAGACTAAACAAGCAAAGCAGGAATAACTTAGATACCACCCCCCAAAAAAAGGAAAAAATAAATTGAAGAAAACAGCAAGGAGGCATGATAAGGGGAGCCTGAAGGAACATCCTGTCCCTTAAGAAACCTTTTCTTTGCACCAAAACATTTTGCAATGTGCCAGGAGTTGTGGCAGCGCCGGGTAAAAATAGCACAGGTGCATGCCGCAGTGGGCACCTCTCGGGAAGGCTTCTGGACCACCTGGAAATGCAGGATGCGGCCCAGGGGCCAGGCCCTAGGTGGGGCAGAAGAACAGGGAACACAACGGCCAACTGTACTCATAGTACCAATGTATAAACGCATGGAGCCGTGAGACATGCACACAAATGCACTACGGGCATATCATGCAACACATATGCACATGTGACCCCTGGCTATGCTACTCACAAACAAAGAAGCACGACGAGCCCCATCGATCACACCCTTGACACACTGGCATTTGGTGGTATCTGGTTTCAACCCCCCCCCCCCACCACCTTCAATGGACTCATGTACTAACAGGATGGGAGAAATAACTCAGCCAGTCTCCGGCCTACTTGGCGTATTGGTGGCCCTAAATCAGCCACACGACAGTGGCCTCTGAGTCTCGTAAGCCATCAACTAAGACGGGACACAACAGGAACCCCAAGGCATATGTGAGACTCAGAGATAAGGGGCTTGGGAGACTGAGAGCTGAGATGGAGAGATAGAGGCTGTGACTAACTCTAGACAAGAGGAGGTAACCATGCTGGCGTTAAGCCATGCAGCCAGCCAGCTGAATGCTCTCAGACAGAGAATTTTGTTTGTTTGCGAAAAGTACCTGGAAAGTCTGTCCCAACCGCTCCCGTCCCTGTAGCTCTCTCCGGCACAGGTACGTACACGACAGTGTGTTTACAGCTTGGGGCTTGCAGTGGGATGGCCCGCCGTTCCACCGTGACCCTCCATGTGTTGCTGTCTTTTCGTGATGTGCAGAGGCAGCATAAGAGGATGACTAAACCTCCGCTTCGTTCCCCTGAGCACAAGTATCTCGCTGCCGGTGTCAGCCCTTTGCAGCAGAAAATCAGCTATTAAATAACATAACCGCACTGGTAAGTCCTCAGCAGTATCTCCCCATCTCACAAGGGTCAAATGAAAGGAGCATGAATACAATGAGTGTCGAGGGATGACATCACCTGCTTACCCCTGATTGGTCAAAGCACCAAGCAACCCAGAGCATAATGTACTGATAACATATTTCTAAAATCAATTCAACAGTCCAGCCTTCTATCATTTGGGCCTGGGTAGCTATTCCATTAGTATGAAAATTCACTAGGAAGGACATATATGCTTTATCTTATATTATATTTTCAAATAATTATGGCCATTTGGCCACTCCCCCGGCTGTATAGTGTGATTTTGATTTAATCTGAGATTTTTATGCGGCGTGATTTGGGGGCCATCCTGGGGGCTGCCTGCTGTGTGACCTGTGCAGGCTGGGATATGCCCCCAGATTTAATGTGCCTGTAGTGGGTAAGTGGTTAAGGAAAATGAATAGATAGTACATGCATGGATTATGTAGAGTGCTATAAGAGATTGTGTTTCATTTCTTCCCCGCCACTTGCCTAATAGAATTACCTCTGATTCACACTGCTTTTTCACATGGATTGATTTATGAGGTGTAGAGTTAACCGGGCAGCTCACATTGGGTAACTATGGTAAATGGAAACAATATGAAACCCAGAGTGCTGCGCTAACTCGCTTTCCCCTGGATGGCAATTTATTCTCATTTTGTGCTTCTTGTGCCTCAGCCTCCCGCTCTCCTGTTAATGTAATTACTCTGCTAACGGGTCAGAGCTCATTAGCAGGCTTTAACTAAAACCTGAAATAGCTATGTTATGTTCACATTGTCACATTTTCTCCCTGAGCACTTTCACAATTTATGCCTCAATATGCTTACTTTTCAACAAATTCTTTGCCTAATTATACCCAGGTCTTCTGTGTGACACTGTAGCTAAAAGTGAACTAAACTCTTCGGGGGTGCGTTTCCCGAAAGCTTTGTAGCAGTAAGCACTTTGTCATCTCATACTAAGATCATTTGTCGTTAGCGAGTGATTCCGAAAATGCTTCGTAACAAAAATAGTACATAATGTTGTTCTTAAATTAACTGGTGAATAATAATGACAGACTTGACTTGGACTTGGGTCTTCGGACTCAAGAAAAATGAAGTTTTTTTTCTGTTTTGTTTTCTTCATACACAGTGAATGAACCGCAACAGTAATATACACAAGAAGCATTGCTTCTGGATACATAGATTATAAAACATGTGAGAACAAAAGAATTGTAAAGGGTAAGGAATATGGTGTGGCCATTAAGGATGCTGGATCAACTTGTTGATGCACTTGTAGCGAACCACAAAGAGATTAAAGTAAGTTAACATACTATCTAATGTTAACATTTGCTATTCGTGACGGTGCTACTTAAAGCAGCTTGATTCACAGTAACATTGGCTGTCTCACTTTAACCTGTGCAAGCTTACAAGCTAAAAGTAAAACTCACAGACAAATCACAGAAATTGTCTTTCCTAATGTTTCTGGTATTTAGCATAATGTTGAACACACCATTCAGTTATCATCATAACTAACATGTGCTGGCTCAAGTTTGTGAGTGTGAGGATCTATTTTGGGGCTAAAGAATATGTTTTAACTTTTTTAATGAGGAAACTCAACTGGAGTTCTGTTTTATTTATGACACTTTAGCTTGCAATCTGTGTAGTCAATTTAACAGGCAGGCTATCTAGTGCAATTAGCACAACGACTGGGTGCACGTTAACATTATACCCTATATGAAAAAGAGCGTAAGCACGCCCCCCCCCCATTAGGGATCCAGGTGGATTTGGTGCAAACCACAAACCACTGGGGAACTGAACAGAGGCAGGGACTTAAATACAGAGGGGTAATAAGACTAAGAAGTGGCAGGTGAGATTAATCAACAATGGTTGGGAAAACAGGTCACGGGTGAAACTAATAATTAACTCAAAGGAACTAAACAGGGAAACTAAGAACTAACCAAGAAATGAGCTTGTAGTCCTATAGCAGACAAAATCATTTTATCATAAGGATCAGTAACTTTTTTTTAGTTATGTTTAGTTGAGAAACTGCACCCTAAACAGTTAGTCTTAATTTAAATGATGAAATCTTATTTAAAAATCTTTCACAATGTGACTATTGCACCTCAGCCCCCCCCAATGTCAAACCCCTTCTGACGTCAGTAACTACAGTACTTTGTTTGTTTGTAAAATGTTGGATAAACACTTCAGGAAACTCTCTCAAAATTCATTAATTGTTTACCTACGTTGTTTTCTAACTTGTTCATTATTCACTAAGATCGATCCTTCTCGGGAAACACACCCCCAGTTCAGGAGCAACATTTTACAACCTGTGCAAAGTTATTTCTCAACTTAAATGATTATGTAAATGAAAGTGATCAGATGAAAAGAATAGGCATTGTGTGTTTAAATATGAATGATTCAAACAAAATAAAAAGAAAATGTTCACTTTTGAACTTGTGAGGCACAAAATAACGTTCCGAAAGCAGTACAAATGAGTCACGATTTCATATAAATAAATCTTAGAATCTCATTGTGAATAGAATCTGGGTCACAGTGACGTGACAGAAATAAAAATAACAGTCAATTTTATCTTCTTGTTAGTCTGCATGTGACCACATTGTCAGAATCATTGCTACTTTTGTCCTCATCTGCAAGGTAGCGCATGAAAAATCATTCAGTGTTAATCAGCCCTCAGCTGTGACGACATCCCGTGTCTCACCCCCAACATAAATGAGGATGACCGGCCTGTAATGCTGGGTGCCACAGACTGTCCATCACTACGCTGAACAAAGTTGGAAAAGCTCAGCAATGAATTTAATGGCATTAATACTGTTTTTATGGAAATTCAAAACAACTCTAACCCTTAAACCATATCATATTTATCCATCTGCTGCTGTGACAGATATCAGAACTCACAGTTACAGTTATGCTGACTCTATACATCAAAACAGAGATTGAACAACTTATTTATGATCTTGTTTATAGGTTTGCCAGTTGGTTATTTCAAAGAAATTTTATCAAAATACTGCACAAATAATGTACAAAGCACAAAATAACTTACTTTCAAACTGTATTCAGAGGTTGTTTGAAATTAGAGCGAGCAAGTATGAACTCGGGGAAAAAGGTATGTTTAAAAACAAAATGTTTAAACATTAGACGGTAAACAAATATAAACCTAAACATTATTGTGGGGAAGACATTGGAAACTTTTATTCTTGATTTTATGTTTAAAATAATGAAAAGGTTACCTATTAGACAATGTTATGTGGAAAGGGTAGGTGGGTGGGCAATCTTATCCAGAAAGGGCTGCAACTCCCTAATTAGATTACTAATTAGTGGAATGATTGGCTGAAGAGTCCTCACACCTGGGTTTGAACAGCTGACCTACAGGTTATCCCAAAAACCTGCATACACACTGGCCCTTTGCGGATAAGATTGCCCACTCTGGGCAAAACCTTCATCCTACACCTTTTTGGTCAATATGTATTAAGTATATGTATGTATGTGTATGTACTTGGCTGAAATAAAAATTTTGATTCAAATTCATGTTACTGGATTCTATTTTTTTTTTTCCTGGCTATTGGTTTTCTTAGGCTATGGGTGGATGTAGTGTGCAGACAACCTGATTGTACAGGTTACACTCATGGGGAGATTTGAACCCTGGTCCTTGGGGTGTGAGACAGCAATGCTAACCACTGTGCTATCTGGCCACCCTCCTCCAATTATCTCCTGCTCCAGCTCACATTGTCAGTGATCAGTGTTTCATGCTGTCAGCAGCCATGGTACCTGCAGTTTGGAGTGGGTAGTCTATGTGAAGCTAAGCAGGATTTGGTCTGGCCAGTGTTTGGATGGGAGCCTAGTTGTGTTGGTTTGGGAAGATCCTGGTTCTTTACTGTAAGGCCTCATTAAGGCATTACAAAGGTACAGTTAATGTAAAGTGTTACCCTTTATTCACCCTACAGGTGGAGAGTCTATGACTCACACCATTACAGGCAGGTCATCCTGCTCCAGTGATGCAGCAAAAATGGCCTGACCCTGTACTTAGACCCCAAGCATTGCTCTCATCCATATACATGCATCTCGAAGAATAAATGGGTTATGCGGGAAAAAAATATTCCAATGTACAGGTACTTGTTCTTGGGCAAATAAAGCATCATTTCCCATCTAACTTGAAGCATGTGATGACATCAGTGCCAAGGGGTTAGGGTTAGTGCACTGTAAATGATTTTTCACCGGGATGAAAGATGTGGTGGTGATGAAAATTTGAGGTCACATGCAGACTAACAACAAGCTAAAGGTGAAGGTGTTATGCTGTCATGCCAATTTGCATGATTGTTTTTTATTCTGTCATGTCGCTGTGACACAGTTTCTATAAAATCACGATTCATTTGTATTGCTTTTTGGAATGTGGACCTGAGTCTGATGAAGCAGCTTAAAAGTCCATTTTAATGTTTTCATTTACTGTGCATGATATTTGAGATCGTTTTAACACAGGCTGGAAATTTTGCTCCTCACCAGAACAGTTTAGTAGACTGGCAGTTACAGATTGACACAAAAGACAATGAGTTAAAGCATTTCTCAAAATCAGTTCATATTCACCAAAAGGATTGTGCTTTGCTTTAGGAGACACACAGCAAATTCACATTTGGTGTTGCGGGCTTTATAATATACCTATCCCCAGCAAGGCTATATCTCGCATGCCTACCCTGGGGTCAAATTGACCCCAAAAGCACATGTCAGGCTTTTCTCATAGTAACATAATTATTGTAGGAGCATGTAAGAGATATAGATGTTTTTTAAATGGCCAAGAACATCCCTAGGACAAATATATACCTTCAGGACAGGACAATTCCATTACCAGATCACAGAGACATGTGCATTCATTTGCTTTAGTTTCTGCAGTTATTTTACATTTTCCCAGATTATGTCAGCACAGTAATGCTTATATTAACTCACAGTCCAAATCTTAGCTGTACTTTTTCATTTGGAGAGTCACTCTTCATGAGGGAGGGTATAGAACCCAACAGGTATGTTGGCATGGGATGAATACCCCCTTGTAATGATGAAGTGTGACAATGGGGTGGGGGGGGTGGCTTTGCCACGGATGGAATGCTGTGCGGGGGAGGGGAGGGACATTCTGGCCCCCAGGAATGACAGGAATGGCCGTCCCCTAGGTGAGGCCAGGTGACTGTTTCCGGGTCTATGTGTTGACTCTTTCTACGTGTTGACTCTTTTGCTTTGGAATGTAGGGCTGGGTCACCCCTGCTTGCCCAGTCCTAAGTGCGCACACTCACGCTATTGGAGGGGCGGTCGGTTAATGCTTAGCTACACCATCCCTAGGTGCCCTCAACACACACAAACAAGCACTCTGGGGGTGCATTGGGCATAATAACCAAATCCACATCCCGCACAATATTTCCTACTCTGCGGAACCAGACAAAAAATTACTATTATTCTGATCATTTCCATCAGTGCATCTGTCAATGCATCAGGCTTCTTGGAAGAACTCCAGTTAATTAGAGTCAAGGCTCATTAAATTGCGCAGAGGTGGGGTGAGTTATTACAACAAATAGAAACCTTTTTGATCCTTGCAGTCCTATGGCCTTATCAGCAACAGACAAAGCTGAAAGAGAGCATGTAAATACTGGTGGCATCATTATTTTTCTTAGTGGGATATAGCTTGAAGTTTGTTCATTTTCAGAATTACTGGGGCAGCAAGTCTGGAGGCTTTCCAAGGAAGCGCGGGGCATGAGGTATTGGACAGTGTGGATGAGACGTCACAATAAGGCCAATATAAAGTAATGGATTTGCCTAAACTGAATATTTAAATTGACAGGAAGCCAGAATATTTGGAAGAAACCAATAATAACATGGAGAAAATGTCAGTCCACAATGGTACCCACTGAATCACCGGTCAGAATAAAGCACACGTTGAAAATGCACACGTTAGAGATTATAGCCACCTTGATGAGGACCAAGATTGGTCACCCTCTGGTTGATAAGGGTCAGTCCCGTTACATTGCACCCGACACATCCTCAGCTCGTCACCTGTGTCATTTCACCCCCACAGGGTCAGTTCTTGGAATGTCACTGATATCCAGACAAAAATTGGACAAAAAAGTGACATTCTGGACTCGCTTATGTACATGTGTTTTCTGTCATTTGGTTTTACATTGAGCCTGACTATGCATTCTTTTCTTTGGGAGGTGGGAAGCACATTTTTGAATGTCTGTGAATATGTATTTACAGAAGCATTGATAGGTATATGTATTTCTGTTTTTGTGTGTCTTGTATGCCTCTATAGGTGTATTTTTCTGTATGAGTCTGTATGTGTCCATTGGTAGGTTCTGCGTGTATAGGTCTAACTGGATTTTTAGGTGCTTGTATGTCTACGGGTGTGTATGTATATGTATGTTTGTCCATTTGCAGGTGCACGTGCATTTTTGAGTGAGAAAAGGGAAACATATTATAAACTTGCTTAACAGACTGACTTGGGGGGGGGGGCAGTCATCCACCGGCAGAAGGTGAGAACAGCAAGGGCAACATTCCTGTTGGTTTGATAGGTTCAATGATTAGCCAGCAAACTACCTCCCAGGGACTCTGCAGGGGTCCAGAATATTTATGGAGAACACTGGGGGGTGGGGGGGGGGGTACAAAGGGGTTACCAAGGACATTTTTATTAACAAGCTACCTTCTCAAGCTTTGGCCATGAGCTCATGCTTCTTAAAAGCACCGGATGAGGCAGTGAGGGTAAAATAAGAACGTTTTCTCTACTTTGTCACGAAAGGTTACATTCCAATAGGGCTTTATGAACTTAACAGGAATTAATTAATTAATTCCTAGTTTCTCTCCATTTCATTTTGTCAGTAGGGACATGGTGACCCAGAAGATATTCAGTTTAAATTCATTAATCATCTTGATCAGTGGTCATCAACCAGCTGATCATAATCTTTCAAAAGGTTGATCTTTCAAGCATTCCTGGTTGCTTGCAACAATCATAACATCACCTTCACACTGTTGCATCAATTAACGTGTTTCATGCTGCATTGTTTAACTTACCTTATTAGCACACAGAGGTAGTGATGGAAAGGAGACCAGGGGGTCAAATCCTAATCAGGACTGAAACTTTGGGGGTGACCAAGACCCAGTCAAGACCAAGATAAGTCCAAGTCAAGTCCATTTTTGAGAACATGGTTTTAATTGTGCCTAATTAAAATTTATACTATTTAATTATTAATTATTTATACAAGACAGTCTCAAGCAATGTTAAATACCAAACGCTATATCACTGCTAACCTTATCTAATTTATATTGCATGTTTATTTGAAATGTAAAACAACATTATTAGCACCGATGGACAGGGAGAGGGGGGATCTCGACGATAAAATTAGTCGGGGGGGGATACTACAATCGATCTTATGTTTGGACAATATTGATCAAATCAAGTCCTCTATTGGTTCAGTTCAGAAAGGAACACTGTATTTTATTTTTCAGTTCATACCGGTCCCATAATATAGGGAACAGGTGCCAACTCTATTCAGAACAGAAGATTCTTCTCCCTATTTCATTTTGTTTTAAACCCATAAATGATTTGTATGTCTGAGTATAAGTAAAACTAGTAGGCCTTGTATTGCATTCTGCGACTGTCTTTAAAAAAGTAAATAAAATGAATCAGCGTACAATGAAGGTGAATAATAGATATTTTTATGAATTGTTTCTTTATTAATGCGTATATTATGGGAGGAGTATAAGAAAGTGTATTACTGTGGTCCTGCATCTCGCTCTAAAATTATGAGTCTGTACCATAGACACTGTAATCCGAGATCGATTCAAGACCAAGTAGAAATACTTTCAGATCTGAGACAAGACTGAAGTGAAAACATGGTGTCAAGAGCAAGACTGGGCTTGAGTACTGCAACGCTGCATAGGTGTTGCATTAGTGCATGTGGTCACCGACGCATTGACTGCTAGGAACCTACAGGCAGTGTATGTGTTTGATTTATGCTGCATTCCATTTACCTTGGAGGTCAGAAGTTGGAGCTGGGAATGATGTCACGCCTGAGTTAACCGCCTTCCAGTACAAGTTGGAAACCCATTTAGCAATATAGGGACCTGTTTCAAAAAGCCAGATTTCTTGCTCAGTCGGACAACTTGTTGGACGTAAGGTACCCCAGTTTAAATGCTCTTTCTCTTCGTTCATTTACAATTAGCCCAGACCTCCTTAAATCCAACCAGTTATACGGCTCAGCAAGAAATCCTGCAATCTGAAACAGGCCCCAGTTCTAGTCAGGTTAATTATTAGCCATTGTTAGCAATATCAGTTGTTAACAATGCATTACGCTGTATTTTGCACATACAAACATCAGAGCCACATGTCCATAGATAGCGGTTGGACGGTACTGTGTGTATCACTGATTTAATGAAACACAAATAAGACATACGTTCTAATAAACAGTATATAACTATGCCCGCAGCCATCTTGAATACTGAGGTCAGTGTTGCAAAGGTACCTGTGACTTTCCGAGTCAAAATTTTGACGTCAGTCCCGATTTAAATTTCCAACTAGGAGCTCAAGATTTCCCAGTTCAAGTCGAATGCAGCATTATTTATAGGCTTGGATGATGAGAGCTGCACTGTAGAATGGATGTGAAAGGGTTAAAAATGTAACCTCTTGTCACCACCCCAACCTCCACCCCTTCCACTTTTACTGTCCCCAGATTTTATTTAGTTTTCGAGGTAGTTCACACTACAAAAAAAAAAAGTTGTGGAGACCCCTGATCTAGACACATAATTTTGTTTATATAACATAGCAATTTTCAGGTTGTATATTTCATTGGCAAACTTGTGTATTATTGTCTCCTATATATGACCAATCACTCATGTCACTGAAAATAATAGACAGGTGTCAGGTAATCTACCATAGCTCCCTATGTTCAGTGCATCAGCAATTTAATGTTTCATATATGGGTATAGATGAAACTTGGAGCTCTGAAAGAATTTTACCTAGGTAAGAATAAGTCTGTGTAGTTTTTTCTCCAGAGCCACAGGTCATGCTAGAAACGCCTTATTACTCGGTGAGACTTTGTATCTCATTTGTATATTTAAAATTCACACCAAAAAAGTTTCCAAAATTAGTTATTTGTAGGGCTGTCAAAATTAACGCGTTAACGTGGATTAATCCATCACCATGATTAATTTGATTAAAATTTTTAACGTGA
>JAODLC010000050.1:18547378-18562407 GCA_026781145.1 Hippopotamyrus pictus
CCGTCCAGGGTTGTTCCCTGCCTCGTGCCCGTTGCTTCTGGGATAGGCTCCGGACCCCCCCGCGACCCAATAAGGATGAAGCGGGTTGGAAAATGGATGGATGGATATTGATAGCTAATCGATATCGAATCGAAATCGAATAGAATCGAAACCATAAAAATAAGAATCGAATCGCCGAATTGGTCACAATACCCAGCCCTAGTGACTGATAATCCTGAGCGAGCTGGTGAATTCTTAAATGCAGCATCATAGCCCCAACAAACACTGACTGAAAAATACAGATACCTATCTAGGTGAACACTACCACTAATGTTTCCCCGCTGGTTAAAAGGAATCTAATTAATAACTGAAAGCCTGGTTTGGGCCTTGAATGAAGTGATGGGGAAAGAAGCCAGCCTTATTCCAGAAAAAAAAAAAAACACTCGTACCTGAATCCGATTCTCACTCATGATTTTAGCCCCATAATACAATAGCACAGCTAAAGAAGTAGGCAGAAATAAAAAAATAAATGCAATTTGCTACACACCATAATTAGTAATGATTTTGTGGAGTTCCTGTTCAAACTGAAGTTCCATCTCTATCATGAAAGTGGTTGGCTGGGTGGAGCGGGACAAAAGGATCTGCAACTGCTGCTGGATCTTGGATGGGCATGTAGGTGAGGAACAGAAACCGGTGAGCAGACCACAAAGACCATTCACCACAGCCAAAAATACACCCAGGACCTCCGTCTCAGACTGCCCACCTCTTTCTTGCAGGTAAGCAAGGTATAATGGTCATCCGTACACAGGGCCCGCTCCGCAAAGGCCAGGACGTGCTCCTGATGTTCCTTCATCTTTCTCAGTACCTCCTGCCTCTTAAAAATGCTGTCCATCTCACGTCCACAGTACCCCTAAGAACAGAAGAGCCATGCTTAATCAAAACAGGCTAAAAGAAAAAAGGCATCTCTAAATAAACAAATTCTCCTGTTGCTCTTTGGAGCAGTCAAATGAGAAAAAAGATCCCACCAGTCTGTGACAAGCCGGCAGCTGCAGAGTGCTATTCAGCGATACAGTTTTGTAATGTTTGCTTTGAGAATGGCCTGATTACAGCTCTGGACATTCTGCACATCCTCATGGAAAATTCTGAACCAATCTTACATTTCTATGGAGCTTTCCAAGACATCCAAAGCGCTTTACAGAACCAACTGGAAGCCACTTCAACCACCACCACTGTGCAGCACCCACCTGGATGACGCAACGGCAGTCATTCTGTGCCAGCACGCTCACCACACAGTAGCTAAGGTGGTGAAGGGGCAGGAGAGAATTCACCAATTAGATATAGAGGATGATAAGGAGGCCGGATTTGAGGGCCACAGTGGGCAATCTTAGCTAGGACATCGGAATATCACCCCTACTCTTTCACAAGATGCCCAGGGATCTTTTACAACGTCAAAAAGTCAGGACCTCTGGGTTTTACATCTCACCAGAAGGATGGTACTATTTTTACAGCACAGTGTGCCCATCACTGCACTGGGGCATTGAGATCCACAGAGACCACAGTACGGGTTAACCTGTTGGCCACACCAACACCTCTTCCAACAGCAACCAAGCTTTCCTAGCTGGTCTCCCCTCCAAGTACTGGCCAGGCCCAAACCTGCTTAGCTTCAGATAGATTACCTGCCCCGACCCGCAGGTGGTGTGGTGGCCGATTCCAGAGAATACTGTGAAGCTGTTGCACGTACCTTCATTTCCTCGACCAGCTGTATCGCCCGAGCCACCAGCACATTGCGAAGAGAGAGGATGGTGTCCCGAAGATCCATCTTCACCTTGTACTGCACCACTGTGAGGTCTGATAGCCTGAGGGACCCAGCAACAGACATTAAGTTTAACAGGGGGACTTGGAACAGCACTCATGGAGGTGAAGGGCAGAGCAAAAACGGCTTGTGAGACCTGACCTTCCATCCAAGTCCAGCAGGCTTTTCTGAACATGACTCTTCTGACGCCGAACCTTCTCCATCAGTTTGCGGACATCTTGCTTTAAATCAGCCATGACCTCACTGACAAACTGGAATCTGAGACAGAACACAAGACTCAACTTTCAGTCAATCTGGTCCAGAGACAGAGAATACAATCTGGACAGAGAATACAAATCAAAGATGAAACGGCACTCTGTCATTCAGAGCAGGGGTGGAACTTTAGGTGGGGCGGACGGGGCCACCACCCCTGGGCCCGGGCCCTCCCCTCCCCTCAGCCAAAAGAGGACCCCCCTCCCATATACTAAATACACATAAAGTTATACTGATATAATTTCTCCGAAGCTCTTGACAGCTAGAACATATTATTTATACTTTAACTGTGACTTGCGATTTTATACATGTCATATTTTGTATACATTTTTATTATGGTGGGTGTATGGTATAATTTTTAATTTTTAGAAAAAAAATCTGTAAAATCCCTACAACAAACTTAAAATATAATACATGGTAATGTTTTGAAGTCAAACTAAGCTGTTCCTTTTGTATTTAATGGTTTTCCGTTTGAGGAATTTGCAAAGAACTGCGGTGGATGATGGGTAGGATCTAAAGGCTGCCTAACGTCCTTGTCCGTCTGACGACTGTATATAGCCCGATTATGTGTCGTGGGCCTTCTAATTTGTTTGCTTGCAATTTCGCCAGGTAGGCTACCTTCTGTAAACTGCGTTTTGTCAGACTAAATATTTCGGAATGTTTTATTGTAGTCTTTGTAAATATGTATATAGTTTAGCCTAACCCAGCCACTTAAGGGAGCAAGTCAGCTCAACTAGGTGCCGGTCCCAAGCCCGGATTAATTGGGAGGGTTGGCGTCAAGAAATACAGAGACTATCTTCACTGCATCACTGATGTCAAAATGTGGGAAATGTGGTTGTATAAATAAATGTGTTAAAGGAAGCTAATGATTCGGTGCTGTCTAAATTGTATAAAAAGTTAGGCTACATGAGGTTTGAATGGGCTATACCCGGATGCATGGACGCATTATGAGAATGAGAAAGATGGTGCATGCACACTAATTAACCTATACCCTATTCACTTAGACAATACACCGTCATTTTTTGCAACAGAAATGGATGACATGGGCAGGCAGCTGGAGGTAAAATTTTTGTCCTTGGTAAAACTCTGATGGTCTCCACACTGGTAACAACGTTGTTTTCTAGGCAAAGCCAAACAAATCTCCTCCTGCCTGAAAAGGCGTAGAAAACACAATTTAGCTACTAAACCTCTACAGATTTTGTGAGGGACAGTCGAATTCTCTCATTAAGTTTTTTGTGTTCTTGCACCCACACTTTAAAACTCGTTTCAGCACCACCACATATACGTATGCGTGCATGTGTGTGTGTGTGCGCGAGTGCGAGAGGGGAGGGGTTTTGCCCTGGGGCCTTGTGTGCAGTTGCTCCGCCACTGATTCAGAGGATGTTATTATTTTAGACTGGCCATGAAGCACCTTACCGGTGATTCCTGTGGTAGATCAGCTGGCAGTCACGACAAGTCAGCTGATCACATGACAGGCAGAAGAGCTTCATTGGTTCTTGTTTATGTATGAGGCAGAAGGTTATAGGAACACAGCCTGAAATGAAGCAGAGCCAGTGAGAAATCTGAAGGAGAGGAGCTTAACTTAAAGGAAGACAAATATGTAAAATGAACATGACTATGATGGTTGGGTGGCAAATTTCCCACCTATAGCCACTACAGCAGTTTGGTTCTTGTTCCATTTTCTATTCCCAGGAACACTTAATGCAATATACCACTTAAGAAATAATGTTAATGCTTCAAATACACTTGTAAAGTGTTTTCTATATCATCAAGATAACCATAGGTGCTTTCCCATTACAGGAACCTTTTTCCAGGACCAGGAACTTTTGTCATGTTCACACCAAACAAACTCGGCCCGAGTATAGTTCCATGGAGGCAGTTCCGGAACCCTTTTTCAGTTCCTACTCCAGACTATGTACTTTTCACTCCAATGCGAACTACTGGGGAGGCGCTAACAGAAATAGCTTGCTGACTGGTTGACCATAAGCACCATTGCTAACTTGGAGGTTACATGGGGCAGAAGAGATACAATTAGTGGAGCAAAAATAGAGCAGATGGAATTATTTTGGTACTTAAATTACATTCAGTGCATCAACCAATACCTTTTTGCTTGCGTCTATATATTTCTGCTTCGGAAAATTCAGTCAATAATAATCAATATATCAGATGCCGACCGAACCACGAGATAATCCGGACCCAGCCAATAATGCATCTTATGAATTAATATGTTTAACATAAAAAGTTGAAATGATCAGCAAATGTTAAACCAATCTTCCCATAAAATACCATCATCGTTACATATTCACGTTCAATATAGAAAGTTATAGTTAATTTAAATGTTCATGAAAAGCTGTTTTGTTATTGAAGCTCGTTCCAGGCCCAAGACTTTGAACAAAAGTTTTATGCGGACCATTGATCACTAAGTTCGAGAACCCTTGCAATATGCTTAGTACGAACCTTTCGACAACTGCTGTGGCAGGACCTTGTGGTCTCGGGTCACCCTCACTCTCCTGTGGGCGAGCACGCAGGCTGCACACAGGGCCTCTCCGCACTCCACACACCAACCAGAAACCGCTGTGTCCTCGCAGCCCCCACACTGAGCAAGAGAATCAAGAGTCATGTTCAGGGGAGATTCAGCACAAGTCCAGATTCAGCACAAGACAGCTGGCTACTCAATTCTGTGTGATAGTGTATGAAGCCAGAGGAGATGCATTAAGGAAGCAACTCGGACTAGGCTGTGCTATCACCATAAATGGATGCAAGACCAGGTGCCTAGAATACAAGAGCAGAAGGAATTGACGGAGTTAAACTCTTTTTAAGGACCTCAAACCTGAGAAGTTTGAGATTAACTGTTCTTATCTGCTAGGCGCATCCTAAAACAAAATTCTCCTTGTATTCCAACAAAACATGTAGCTTGTTTTTCCATAATGTGGTTGTATGTTCTTATGCTTAGAGTTTAAATTTGACAAATGTTGAATTTATTAACAAATGAATCAAATCAATGAAAAAACATGCAGAGAGTGATGCACAGATAAGGAAATTTATGGCCGATTATGATTGCCGGTTATTTCAAAAACACAGATACCAACTGTTTTGGAGGTTCAGCTTAAGTTTAAAGGGACACTCCACCTAAATAATAATTAAAAAAAATACATTCCAAAAATATGAAAAAAATATTTTTTGGTAAGATAACACCAACTCCTACATCAGTCACAGAGCACTGCATAACTATATACATCATATGTATGACTGAGAAGGGTTGATCTTCAAGTGTGATAAACCCTGAAATTTTCAGGGTAATATCTTTTGATTTTGAGTCTGCTCGGAATTCTCTTTTGCTATCAAATGCTCGCCTTACTCTTGGACTAGCCTTATTCAGCAGTACTGCAGTCATCACTTCCCTATCTCACCTTAAGGTCAGCAATCAAATTTGTTTTCAATTATTTATTAGTAGGTCCTCCTTGTGAAATTTTAGCAGAGCAATGTTTGCCAAACGCACGGGTGTCGTATGGGTCACCATTTTAAAGGGAATTATTTGTAGTACGGTAAATGTCGGCTCATTTCTGTACCATCGGCTGATGACCAATTGTTGCTGTACTGGCTAATGCTGACAGTAGGCCAATACAATCGGTGCATATGTAACAGAAACTGTCCCAACCAATAAAGTGCTACTGAAGCATTTGCAGCTTTCTTTATTCCCCGTACTCCAAATACACTTTATTCCAATATACACCATCACCTTGCTTTCCACTTGGTCTCCCGAATTGTAGGTGTGCCCCCTGAAGAATGGATCATTCTTGACCTCCATGAGCGTGTACTTGCCGTTACACACTGGACATGCTAAAAGGAGGAGAGAGAGTACTATAGTCATGATAGAGAGAAGCATGTCATATTACAGGGATTGTGATAACATTGTCGACCTTCTTTAGTGCCTTGACAGGGGAAATGACTAAAACTTAACCAATATAGTATGTCACAGTTCAGAACTCCCCAGCTCACAGAGGCTGCAATCATAAGCATGCCATACTGAAAAAGAAAACTGCATTGGCTAACCATATCAATTATATACAAGGCCTGGTGCAGACCTTTTTCAACCTACTTCAGATGCGTGTTTTTTTTCATGGGTCAATGTTTGCACAAGAAGCATAACACACACAGAATTACAGGCGCAAGTAAACATAACATGACGTGAGAGGGGAAGTTCTGAGTATTATTTATACATAATTTAAATAATTCTCAAAACAAATCAATTCACATTCAATGTAATTAGTGGAAAATTAAACATTTTTTTAATCATTCATCTGAATGGGTGGGCCCAGCTATCAATTTGCCAGTGCATGAGCCAGCAACACAAACAGCAAGACAGCCATGGAACATTAGGGGGCAGATAAGATGTTGCACACAGATGATTTTTCAAATCATCCTTTTTCTTGTGACAGAACGGTCCACATCGGATCCCCTCAAACACCAATAATCAATCATTTTGACACAAACCGTACAACACTACCGTCTTTCAGGCAGCAGTCATGGCCAAGTCAAAATCCAGATATGGACTCAGTAACATGGAAGGGAGGGAAAGGCCACCCTCAGCCGACATTTTCACATCAGCCATTTCTCTACTGATTCCTTAAGTCAGAGAATCCAAAACCAACAAGAATTCCTGAACTGGCTGATGTGTTTACATTTTGTGGAAATATTCATAAATATGTCATAACGCTGAACACACACACACTAGTGTGAAGCAAATATGATTATTGCCTATTAGTACTGGTAATAAACATTTAAAAGGGCAAAATGTCAAACGTTGAAGACAAGGCACATTTTTTCCTTTGAAGGTAAAAACTAAAATAATTCATGAAACTTGCAAAGCCATTCCAAAACTTATTCTAAAGTTTGCCCATAGGAAAGTTCATCAGTCCATTATTTCTCGCAGATCGAGCACAAAACAATGGGATAGGAAGAGACCAGTGTGCGAAAAACGGGGGGGATCCATGAGACCCCCTGAAAGCCTCAAAAGCAAAATTTTAAGGGGGTCTCAAGATCGGTATTGCGCAACAATAGGGAGATGGGGACCCCCCCCTCCCGAATATTCATATTGACGGGTATTTCGCACACTGGAAGAGACCCATTACATGCTTAATAAAGTATTTTCTCTGAGTGCAGTTTTGTACTGCAATTAATTAAAATGTATAAAGTGTCTTGAACGACTGCATAGATTTGCAACACACTCATTTCGAAGGGGATAAATCAAGAATAATATCATGGCGCTCCAACTACGACAATAAAGAAACAATAAAACAAACAAACTCCCTTCAAAATCCGGACTGAACGGAAATCTGCCAATAGATGTACAGAAAAAAGCAACCTTAAATATTAATGAATAGGATGCGAGAAAATTGTTCTAGGGCTCAGTATTTGTGCCTAAGGAAAAACAAAACAAGCAATTAAAATAAGAGCAAGCCAACCTCACCTCGAATATCTTCCTGGGCGCCCGGCTGCAAACACACTTTGCACAAAGAGTGCAGACACGGCAGGAGCTGGGGACACGAGTGGGGACTGTGGGCCGCTCCGCAGGCACCGCACGTCCCGAAGCCACAAGCCTCCTCGGACGCTGCGCCGTTCCCTGCACCTTCTCTTTCCATTGCGACCTCAGTTATCCTTTCGACCGTGCCGTCGGACATTTCTGCAGCAGTCACAGCAGTCTGAGCGCATAACACATACTCTCACCACATGGGAATGACTCAAACTCACCAGCAATTTTTGTGCTATTCCCAGAGTTTTTGAGTCAATTAACTCGAATTTCGCGAGGCTGAAACATTCTCGCCGTTTTACAGCGCATCTGTGTTGTGAGTTTCCCTGTGGTAAAAGTCCGGAGGAAGTAGGAATTCGATGCCCGCCACACAGTTTGAAGAAGCCCAACCAATGTACTTTAAGTCGTAGCGAACCCGCTTGAAACACCCAAAATGGAATTGAATAGGTTGGAGAAGTGTCTAATTTTCGCTATATGTCATATGAACCATGGGGAAAAAACATTCTTCCAAGTAGTTACTTACTCAATACCTACACTGCCTCACGATTTCTGTGCTTTAAAAGATGGGTGCGTGGGTAGCGGTGAATATTATGTTAGCCACCTTAGCGCTCCCATTTACTCCCGACCCAGTTCAGCGCAAACCACGCCCACCACCGCAGCCGAATCCTCGACTAGAATCCATTTCATTGGCTAACAGCACGAATGCCACGACTGCCCGCCCTGAAACGAATTGTAGCGCCAAGGTGGGAATTTTAAGTCAGTAATGTGAAGAACAATAAGCGATCGATCAGCCCATAAACAAAATCTGGAAACGCAAGAGATGTTGCCATTAACTGTAAATGCTGAGCCGTCTAGCTATTTGCTTAAAAGATATCACAGCCGAAAAACGTAATATCGACTTTATTGCAGTGTATCAAAAATGTATCAACATTCCATGATTGCAGTCGAGGACTGAGAACGCTGATAACGAAGTGCACTATATAATTTATTATGCGCCGCCTACAGTACATTGCCTCTAAAATTTCTGATGGTACTATACTCTCTTTCACACACCATTCACACCTATGGGCAATTTAGTTACTCAGCAGGTCTTTGGATTGTGAGGGGAAACCAGAGTACCTGGAGGGTACCCTACGATGACATGGGGAGAACAGGCAAACTCCACACACATGTAATCCGCCAGGTAAAGACTTGAACCCAGGTCCCAGAGGTGTGAGGCAACAGTGCTAACCACTGCACCACCATGTCGCCCTAGGTTAAATAAATATGTACAGGTACTAATATAAATAGTCAGAGAATGTGACATATGATATAGCAGTGGAAATATATACATATTTGAGAGAGAACATGCTTGTACTAGAATGGGGAAATAGTATTTGAGCGAGTGTTCCTGGCCTTATTGATGAGGCGGGCTGCGGTGGGGAAGAAACTGTTCCTATGGCGTGATGTTTTGGTCCCAATGGACCGCAACCTTCTGCCAGAGGGGAGAGTCTGAAGGAGTTTGTGACCAGGGTGAGAGGAATCAGCCATAAATCTTCTTGCTCTTTTCAAAGACCTGGACTCGTACAGGTCCTGTAAGGAAGGTCGAAGCTGATCGTCAAAGGACTTCATAACTACAGGCGTCAAAGCAGTGGGTCTGTAGTCATTTAGTCCTGTGATCTTAGGTTTTTTGGCACAGGGATGATGGTTGTGGTCTTAAAGCATGCTGGCACATGGCATGACTCCAGTGAGGTGTTGAAGATTTCTGTGAACACAGGAGTCAGCTGGTTAGCGCAGTGTTTCAAGGTGAACAGAGAGATGGAGTCTGGACCTGCAGCTTTGTGGGGGTTCAGCTTCTTGAAGACCTTGTTAATGTCCCTCTCTTGAATATGAAGAGATGGGGTGTGAGCTTTCAAAGATTCCACACCAGCAGTTGGTGTGGGGGAGGTGGTCTGTGGTCGGCGTGGGGAGCTGCGGGGGATGATGATGTGTGAGCTGTCCAGTTATCTTTCAAAGCAGCAGTAGATTTAGTTGATTTGCAAGGCACAGGTCGTTAACAGAGTGGGGGGCTGTGGGTTTTTAGTTGGTAATCTGTCTGAGCCCCTTTCAGACAGATGCGGGGTCGTTGGCTGAGAACTGGCGTTGGAGTTTCTCAGAGTACAGTCGTTTAGCATTTCTCACCTCTTTGCTAAACCTGTTCCTCAACTTCTTGTTCCCACTTGTGAATGTGTCTCCCTTCTGCAACCTTAGATGTCTGAGTTTAACCGTGAACCAGAGCTTGTCATTGTTGTAACTCACCCTGGTGCGTGATGGTACACAGCAGTCCTCACAGAAGCTGATGTAGAATGTAACAGCCTCTGTGTACTTTATGACATGTATATGAAAATCTGAGACAAATCACTCAATGATTTAAAAAAAACCTGTTTTGCGGGGACTAGAACTGCCCTTGCTTTGTTTTTTAATAGTGTCCCCCCCAGTATCAAATTCTCTTCCATGCCAAAGCAAACTAACTTTTGCCTTCAATGACATTACAATGTTAGAATTGTAAATGAAGAAACTTTGCTAAAGTGCCGTTTTGAGTTGTAAAAATGTCGCTATTACGGTATTACCTGCCCTTCACATGATTTAGCTCCCTTCATATGGGGAGATGTGCTTTGTAGAGTAAGAAAATATAATGCAGTGTCTTAATGAGTGCCCTTCTAGTGGAGGGAATGTGATGCAGTGCCCTGTACCGTGCCCTTACTAAGTTCTAAGTGGCCCCTATGGGTACACATCCAATGGAAAACGGTGCAGTAATTGTCATGCATTCTATAAAGGTTACAAGGTTACATTATCTTCTGCAGGTTACATCTTTGCAGTTTTGTTCTATATAATATTCCATAAAATGAAATTATAAACGTTGATAAAGAATAGCTGCAAGACCCAAAATTTCAATGAAGGATACGGTTCAGAGAGGGGTTAAAATGTTGCTAGTTGTCACCTCCGAATTGTGACATTGTATATTCATTTGTCTAGGGATGACTGAGATAAGAGTCATGCCAAAACAAAAATTATCACCAGTAGACATCCAAAACTTAAAACTTAAAAAAATAATCTCCCAGTCAGAACCCTAGAGTCAGGTCAGTCCAAGTAGGTTTGATAAGGACCAGGGTTAGACAAAGTGTAGCACAATTCTATGACTGAAGGACTAAAGGAGCAATATTTTTCTATGAAAAACATTATAGTGCAGATCTTACCATTTTGATTGGAACTGTAACCTGTGCATGCTTGTGCTATTATAGCATTGCGTTTCTGGTACAATAAATAAATTGGCTGATAGGTGAAAAGTTTTATAATTTGGTTATTTGTGTAGCAAACAGTAATTAAATGGTGGGAAGGCATCTGCCTCAACTTATGCTGCTCCAGATGGACCCGAAGGTATGTTTAAGTGTTGACACTCAACATTTTTTGATTAGTTTAGTCTATCTATTTAGATGCAAGAATGCCTCACATCGATGACAAGTCTATCATTAACATTAAATACTGCTCTGTTTCATAATATGAAACAGTTAATTAGTGCATTTAAAGTTAAATGACAGCCTAGAATTTGACTGCCATCACCACATAACCAGTTAATAGAAAGTCAGTCGGATGTCACAGGCCATTGGTCCAAGTGTCAGTTTCCAGATAATCAATATTTATGGACCTCACAACATAAAATCCAACACCTCAGATCTGGGAAGGGGGAAGGACAGCCACAAAACTAAGAGAGAGCCTTACCACCTACAGAGAAAGCTTTATCACCAAAAGCTTCACCAAAGACAGAACATCAACACTGCTGCGACAAACCTCTGGAAACTCCATCAACAACTAGGTAAACTAACTTTAATTTATTCGATAATCTGGCCTTTCATGTTTTAATCTGTTATAATTTTTGATCATGCTTTCATGATCTGGTGCTTGCTATGCAGAAGAGTATTCCCGTGTGTGTGTGTCTGTGAAACTGGCAGGGAGGGGAGGGGGAGCGGGTAGTGTGTGTGTGTGTCTGTGAAACTGGCAGGAGGGGGGAGGGGGAGCGGGTAGTGTGTGTGTGTCTGTGAAACTGACAGGGAGGGGAGGGTGACCCCCCTTTTTCTTTAATGCGCTGTTATCTGAAGAAAAAAGTTGTTTTGAAGTTGGGCCGTGCATAAAAAGCTTTTTTGAAGTTGGGGGGTAAAGTTGGGGTGAGTAGTTTTCACATACTGTACAGCTGTTATTTACACCCCCCGTAGGTCATCCCGGTCAAACTGTAACGGTCTCTGTCCGTGCACAGTTACATCTAAAAAATAAACTCCGGCCTCACATCAAATTGACATTTTGTCTTTCAGTGCATAAAAAGGTTTTTTGAAGTTGGGGGCCTAACAGTCAGAGGTAATACAGAGTTTATAGATACAAACATGTCTGGCGCGACCAAAAGGAAAGATTCGGCCTCACGGCCTAAGATTCAGGAGGAGGAGGATAGTGTACGACCTCTGGGGGCTCCCAAGATGATTTGTACGACACGTAGACATATATAGCCCATGAAATAAACCCACCTATGAAACCCCCACCCCCAGACACCTATAAAGCACAGCATCCTTGCTCTTACCCCCACTCATTTTGTGAAAAGCATGCCAGTTGCCAGGACTACAATTCGTGTCTTGAGCTGTATATACTATGACCCCAGCCACCCAGGGTCATACGGGGGCGCCTACAGACTGCAGAGAGCCGTGGAGGATGATACGGGGAAAAAAGTGGGTACTGATGACATCAGAGATTAGTTATCCATGCAAGACAGTTATACTTTACATAAACCGGTTAAAAATAATTTCCCCACGAACAGAGAGTTTGTACCGAGAGCCATGTATCAGTGGCAGGTTGATTTATGTGACATGCAAGGGCTGGTGACGTACAACGACGCCAGTCAGATATTTGACAAAAAGTATGAGCAGACATTTACGGACTAGTACTTTCTTATATGCAAACGTGTACCCAGATCCCTGCCAGTGTATAAATTGAGGGACGTGCGTGGTGAAATACTCGAGTGGACATTCTATGAAGCAGAGCTGCAGAAAGTCAAAATATCTCCGAAACGTGTGTTCAAGGTTGAGAAGGTTATAGGCTCTAAGACCAAAAAGAGGAAAAAGTGGATTTTAGTACGTTGGCAGGGTTGGCCCTCGAGGTTTGATTCGTGGATACTGTAGCCGGACTTGATACAGATTTAATTTTTTTTAAAAAGAAAAAAATGGAGGATTGCCCCTCTTTTTACCTCTCACTACCCTCAAACTCTTGTCGCTCCATTTTCCCCGATAACCAGAGTTTGGATTACACTGTGATGCTGTCGTGACCTATAGAGCTACTGTACGGGGCCTTACAAACTAAGACTGGCTGAGATCATTTATTGTTACACGTGGTGAAATATTACACATCCGGACAATACTTTCAAATTGCGGGATGCGGAGGCGGAGGCAAAAAAGAGTCACTGATCCTTTAGGAGACGTGCAGTTTCCTTACCTTTTCCCTCGGAAAATTAAAGGCAGATATTATGAATCTATTTCACAGATTGTGTCTGAAATCAACGCTTCATTAAAAAAATTAGGTACAGATATTACCTTGTCATACAGCGAGATTATGCAAAGGGTTAATATAACTGGTCAACAGAAATACAGGGTCAAATTTAAACCTACTCTGGCCTACATGCTGGACTTTGAGCCAGGTGAGTGGTATAATGGTAAATGGTAAAATGGTCGTCAAGCTACACTTTCGCCACGTGCCAAAGATCCCCATTTAAAAAAAAGAGAGAGAAAGCGGAGGGGGAGCATGGCGTACCACAATTCGCAGAGATTTATTCAGTATTACACCAGTCAGGCGGGGCATGGGCTCACCGGTTTTGCGAGGAGCCCCATGATGTATGGGCGTGGTTTTGGCTCAGTACTCAGTAGGGTTTTTAGATTCGTTTTACCGTTTCTTAAGTGTGGGGTTGAAATAGCGAAACCTCATTTGAAATCGGTGGCCAAAGGAATAGCTTCGGATCTCGTCAGTTCGGTAGTCAGCGGCCATTTTACAAACACAAGTGACCCCAAGCAGGAAGGGTCAGGTCTGCTGCTGCTCTCTCAGAGGGGGAGGGAAAGAGCCCCAGCACCTTTACACAGGCACGGTCATAAAAAACCTTGCCGAGCCGTCAGGATTCCCAAGTCTCGACCTCCTAAGAGGAA
Organism: Hippopotamyrus pictus; assembly: GCA_026781145.1. Lineage (NCBI taxonomy): Eukaryota > Metazoa > Chordata > Actinopteri > Osteoglossiformes > Mormyridae > Hippopotamyrus > Hippopotamyrus pictus. The sequence goes on from JAODLC010000050.1 coordinate 18,561,144, forward strand.
GAAGAGGACACCCCCCCGGGGACATATTTTAAGAAAATGCCATAAGGAAGACGACGGCCTGAGATTTAGGCTGGGATAAAGTTTTCATCAAATCCAAAATATGCGAACCTTTAATGGGTCTATCTCTGATGACGAGTTCACCTGACTGGGTCTAGCGCACTGCCCTGTCAGAATCCAGTAGTTTCTGCATGATGTACCCCACGTTCTTTCTAGCCATGGGCGCCACTTGCTAGACAACTTCCTGTACAGATTTGTCCGTAGGTGCAGGGGTTCTTGTCCTCATCCTGCAGTCTCTTCCTCCTTGCCCTCCAGTCGGCCACCAGGCCCACTTCCTTCCCAACCTTTCACTTTTCTGTTTCCTGGCCAGCTGCCCCAACGAGTCCCATTTTTGCCCTTCCCTTTTGGTTCCTCTGCTCTGTTTCAGTCCCCATCTCATGTCCCTGGTCCTGTCCCTTGCCCGGCTCCTTTTGCTCCTTTCCCTTCTGGTTCCCCTACACCATTTTGTTTTCCGCCTCATGCCCCAGGTCCTGTCCCTCAGTCTCCACATCCGTTCCCAAGTCTGTTTGTTCCTGGTCCCCAAGTTCTGTCCCCTGCGGTGTTCCCTCATCTAGTATTCTTGTCCCAGCTCCTGGTGTCTGCCCTTTCTGTCTTTGTTCCCCTCCTGTTCAAGTTATTGGTTTTGTCTTTGCAATTCCTTAGTTTTCGTTAGTGGTTTCTCTGTCTGGTTCTGCATCTTAGTCCTGTCCACCCATTCTCTGTGGCCTTGGCAGTGCTCTTGCGTGCGCTCGGTGTTCGCACGTTAGGTGGGGGGTACTGTTAGGGTCAGCCCCTGTTGTCCCATTCTGTGTCCCTTCCCCGTTTGGCCAGCAGGCGTCGTTGGTCATCCCGTCCCACGTGTTGTCAGGCTTTCCTGTCTGCCCCTATTGTCAGTCTGTAGTGTTTTCTTTGTTCCTTATCAGCCACATGCCTCAACTTGTTGAGCATGTGGTTATTTGTATCCCTCTGTTACGTGTTTGAATCCTGCTTGCTCTGTTTTTGTATTTTGCTCCCTAGTGTTTCATTTGTATGAGTTTTTCTAGTTCTTGTGTCTGGTGATTTTGTATTTGGTTTTGGTTTCGGTCCTTGTGACCCTGCTTGTGTTTTTACCTGTCTGTAATTCCCTAGTGTTAGATTCTGTTCCCCTGTTTCTGCCATAGCCATATCTGCTGGAGCATTGCACTTCATATTGCACTCACCTAACTGTTAGCACTGCCTATAGTCTCCC
>JAODLC010000050.1:18577520-18595786 GCA_026781145.1 Hippopotamyrus pictus
GGGATGCTGTAAAGCGCTTTGAGATGATGTAATGTTGTGATAATGCGCTATACAAAAATAAATTTGTTGTTGTTGTTGTTGCTTAGTTCTTAGTTTCCCCGTTTTAGTTCCTTTGAGTTAATTATATTTATCTGTACCCCGTTTTCCTGGTCTTTGTTAATTAGCTTTACCTGTCCAGTGTTAGTTTCATTACTCCTTAGTATTTTAGTCCCTGTTTCTGTTCAGTTCCCCTGTGGTTCGTTGTTTATGATTGATTGTGATTCTCGTTGTTAGATGTGTATTCTGCTTCCCTGCCCTGTTTTTGTTATTAGTCTTGTTTATTCCCATTTACTTTTGACCCCTCGTGGTCCTCAGTTTTGTTAGTGTTTTCTTGTGTTTTTAGTTAATTTAATGAACCCCGTTTTTGGATTGTGAGCCGCAAGTGGGTCGTCCACCATTTCTGCCTACACCATGCCACAGCCACGCCCATGCACTAAATCCATGACACATGTTACATTAACAAACTCATTCGATGAAATATATATCTTTAAGACGTACAACACCATTTTGCGATGCTGCTAGCTTTACATTTCAGTAACTAAAAGCCAGAGTTTCCCCACTAGTCAACAATCTGCGTTTGTCGTAGACGATCTTGACCTTTTTATCAAGAGGCCTATTAAACAGGTGAAAACTTTTCATTTTGCGTTCGATTTTGTTATAGTGTGTCATTATAGGGTGGATTATTCCTACATCCTCCAATGTAATTTTCAATCAATCCAATCATACTGTCAAAGTTTACCTTTTGACAGGTTTCATAATTTAGAGTTATACCCTTACATTTTAACTGTATTTTCCCATCGTTAACTCGCTAACAATAACGTTTTGGCGCCAGTGCACCCCATGAAGCGATGTATTCGTTGGGGGCTAATTCGGATGTAAGCTCCCCCAGGTAATTCCCTAAGGGTGGCTTATATTCACCCAGTCTGCTTATGTAAACGATGCTGTCTGTGACATGATACAGGACTCTCCCCCCCAATTTTTCCATTTCTTTTTAAAGCATCATCAGCCCCCATGTGGTGGTTTGACAGGCTATGAATATGTTAGTCTTTCCCGGTGAGAGTTTGTAGGAAGACTTGTAAAAAACACCCCAGGGTCTGACATTATAGATGTTTGGAGCATGTTGTTCCTCTGCGCAAGTTTACCCCACAGTGAGTTAAGCAGAAGCTTGGCGACCTGCTTCTTCCCCCCATTAGACATGATCTTATCGGGCTCCAATTCCATCTCCTCATGCTCAAGTTCTTAATGTAGTCCCGGTGGTCCGCATCATCGATCGCATCGTCGGGGTAGCCCGAAGCCTGTTGCTTCACTTTGAGAAAGGTTTTAATGTAGCCTCTAAACAGTTCGCTGCTGGTTTGGGGAAAATGCCACACTTTGTGGACCTTTACGACGGTATAACCCCAGTCTAAAGCCAAATTGAGCTCCCTGGAGATCCAGACCCCCTCAACGCCTGCTCTGTATCAGAATACCCGCATGGTCCTTCCTGCCTGTTCTCGATCGCGCACATCCTGCAGAGGGTAAACACCAGTTTCCCATTTGGCAGACTGCTGGGGAGGACGGGGAAAAACAACTCACGCGGGGGATTCACTGTGGCTTTGATCAAGCCAAAGTATTCATTCAGAAGTTTAAAATTTGAAAGAATGACTACCGGGTGCCCCACTAGGAATTCAAATTTAGCCAGAGTGAATGGGTACAGCAACGTGAAATCCACGTACCGGACACGCTCTTCCCCCTTGATGTCGTAACGCAAGTGAATCACGGATGTCTGACCCCCAAACAGCGCTTCTTGTGGCCTTAGGGGTTCAGGGGGCTGAAAGTCTGATAGAAAATGCTGTACCTCGAGGTTGTGAGTTTCAGTGTAAGTTCATTCGTGTTCCCAAATCGATTCTACATTCATATTAAACTCTTGCCGCAACACCTCGAGTTTTTCCAGAGTTTTAATGTGCAAGGAACCGAAGCTCTCACGTGTCAGATGTCGTGTTCATTATTGCACGTAGGACACCCGTGAGACTGACAGCCTAGAAACTCGAAAGCCCATCCTGGCAAAGCTGCAATAATTCACGAGCTGCCTACCTGCCATATTTAGAGTGATCAAAAATGCTTCTCATTTCATCCGAAAACTGCATATGAGTATTGCAAAAAAACACACCAGAGTCCCAGGCAGCAATTGCCCACTCCCTAGCTCAGCCACTCAGATAATATATACTACCTTGGAGTGTTCAGTAGAAAAGGCAAAGGGTTGTAGCTTGAAAGTGAGTCTCCATTATACTGACCGGGGATGGAATGCAAGATTCATTGGCAGGTTCGGATGGTGAACCAGCGGTACGTGAGTGGTGGATATGCTGTACCTCAGCTTCCAAATGTACTCTTTCTCAATTTGGGAATATCTGGTTTCTGCTTCAATGAGGGTATGTGTGGCATAAGCCAAGGGGGCATGATGGAAGAGTAATGTCTGAAACTGAAGCACTAAAGTGTGCTTCAAACTCGCTGTCACTTCTATGTGAACCACTGCTTTGAAGCTGGGTTTGTTTGGAGCAAAACCATGTGGAATGTGATGTTTGAAGCAAATGCTGCTTCATTGCAAAACATGATTAACTTGAAACGGCATTTCCTGGTGCATGGAATACCCCATAAGCTGATATCAGACAAGGGTTCACAACTTAAAAGTTAGTGTTTTGTTACTTTGCTGAAGTGTGGCACTTTTCCCATGTTACCAGCAGTCCTAAGTATCCCTAAGTGAATGGCCTTGCAGAAAAGTCTGTACGCAGCAACAAATGCTTACTTGAGACATAAAAGACCACTTACCTCATCTTGTGCCTCAAGCAGCTCCCCCCACTTCCCTTCCCCACTCCCATGAGAAAATCGGACACACAGACATGCTGAGGTGCGTTTCCCAAACAACGACGGAAGTTAGCATTAACGATGCATCGTACTATGGTAGTTCAAACTAACCAACATCCGAAGTACGACTGTTTCCCAAAACTGTCGTACCACAGTAGTTCGAACCACATTAGTTAGTTGGGACTTCTGTAGTTTGAACTACAATGGTTCCAGCGCTGATTGGTCAGACTCACTGCAAGTCGTGTGCAACAACTAAGAAACTACTTTCACAGCCGGTCACGTACAAAAACTTGTGATCAAAAACGCGCTGTAGTTCAAACTACGCAACTTAACAACATAAGCAACGTAAGTCCGCAGTATCGTTACCTCTGTAGTTCGAACTATGGTTTCGGGAAACACCTGCGTCGTACTTACGTAGTTCGAACCACGCAAGTTGCTAATGTAGTTAGCAACGATGGTTTTGGGAAATGCACCCCTGGTTAGCAAAAGGGTAAAAAAAAAAAATGGGCATTGCTTTTAATCGACGTCTACCCTCATGACACTTCCTCTCATTCGTATTCCTCACCTCACAGTCACTCATTATAGGCTCCAGATCCATCGTTTTCTAGTAGTCTCTTTCAGAATTATACGGCACAGGGTAAATGCCCAAAAATGCCCCGAATATCCATAGACCATCCACCGACACAGCCAGCCTGATGTAGTCGTAGAATTCTTTATCTACAGTATTTTGAGGCTTCGGACCCCCAAGAACTTCGGTGACCTTGGAACAGTACCGGACCTGCAGAAACCCCCACGAATGGTCACACTCAATCAAGAAACCCCCAAGGTCAGTAACGTTACAACGTACAGCCCCCCCCCACCCTTGATGTGACATCCTGGTGCCACATATGCTCTGGAAAGGTACTTTCTGGCAGCCACACAGAGGATAGTGGCTGCCTACTCATTACAGATTTTTGGTCAATGACTCTTCGTTATTGTGGAACACGTCAATAGCCACCACTGGACAATCACAATCCAGTATCGACATGTTTGTCAACAGATTCACACTGATATAGGCTACACCTCGACTGCTGTCCAACAAATCTCAGATGTATTCATGGGTGTGGATGAGTGTAGCCATATTCCTGAAAAAATCAAATTATTCTGAGAAAAGCAGAAACAGTATTCTCTCTGACGTAATTCTACCGCTCTTAGGGTACCCAAGTGGTGCTACGGAAAAAAAAGGAAAGAGGCAGCCACCACAAGTTGAGCGGCAAAAAGCAGGTGTCTTTATTTCAGCTCACCAAAACACACCTAAAAGCCCACGCCAAGAGAGTCTCCACTTGGGCATGTGCGCTCACCACAAAACCCTGTGCGCATGAGCATGAGTAAGGGAGAATGTGAATTCTGCTTAAATGGTAAGAGCCCCAACACACACACTCCCAGAATTCACAAACACAGACAAGTCCAACTTGCAGGGAGGCTATGCAAGTTGACCAGAACGAGTCATAATGGACTGGGAGGCTGAGGAGGTTGAGGTTCAGATGGTTCACCGAAACCCAGTCCAGCTTGCCCCCAATGTTAAGTGTGAAAAACTTGTCCCTGCATTGTAGCACATGGGACAGCCCATTGTAAGGTGGCCTCAGCGGGCCCCGATAAGCATCATGGTGGATGAAGACCCCATGCTGAGTCATGGGCACTCGAACTAAAGCCCCAGTCAGTGTGCTGGTGCACCAAGGTGCTGTGGTGGTGGGCAGGAAGTTCCCTGGCACCCGCAGAGTCTGCCTATAGACTAACTCAGCCAACGAGGATTATAGGTCTGGCTTGAGAGCAGTCTGGAGGCCCAAAAAACCCAGCTGTCCACCCAGCTGCCAATGCCTGAGGCTGGCCTGAAGAGCGGTTTTTAGGGAGCGGTGAAAATGCTTGCACAACCTATTGGCCTGCGGATGGTAGGCTGTGGTACGATGGAGGGAAACCCCCAAAACCTGGGCCACTGCAGCCCAGAGCTCAGAGGTGAACTAGGCTCCACGGGACAGCCAACCACTAATGAAAGCCCTGGCCGCGTCTGCCGTAGTGGTGGATGACAAAGGTATAGCCACTGGCGACCGAGTAGACCTGTCCACCACCGTTAGCAGGTGAGTAAAACCCAGGGAAGGGGGAAGAGGCCCAACCAGGTCCACATGCATGTGGTGAAACTGGTGCTCAGGCACCACTAAAGGCGCAAGTGGTGCCTTGGTATGCTGGTGCACCTTAGCACGCTGACACTGAACACAGGAGGTGGCCCAACTACGGATATCCTTCTGCAGCCCATGCCACACAAACTTGACGGCCATCAGACGCTGAGACGCGTGTCTGCCTGGGTGTGAAAGCTCTTGCACCACCTTGAAAATGTGACGACCCCAACCGGCCAGCACCGGTTGAGACATCACACAGGTGGTGCCGCAGTCAAGGAAGGGAACATCTGACAACTGCAAACTGGTAACTACGGTTCTATAAGTCTGCACCTCTGGATCAACCTGCTCATCTCCTGCTAATCGAGCGTAATATACTCCCAAGTGTACAGCGCCTGCCACCGAGCAGGAGAGACTGTTGACAACTCGGTTATGCTTCCCTGCCACATGGCAGATGTCGGTCGTGAAGTCCCTTGTAAAGGAGAGCTGCCGCTGCTGACAAGCGGACCAAAGCTCACATGTCTTAGCCATCGTAAACGTCAGGGGCTTGTGGTCAACAAAAACTGGGCTGATGATCACCTAGGAGAGCTAGCATATGATCCATCAGCTCTGAAGGCCATGAATTGCCCACCCCGGGCAGCTAGAGCAAGCGGCGCGCACACTCTGTATCAGAAAGCTCATAAGTCATCAGCAACAGAGGCTTCAACACTACAACGATGTAATAATACAGCTCAACTGCGATCGCAAGCATGGTCGGAGCGAAAAACAAATGTGCGAAACGTTGGGATCACCACTGTAGAGCTGTGGTGCGGTGGAAAAAAAGGAAAGAAGCAATCACCACAAGTCGAGCGCCAAAAAGCAGGTGTCTTTATTTCAGCTCGCCAAACACAACCAAAAGCCCGCGCCAAGAGTGTCCGGCTTGGGCAAGCGCTCACCACAAAACCCCGCGTGCATGAACATGGGTAAGGGAGAATGTGAATTCTGTTTAAATGGTAGGAGCTCCTACACTATAAGTTAACACACTAGAGAGTGTTGAAATGTATTCAGCAGCAAATATCTTGCTGCTAATCCTACTGACATACAAAAATGAAACCCAGCTTTGTTTTAGTAACCGTTCAGACCCTGACATGATAAGACAGAAGAAAAAGCTAAACACAGTCTGAAAAACTCAAGATAGAATGTTCTGCCAAGTTTAGGCAAAAGTATCTCAAGGTTCTGCAGGTGTCTGGAACCTCTTAAAAGCCACACAATTGCCCTGAGAAATTGTTCATTTATTTCTCTGAAATGTGTAACATACACTGTAAAAACTGTAAGGTGGAGATAAGTTAAAAGAAATTAGACCAAATAAATGTGAACAATCTTGGAAATACAATCTTAGAGCTCAGAAATATTCACTCATGTAACTACCTATATATATTTTGCGAATGCTGATATTAAAAGAACATTCAGTTCTTTTCTGCAGTAACTCCTGAGACAACACTAAGAATACAAATAAGACCATACAATGAGAAACGCGAATGCTATTGCCTTGCAGAAAGCAAATAATTATGTTACGTAAAATCCATAGACTCCTGCACATGGACAGAAACCTTTACGTTCATTCCGAACAACACGTGAAGCAGCGCCTCTAGCATTACAAAATATGATGGTCATACCGTTATACCCTGATACTATACCGTTTTGATAACGCACAATCCTCTTTTTCGTAATAAGGGCTACGCAAAGGCCAGGCATTTGCTGATATTCAAGACGCCCTGTTTAGCCCATGTATTTTAATCTATTAGTTTATTAGAGATTGAATGCGGAGCTGAAATACAGTAGTTTCCCTTTTCCAAATAGAAAATAAAATTCTGAACCATGTGGAGAATGTGCATGGGTGTATGAACAAGGCATGGCTATTTAAAGTGCAATTATAGTACACATCACACAATGCATGAATTACGCACACAGCAAGTAGGGAACATATGGGGATATCCAACAAAACATGAACTAAGGAGGACAACTTAAACTAAATTTAGGGAAAGAGAGAGGTTACCCAGCAGTATACGCAGAGCTTAACAGATGAGAGAATGTGTCATAAATGGGCGGGGCTTAAAGGGTGTTGCTCTTATCGGACACACCAGAGGGATGTGTGTGGTAACACCCAAACAGGCCAAAGTAGAAAAACACTTAAAAGACTTCATATTGCTATTTAAAATTATTATAAAATATGTAGCCATTAAGTTTTAAGGAGGAAAAACAGTTTAACTTAAATGTGATATTTTAAATTATACTTATTAAATTATATATTATAAAATATAGTCACATAAGTTAGGAAGAAAAACACTTAAATGTGTTATTTTAAATTAGTACAAAATACTTAGGGAATAAGTTTTAAGGAAGAAAACACATAATTCAATAAAATTTGTTATATAATGCCTTTCAATTAATTCAATTATAATGTTTGTATGTATTTTTGTAATTCTCTCTCTTTTTCGTTGATAGTGCACACATAGTATTTTTTACAACTTATTTCTGTACGTCTTTACATAATTTTTAATCGATTGAATACCTGTACCCTGTACGTATAGTACATGTTTCCTTTACGTATTTTATTAAATTGTACCTTGCTTACGTATATGACTTCTGTCAATAAGTTTACGGTCCTGTTCGTTTACTCATTTTACCTTACTGTGAATGCAAAAGAAAACGGCAGCCAATGCCCCCAACCCACCAAAAAGCGCGGCCCCCCCTTTGAGGTCCATGGCTGGCATGACGAACCATCGCAGTAGGCGGCTGCTCCCCAGGGGTTCCTTTGTGATGTACTCATGACAGGAATGGCTTGACTCCCGACGTGGGCAGGACCTTGTCCGTGAGCTCTATGTTGCTGTCTGGTTCCGTGTTGGTCCAGGAACTCTCTGCTCCAAACGGTCCTCCCACCACCTTCATATATACCCACTGTGTTCCAATCAGGGACCGGAGGCCAATTGGTATCCTGGGGGACTCCAGTCGCAGGAGACTGTTGGCTGTCTGTAGGCTGCCCCCGGGGGCTTGGGTCCGGAGAGACCACATGGTTCCCTCTCATGCTCAATAGCAGAGTCCTCCTCCTCTCTGTACAAGTCAATAACATGAATCAGCTGCTCATGGTACTGCTCCTCAGGCATGACAATAAGCCCCCCTACTTGCCTTAGTCTGCTTCTCACTGGCTTTGCGAGTGCGTCCTGTACAGACCTCTGAACTGTATGGAATATCATTTAGCACTTCATAATGCATAGAGAATGTAATCATTAGGACTCTATTAAGAATCTGATGTAAACTGTGCAGAGTGACCTTGTAACCCTCAGAGAATGCAGACCATTTACTGCTGTGCACAATGTGACGAAAAACGAGTATGAATGAGTATCTTGTGTTGGCTTAGAAGTTTCTGTATCTGTTAGATATTTTATTAGCCTTTAGTGTATGAATATGTACTTTATTATTGTTGCAGTTTATCACTATGTTGAAGGACAAATATCTTATTAACCCTCTAGCCAGACAATCTGCAACAAGCAGAAGCTGCCAAGGTTTGCTACTGAAGGAAGGGATTCGTCTGAGTTCACCAAAAGTTCACGGCTGGGTATTTAAAAAACTCAGCAGAGATGGTCACGTCACCCTTATGTTCAGCCGAGGCACCAAACAGTAAAAGAGATGATTGACAAACTTATCATTAAGGGACTCCTTAGAGCGTTAGAAAGGACTCGGAGAGAGCAATGCTGGAGCTTATCCCGGTGCTACGTGAGTCTGAAAGAAACTGTGAGAAAATTAGAAAATTGGAGCTAAGAATGAGAGGAGGTGGGTCTGGGAAAATGGGTCTGCCGCTATACTCCTCCAATAAATGCTTAGCAGCAGTTTGGGGGTGTGCCTGTGTCTGTCTGTGAAAGCTGACACCCCCTGCAGCAGCAGTTTGGCCGTGTGTGTGTGGTAGGGTTTTTCTCAAACTTGTTTCAAGTTTGTGTTTTTCCTCATGCAGCCGTTGTATTACATCAGTGTAGGTCAAATCCCGGTCAAACTGTAATTGGCCCACACATCAAATTAGACATTTTGTCTTACAGTATATTTTGTTTGAAGTTTTGTTTTTTCTCATGCACCTGTTATGTACATCCCCGTAGGTCATCCGGGTCATCTGTAATAATTTGGGCCATACATCAAATTAAACATTTTGTCTTACAGTATATAACACGGTTTGAAGTTTTGTTTTTTCTCATGCACCTGTTATGTACATCCCCGTAGGTCATCCGGGTCGTCTGTAATAATTTGGGCATTTTGTCTTACAGTAAGTTTTGTTTGAAGTCTTGGTTTTTCCGATACGCCTGTTATGTACATCCCCGGGTCGAGCGTATCGTCTGCGCACAAGCCTCCTTTGGTAAAGAAGCACAAGTACCCCCCATGTATCATCTACGGCCTTACCCCACTGGAAAAAGAAAACTACACGGGACTTGCATAGAGTGAGTATATTATTTCTTTTATACATGTTTTATGATAAACGCTATACAATAAAAATAACTTATTCTAATAATAGGTATTCTCTGTTTTTTTACTACGAGAGAGATGGGGCGGACCAGTCAAGAGCAAATCTACAAAAGACCTGAATCAGCAGGTATGGACGGAGCAACACCACCTCCTACACCCAAAGCGTTATTAAATAAAATAGACAACATCAACAACGCTAATAATGAAAATGATGCGGTTTACTTTGCTCAACATGACCCGCGGCGTCTGGTGAAGCGACGGCCCAAGACCCCTGTTTCCTACTGTCCTTAGAGACATTATTAACCTTCCTGTGCTGTTAGGGTCAGCACCGACCCGTTTTTAAGTTTAAAATGCATAAAAGCACCACATATATTTGTGCATACTCTTAAAACAAAAGGCTCCGTATTGAACCTTTTAGCTTGGTACATATATGACACCCTCAAAGGTTCTATATAGAACCATTATAGAGGGTTCAATTAAAAGAAATAGCACCTTTTTGAAGGCAATGGTTATATTTCCTCTGGTTAGAACCCCTATAGTTCTATATAGCACCCCCAAGCCCCCTTTTTTCTAAGAGTGATATATACTACATCAAAGCTTTTTGACTTTGTCAGGAATCTCTAAACTAAATAAATCAAAACTAAATCAAGGTAAGGCCTGCCCATACATGTAAGGTAAGACCAGCTCAGTTTATTTATATAATTCTCTAGAGGTTTATTTTATCATTATATTTTTATTGAAAACGAGAGGAATGCTGTCAAAAGAAAGGTCCAGAAAGCCACACCAAAAATATTAAAACCAATCTTTTCATGGATAAGGAAGCCTAACAAGGTAACCAAGAGGTAAGAAACAAATTGGATGATAAATAATTGTTTAGAGGGTATCTTATGGCTGATGTAAGACACGGCTTGGCACCGACCCGTCTAACATGAGAGACAGGAAGAGAAAGCTAACATAGGCCGAAGGTTAAGCGTGTACAGATGTTTTAAAATGTAACATGAAAGTTTTTCAAAGTAAGATGTACAGGTGTTTTAAAATGTTCGGGTGATTTATTTTCCAGATGCGTTGTACAAAAACGTTTTGTTACGTGTATGCAGCGCAAGTGTGTTTGTACAAAGTTTTATGCATTCATTTTGCGAATCAGTTTTGAAATCTAATATGAACGTGGCTTTTATTTTACAAAAACAAAGTTGTAAATTGTAAATTTTGTAGGCTCTTTATCAAAGGAGATTTTGTTAATATAACATGAAGTTTTTTATTTTCAAAGTTACCTGTAAAAGTGATGACGAACGAACAAACGAACACGCGTGCACGAGCTAAAAAACAGAGAAGACACGGGCACTATAGAGACCGGTAACCAACTAAAGAGGTGTGTATGACACCCCCTTCCTGAACTGAATTTACAAAAATGACTGCACCAACACACTCCTCTGTCAAGATCCTGAAGTTTGCAGATGATTCCACCATGACAGGATTGATCCAGGATGGTGACGTGTCTGTATACACACATGGAGTAGCTCAGCTGGCATCTTGGTGTAACAGCAACTACATTGAGCTTAACAATACAAAGAGCATGGAAATGATTGTGGAATTACGGAAATCCTCTCCAATTGACAGTACTACCACCACTACTGTGGAGTCATTTCAGATCTTTGGAAATGTTATCTCACAAGGACCTTACACTTCCATTTTGCAGTTTACAGCACTGTCTAAACATTTGTATCATTCTGTGTACAATAAGACTTAATTTCTATTTTTATATTTTAATTACTAATTGGTATTTTAAATTTCTAATTTGAGTATATGCTACAATTTTTTTCATCCTGTAATTGTCTGTCTGTCTATCTATCTATCTATCTATCTATCTATCTATCTATCTATCTATCTATCTATCTATCTATCTATCTAAACTTGTGCTTTTTTCCTTTAATCTTAGTTTTTGTTATTATGTTTATTAGGAATAAATACACCATGTCAAGTTCTCCTTATGCATGCATACTTGGCCATGTAGGAAAAACAGACGGAGAAGAAGGCCTGACCCCTCACCAAAGGAAACTTTAAGACAACTAATAGTCCTTCAAGCCTCCAGATCTCCTCTCCCTGCATTCCTACATCATACCCATCATGCATCCCACCCCCGCCCCACGAGGGGAGCTTATCAGACAGAGGGAGAGGGCCTTCCAACCCCAGACTGCAATAAACAGACCCTCCAATGGCCCATAGCCTAACACTTTGTGATAAGGACCATAAAATGGACCAAAACAAAGAGGCCACCTATCACTCCAGAATGTGGGCAAATATTCACTTTTTACGGCCTCGGAAACAGCACCAGTGGAGAAAAAAGTAACTAAAGATCTTACCCTCTGTGGTTGAGAGAAGTTCCCAACCTGGTTGAATATGTTAAGTATCAAGGAACATATACTGCCTTGGGACATCCACATTCCACATTGTCTTTGCCTCACACTGATCTCTTTAAACTGTGACCAACATGGAACACACTGGTACTGGAATGCGGTGTTGAGGATACCTTATATCTGTGGGAGTCCCAGACAGGGCTGTCACACACACACACACGTTTGTGTTCCTACCTTTGTGGGGACCGTCCATTCATTTCTATGGGCATAACCCTAATCCCAACAATGACAGCCTTAATGCCTACCCAGTCCTAACCTTAACCATAAGTAACCAAAAAAAATACAAGACTTTTGACATTTTCAGCTTTTTGATTTTGCTTTATAACACATCGTGGGGACATGTGGCCCCACAACGTATCACCCCAGTATATACATTAAATATACCTCATAAGTTATGTGACTAATTAATTCAGTATGTTAACCACTATGTAACTATTACTGTTATATCAAATATCACGTGGGATGTCATTCAGTTTGTTATACCATAGTCAGTGTGACTATATTGCTTTGTGTAGTCCCTTGTATAGTGGATAATAATTATTAAATGCTACCCTGCTTAAACCCCTTTCAGAATAAAATTTGCCAGGCCCCTCCCAGTATGGAAATAGCACGCATAAGAGTAGATTTAATGTTAATTTCATGACCTTCACATCATCAATACTCAGTGACCATAAGCCAGCGGACCTTTGGGTCCTTCCAGGTAAAACCTGCTAAAAGGCCTCTGTCCAAGAAGTGTGCTCTCTCTTTGTCTATCTCTCTGCTCTTATCTTCACCAAGAATCTTCCCTGAAGTGCAGTTCCAGAGGACAACGCCATCTACAGGCCAAAAGCCACACAAACAGCAAGAAGAATCCTCAATTTTATTTCATTGGTACTTGCCATACTGTACTGGCCATAGCAAGTTTATTCACTGAAAATTCTGAAACTGTTATGTTACTCTATTTGTGGTAATCTGGTTTAAGCAACAATGGGTGGACAAGTCAGTTATTGGGGTATGTAAAAATAATAATAATAGCTATAATAATTTTCTGTTATATTAAAGTTATATTTCACTATGAACTAAACTCCATATGTATTTGGTGGAGAATAATCATCTGATGTATGCATAACTAACATAATCTGATATAAGCATAATTCCAGGCCCCCCCCCCCAACACACACACAAAGTAAATAGAATATTGCTACAACACACTTTTTTATCAAAAATTACAGGTAACTCCTACATTCATAGGAATTTATCTTTGACACTGAACCACAAGTACTAAATCAGGAACTGTAATATAGCTGTAGCTAATGAAGCATATTAATACCAAGCTGACTCCACTTCCTTCACAACTCTGGCACATTCAATCACCTCTGCAGCTGAGATTTTAATATCAATGGTTATAAAAAAACTTTATCTATGCCGAGTTATTTTAAGACAAAGTAAGACAAGACATTATCATAAATATAAATGGAAAAATAAGCCAGCTGTTTTCAATAGACATCTTGGCTGCCCCAAACATTCTCCTCGAACACTGTGAACACTGCAATACTTGTTAAGTGACGGACGTGCTAATTTATAAATTCATTGCTGAGTTGGAGTTGGAACCCTTCTAAATGTTCCTTCAGCTTTTCCCTCAAATCCCCAACTCCTGCAGCAGTCCTAACCTCTGCTGTGTACCCCCCCTCTTTTCCAGCCTGTCCTGTGATCCTTTGCCCTCCATCGCCAGCCTCCAGATAAGGTTCCAGGCTGCCATCATTCATATCATTATGAAACGCCACCTCTGATACTAGCAGAGGCTGAACTGCAGTGTCCCCGAGTTCTTTCTGGCCTGTGGTTTTTCTCACATCTTCCCCAGGTACTGGGACCAGCAGCAGATGCCCGTCCCTATCTTCTTGTACCCAAAACACCTGTTGGTCCTCAGTCCCAACTCCCACCTGTCCCTCACCAACAGAGTCCATCACAAGAACCCTTGGCTGTGTGGTGAGGCCCTGCTGGACCAGTTCGACCTGCTGCATTTGCACCTGTGGTTTATGCAGCTCGAGTCGCATTGACTGCAGCAGATGCAAGTCCTGGGACGGCGAGACGGCCTGCAGAGAACCTGCTGACAGAGAGCTTGTGAGATACTTCTGGTTTGGCTTCTCTGGCTGCAATGGTACCTGTAACCTGCGAAGTTTCTGGAGTGCACCAATCTGGCTCACACTTTTTAATGTAGCTGCTTGAGGTTGCACTGGCTGCGCTTGTTGCTGCTGCGGTGACAGCTGCCAGCCCTGCGGCAGCTCCATGGTGACTATCTGTACATCTTCGACTGCATTTCCCTCTTGCTCCCCTGTGCAGCCACTGTAGTAGTAGTAGTAACAACAGGCCTCAGTTCCTGTGTCTGCAATCTTTTCCTGAGTCCTTCCAGCATTCTGGGTTGCAACTCTACTCTCTTGGTCAGGTTGGTTTTTCTCATCTGTTTCACTGCACTGGGAACCATCTTTGTCCTCAAGTCCCTCCTTAACTTTCTCGGATGTTCCTGAACTTCCTTCCTCCGAGTCACCAAGCTGCTTTTGCCCTCTTCCACAGTAGAAGCAGTAGCCCATCTTCTCTCTTGTCCTTGTCGATGATGATTGGGGATATCCTCCCCATTCACTTGAGTCTTCTGCTTCATCATCAAAGAGATTCAACTCCTCTGCCATCCTCTCTATCTCCATTTCTTGCTCATCCGTCCCCTGTGTCACGGCTCTGTCTGCTCTCTCTCTGATACCACCTTGTAGGCTCTGTTTCACCCTCTCTCTATTCTCTTTCCATTTCGCTCCCCCTCTGAGGTGCAGAAGTGTTTGTCGAAGCCGGTCCTCCCGGAGACGCAGCAGTGTGTGTCTGAGACGCGTCTCCCTCCGTCTGGCTGCATTGAGTAGGCGCAGGGTCTTCTCCAAGCTATCGATAGCCCTGTCATAGCGCTTCCTCCACACCGAGGGACAGAGCTGAGCATAGCTATGCTCTCTGGGCAAATGAAACCCCGGCGGGGGTGGCAGTCGTTTCATGTACCGAGACGGGGAAGGAGGCTGAGGGGACGATGCTGATTGGGGGTCTGTAGGAAAAGGTGCTGCTATCGGGGAGGAAGAGGGAGCACTTTCAGAGGGAGGGAGCAGAACTTGGGATGCGTGAGGTGAGGATTGGGAAAAAGAGGAGGGCAAAGGAGAGTTAGCGCTTGGAAGAGGCTTTGTTCCCATCCCAACCCCCCCGGCCTGGTTCACAGCACTGTTTTGCTCAGATGCGTCTTCTAGGAGAGAGTCCACCCCCCCGGCAGCTTTTCCTGCACCAGCAGAGCTCTCTGGCTCCTGCTGATTGTCAGGCTCTAACACAGTCCTTGACTGCTTCAGGGAACGTGTCTGTCTCCTTGGAAAACACAAAACAAAGACATTAGGGATGATAAGATTCGTTGATTTTCATTGGTGCACCGGGATAAAAGTTTATGATGTGGCTGCTCCGATTAAAAAAAAGCATACACCAGATACAATTTGGGAAAAATTCCAGATGCACCGTTTCTAACATCTTCGCATCTGTAAAATCCTTTTTATGAGTATATAATTATTAGTAGAGGCCATATGCCTTTATTATTTAGAAATGTGACCATTAATTTGATATTTGATTGATTTCCCCTCTCTAACCTGTTTCTGTATCTGTACCATATTGAATTGCATCAAGTCACACTGCATCACATGCACATCCCTAAGAGACATTAATTTCCTTTGTGAAAATGACAGGTTAGATGTGTGTCTCTCTGTATTACCGTGCCTGTCTGGCTGTCTGTGTCTGCTTGCTTGTCCGTTGCCCTTTATCACCAGTGCATCGCTTTTGCCTTGAGAATGTTTCAAAGACAGTAGGTAATGCATCTTCTTTCAGTCTTCGGTAACCACTGTGTGCAAGAGGGAGAAGTGAACAAGACAAACGGTTGGAAAATTGATGGACTGCAACTAAAGACAAGACAAATTCTGTTGTGAGCTGTTTATGGAGGATTATTTGAAGAAATAATTTAGTCCTGGCTATAAGAAAATACCCAAACATTGAGCATGACAAAATGCTGAACATTCAAATACATAGGCATACCATCGGCAGGTGTGACTGACTGCTATGCACTTGTGGTTGGTCTCTCTCTAGCTTACCTGACTCCAGACAGCTCAAAACTCTCTGGTGTGAAGTGTTTGGAGCAGAAGTAGATGAAGTGACTCTGGGGGTCCCACTGTCCCTTCCCTTGGGGGTCCTTGCGCTGGGAATTTAAGATCCATTGTGTGCGCCGTGAGCTACCACGCTTTGGCAGTCTGTCAAGAATCCAAGGGTTCAAAAGCTTTACTGTCATTTGTACATATACAGTGAAATGCTTTACAGAGTAGTGAACAATAATATACAACATGCATACAATAACATGCAAGTAGGACAAAGTGCGGAGGTTTAAACAGCAGTGCAGGCATTAACAAAGTGTAGCAGGATTACACCGGTACACTTTATTAAAACAAAAGGGAAAAAATCAGCTCACCTATGGAAGGTAATCCCAGCCTTCCGTGTTTCTCTAGTGTCACGGGACTTACAACCAGCAGCTGAGCAGTGCCTGGGCATCTTGAAGAGAAAAGTAAGGTGCAGAATAAGTGAAAAACATTAGAAAAGATTTTATTGAAGGTAAAAACGTTACAAACGTGTAATTTATTGGGTTATATCTGTGTTATCTGGAACCAAACTATTTGAATACAAGCTTTTGACAACTACACTGAGGTATTGTATAAACATTTTAAACTTACAGGAAATATTAATCGCATAATATCCACAAAAAAACAAAAGTCAATAATTAATTAATCATAACTGTCTTACTAACATTAAATATTAAGTTAATTGAACATATATTACTTACGTCTGCAGTCCTGAGTGATGCAGAGAGGGGGCAGTGACTAGTTTTGCGGGATCAGTACGTACGTCCTATGACGTTTTACTGCCAAATTTTCTCCGTCTGTCTTTATTATTGTTTGCCTCTATCTTTGAAAATTGCACATTCGTTGCTATTAAAATCCTACACACCCGATCCTAAATATAACAAATATTCTAGGTTTCATCCTGATCTAAATAGGCTAAATGGCTCAAATTAATTATATATCGCCACCTTGTTAGCCTGCTCAGTCCACGATCTGGCGTTCTCATGTCGCAAGTCACATTTTAGTGTCTGCTCTATACAAAAATACGTCGACAGCTAATCTGTATGCATTTTATGCGCGTTTTGTTATTCTGGTATAAGATTTGAGTTTGTATTTTTTAAAACTTATTAAAGGATCTCACCGCAAAATCTTACGACCTCACGAAGATGGCCGCCTTCTTCTTCCCCTCATATTCCCTTTTCTGTATGGGTCCCCCTAACGCGCATTTTTACATGACTATCCAATCGTTGTGAACGGTGTTCACAGACCTGCTTAAGATTTATCCAATGGAAACTTTTGTTCTAAAGGCTCAACGTCATTTCTTGTTGCAACGTTTCCGGCATTGAAGTATAAAATGGTATTAAGTCGGTAGGGTGGATGGTTGATATTTAATTCAACGAAAGTTTTGGGAATCATTATTATTGCTATTAATTTTTGAAATCACAATAAGATTTTTAAAATATGGTAATAGGAATTGTTATAAATGAATATCAATTTGTAAAAGGCTAGTGTAGTTAAGTTAAAATAATAGCTAAAGATAGTAAAATTAAAATAGACCTTTTGTATTTTCAGATAGACAGAGACCCAGTAATACTAAAATTCAGGAAAATTAAAACTGTCATGGGCTTCTGGGATTTTTGTGTGACTGAAGTTGGTTATTATGCACTGCATAAGGGCAGAAAGGGCTGACGTGAATTTTAAGCTTTCTTAATTCACCCCCCCACGACACCATCGAAAAACGTGTGTTAGATAATTAGAAATATAAGGCTGTGAGTGACTAAAACACATCTGGTCCATTCTTGAAGGATTTCAACCAACTCTTGTCTGATCAAGCTGAGAAAAGAAAGTCATCGAGCTGCCCACCCACCTCAGAGTAACAGTCATTGAACACTGAACATGCTGCTGAAAATCTTTGTTTTATTCTTAAGTTCCTTGCAGGCCTCCAGTCATATGTTAGTCCACTCATTGTAGCCTGGAAAGTCTTCAACCAGTTTTCCACAAGTTTTCAATTGTTTAATTAAATGGGTTCCCTATATGCCAGTCAGATTTTATTCTTTAGATAACCTTTATGGATGCCAGAAGGTTTTTGTGAAGGTGGGGCTGAGTAGGTACTGGGAAAGCCAGGGATAAAATAAAACAATAAAGGAGAAGAAACAGAAATGATTTTGGTGTGTAGTATGACTGCTAAA